>VWZK01015690.1:25733-80323 GCA_013396935.1 Baryphthengus martii | reverse complement strand
TTTTTTTTTTAACAAGGCCAATAATTTAGAAGGGGCAAAATTAATTATGGAATACAACACAGGAAGAATATGTTATACGAATGAAAGGAAACTTAAGAAAGCATAAAAAGGAATAGATCTTCTCAATGTTCTTCCAAAAAGAAAGGAAACAATGAATAAACAGCAACATATGTCTTCCAAAAAGACACATCTTCAAAAACGATGTGGGAATGAAGTGAACATCAAACTACACAAGTGTTAAAAAGAGGAAGTGACCAACTGAAAACATACACTGTATTAAATTTGGCAGTGGTGATGGTGAAGGATTTCCTCTCACAAGAGGAGGTGGAACTAAAATCCTATGGATTAAAAAGTTCAAAATGAGATCCAAAAAGGCCAGTATTAAATTTGGCAGTGGTGATGGTGAAGGATTTCCTCTCACAAGAGGAGGTGGAACTAAAATCCTATGGATTAAAAAGTTCAAAATGAGATCCAAAAAGGCCAGTATTAAATTTGGCAGTGGTGATGGTGAAGGATTTCCTCTCACAAGAGGAGGTGGAACTAAAATCCTATGGATTAAAAAGTTCAAAATGAGATCCAAAAAGGACAGGGAAAAATAGATAGGGAGAGCATGTTCCTGAAGATAAAGGAAGAAAACATAATAATGAACTTGTTAATGTTACCAAATTACCAAAGCTTTTCGTATAATATCTTAAAAGTACCACAAATGAAGCAGTGAAGATGGGAAATAGAAGCATAACGATAAAAAAAAAAAAAGGACTAAGTATCAATTTATGCAAGCAGTTAAGAATGGAGAAATAATTCCGCATATTGAAGGAATGGATGTACAGGACTAATGTTAACACTATTATTTTTTTTAATCACAGAAAACCAGGAAAGTATCAGGTACTTGCAGACAAAGAAATGAATAAAATACCAGTAAATAGAATTCCAGTAAAATACCAAACAAAATATTCAGAGAAGCTGAAATATTTTGAAGATGATGGAATCATCAACTCAATTTTCTAAAAAAAAACACCCTTTAAACAACTTGATTTTTTTTTTTTTTTTTTTTTTTTTAACAGAAGTGGGTGAAGCAGTGATAAGGGGAGATGAATCAGGTAAATTTACCTACATTCCAGCCAAGCACTTGATAAAACAGGAACAATTCTCTACTGCATCTCATCCCTTTGATACTGCTCCAATGATTTGAAAAGCTGCAGAAAAGGCAGAAATGGCCTAAAACATTCATCAGGCATAATGGTGGAAAACTAATAAAATGCTGTTTGTTGCTGTCTTAAAGAATGAGAGTGTTGTTATGATTATTTTTTTCCCAAGTTAGAGACAGGACAGTTTCCTAGTGCTGCTGAGAAGGCAGCACAAGTGTGGTTCAACATGGTAAATTGTCTCTTTTTTTTTTCTAATCTTATACCAACAGTTTCCAGCTGCTATATATATTTTTTCCTAGCCTATGAATGAAATCTTATCCTTAGACTTCTTTTGCTTTAGAAATATATGCAACTGGCTCAAAAATAAAAATTAACAGACAACTAATAGTTAAAAAATATAAGCTAGATACTTTAATGTTGATAATATCCAGGGAAAAGTTCTAGTGAGGTTTTACTTCAACAGTTGGGGAAATGTTCGGTAAATGTGAGGAAAACCCAAGAAGTTAATAGAATAGTTAAGGTTATCACTGAAGGAAATAATTTGAACTAGAAAGACTAGAAATAAAAATGGAAAATAAACTGAGTTGGAACATGGCAAGTAGAGACCATTATCTGTTCAGCAGCCACACCAAAGCAGGGTGCAGACTATAACTGGCATATAGCTTACATACATATGTGTAAACTATAACTAGCATAGTTTATTTTCTTTCTGGAAACAATCACAACATATTTGTAGATGAATAGTCCTAGTTTATGTTGTAATAGAAGAAATTATTTGGATATTTTCCTGCCATTTGTTGGACTTTTTTCTACTGAACAAGACAAATTTTGCAATTCTAAGCAGTATTCAAAACCTGTGTAGGTTGTTAAAAACATTAATTATACTACTGAAAATGTCAGCAGGCTGAATTAAAAGCAGATCATTCTGTCAGGTACTTAGATACAAAGCATACTAAAAGCACCGGCTAATAATGCAGAATGCAAATTAAGTGGGGAAAACTTATCAGGAATTAATTTTAAAATTAGGGATGCTGATGTGCAGGGCAGAATATTACAAAGCAGCTATCATGAAGTTACTATGTCAGCAGGAATTTATGAGCAGCAGGTTGTAGCTTGTTTTCTCACCACTTTTCAAAAATGGTCATATGAAAGCCAAACGTAATTTAATTATTTAATAAAAGTGTTTTTTTTAACAAGTATTTGCATTCACAGTACAATAAAATAATGCCTTTCATTATCCACACTAAAGCAAACCACTATTGCTAAAACATTGTCTTAAAATAAGGTCTTGAGTAGAAAGCATCATGCTAGGGTTACCAGTTCAGAATTGTACTTGTCCACAACTTGTTCGACAAATCTAATTTAAAACATCTCACATCATATTCCTCACATGCACTTTGCATGTGCTGACTGTTGTGGTCCTTCTCTTAGAAGGATTCATGGGGAACGCATTGGCTTTTCAGGACTCATTAGCTGCTCAAAGGTGTAGACAAGTAACTAGGGGGATTTTCAGAGTGCTTGAGTATCTTTAGGCAAGTGATGAGCTCTGAAAAGCTTGCCTAAGCATTTCACTTGCTGCTCACTTATTTTTTTTCCACTAGGTCAACTATCTTCATCTATGTCTCAAATTAATTTCTGTCCTCCTTTTCTTCTCCATGACTTTTTTTTATGCATGGATTTCTCCAGGAATGACCAAAATAAGGGCCACATAGGTAGAGTAATTCATTTCAGCTCTGATGCAAGAAATGTAGCATCTTATAACTTTGAAAGATGCCTAACGACAAGCACCCTTATTCTTAGGAGGTAATTCCTTAGAGAACCTTCCTCCTAGTTTAAGCATTCAACAGCTGTGCTTTAGGAATCCCGGGGCTATGATTCACACATTCTGCAACACAGAAGAATCAGTATCATTTTTAAAGTTGTACTTCATGATTTCAGCTGAGAAAACCCCAGTATTAGGGCCACAACATCCACAAAGCTTCCCTTTTCAATTTGTTCCTGATATAAGTTCATTCTTTGTATTGTATCCACATCAGCAGTGCAGACATTTATGGCATAATTAGACTTTACAAAGTGAAGTCTGTTATTTTTTTCCCGCTCTGAAACCTGGGGTTTCTCAAGTAAGCTATAATTTCTCTGCGGCAGCTTCAACAGCTTCTTTTACTAACCTTATACCTGAAAAAGCTATAAAAATCTGTTATAAAAATCTGTCTCCAGCTGACTTTGGAAAACTATTGTATAAGTTTAATGGCAGTAGTACAGAAAACCACACCATGTGTATGTGATGGAAAGCTCTCCTCTATTTTTTTTTCCATGTGAAGCTTGACATACAACTTATTGACCAAATCAGCAAGTCTCACCAAATAAAGGCAATTGAGCTTTTTGGTGACATGGTACATCAGAAACAAAATTGTATGTCCTAAGGAAGAAATAGGACTATTCAGAAAATTCCTCTGTTTCTTCTTAACTTTACAGCTTTACAATGCAAAGTCTTCTTATTTCTAGCATAACGGTAGAACCTTTCCAACTGTTTTCTAAATTTGTGACTGAAATTTAATCTACTCTACAGGTAACCTCGTAGCTCATGACTTGGTTTCATGTTGAAAACAAGTAGTCCTGTGATGGAGAAACCACCCGTTCTGAATCACTAAGCTATCACAATTAGACTGTTTCTGGAAATTAAGCTTGCTTTAGGTATTTCCATGTTAGTATTCCATATTATTGTTCTGTATTAGAAGGGGCCAGTCTCTCTTCAGTGGTGCCCTGTAATAGGACAAGCGACAATGGGCACAAACTGGTGCACAGGAAGTTCCGTCTCAACATGAGGAAAAACTTCTTTACTGTGAGAGTGACAGAGCCCTGGAATAGGCTGCCCAGAGAGGCTGTGGAGTCTCCTTCTCTAGAGACTTTCAAAACCCACTTGAATATGTTTCCTGTGTGGCCTGCCTTAGGTGATGCTGCTCTTGCAGGGAGGTTGGACTTGATCTCCAGAGGTTCCTTCTAATCCCTACCATTCTATGGTTCTATGATACTTCACAGCTTATAGTGCAGAAATCAAGTGTCAAAGCATTGCCTTACAACTCAAGTAGATCTGGAAGATCAAATGTTTTGATCAGAACTAGTTAGCAGCTGCCAATAATTTTTAAATACTATAAATATTTACGATAACTTTCTATTCTAATATATTGCAGTATCATATGACAGTGATAAGAATAGCAGCATGATTTTTGACTAGCTCTCCTTAGACAGTTCTGTATTGTATGGAGCTACTGATAAGAATTCTAACTTATGTAATAGACATTTTGTGATAAATTCTTCATCAGAATGCATAAAACCATTTTATTCTGGATTTATTGCTTTAGAAGAGCCCACAGTGAAAAGTAAGGAAAGAAAAATTCTTTCAGTAAGTAGTTCATAGTAATTTATTCTATATTTTATTGACAGAGCAGCAACACAATATAATTGAAATTGTTTCTGATAGGTAAATTTGCTTTCTCAAAAAAACCCTGTAGTCTTACACATATCACCCTCGGTTTCTAATCTCATCTGGAAAATAGGTTTACTTAAAGAAATTTAGGATTGCCTGTTACTATAGAGCTTTACAATGCACAATGACATCATCTGGAATTTGATAAAATCACAGAGAAACAACAGCATGCTATTGCCACACATGCTAAAGAAATACCAGTTTCAGTACTAAAGACTGTAGAGAGGCTTTTAGTGTCCTAACAAGTGTGACATGAAAAGTTTAGAAATTGGAATGTAGTCAGCAAAATGATAAATAGCAAATGCGCTAAACTCTGTGTGATTTTAAAAAAAATCTATAGAAAGAGAAACCAGTAGGAAAGAAGTTAGAAGGATTCCTCTCTACATGTTTTAAATGTAGTAACTTACAGCTTTTTCATATTCTGTATCTTCAAAAACAACATGTGGAGTTGCTGTTTGAGCACCACTTTAAATGCACACACTGGAAATTTGAGGAAAGATAAAAATCTGAAAGAATAAACAATTACACAACTAGTAAAGACAAAAAATACACTCTTCCTAACAGTGTAAGAAAAGCTATAAGAAGAGTGTGAGGAAGCAAGTAACAAAGAGCAGGGCATAGGGTGTTTTATATAACTTTCTTCTTTGTACTCAGGTAAGCCTTCCTATGAGCACCGTAATCACTAATATGTTATCTAGAAAAACTGACCTTGTGATTAACATCAAGTTAAAGTCTCTTGAAATTCCTTTCCTCCACATCAAACACGGTTTATACAAGGTGAATATTTCAGCCATTTTTAGAAAGCTATTGAAAATTTTTTAGTGAAATGTCATTATCTAGATAAAGTCAAAAAAAACAAACCTTTTCAAACAAAATAGGAAAGAATTCAGCCTGCTAGTAACAAACAAACGTAATCATCATTATTGTTCAACAGATGCTAACAAGTGCAAAACCAGAAAGTGAATTTTAAGCAAGACTTGGGGAGCACACAGCACCCTGTCCACTATGGTGATGGGCTCTTGGCTTTTAACTTATGATGCCAGTGAATATTAAGCTGCGATACAGAAGCATATCAAACACAGAGAGAGAATATTTACTTGCTGAATTTGTAAATATTGTTCTATGACCACTGTTCAACTGCCTGTTAAAATTTCAGGGACAATCTTCAGTGATCCAGGGTTTTGCAGAGAGAACAAACACAACCCAGACTGCAGCTGCATCAGGAAATCCATTTGCTAAAGATATTACTGCAAGTAATTCTGATTAATAATACAACGGCACGACAGATCATACTGGGCCCAAGGGATGAAATAATTTGTTGAGTTTCAGATGTGCATTATAAATCTCTTTGCTAGACTTTAAGTCCTATTCAAAATACACATTGTCAAACATTGTTCTACTGTATCGTGTCAGTCATCTTACATCTAAAATATCAATTGTGCCTCTAGATATGCAGTTTTAGAAAAAAACACCAAGAATTATAACTTGGCTCTAGTCTAAGACACAGAACTGCCTTACAAAATTACAATTAAAAAAAGCAACAGAATGATAATTGCCATTTTTGTAAATAAAACCTCACATTAATGTCACTAAAGTATCAAAACAGGGAGTGTGAAGATGACAAGCTTTAAAAAGAGATGATAATTCACATCTTGAGATCTCTTAACCGACTGCTTTCTCATTCCTTAAGAGTTGCTTCACATATACATAAAATAGAAAAAAAAAGCAAATGACATTTCTTTTAATTTAAGTTGTGAACAGTTAGGACAATCAAGCAATATCTTCACTAATAAATAGCCTTGCTGTTTTAAAGTTTCATTTTCTCAAGAAGCTGTATGCACTGTTGGATTTCTTCAGTGCTACTGTACGCATATAAGATCAATGAAAAAATTGGTTGCACATCAAGCAGATCTTTACTTCTAAAATAGCTTGTTTAAATGTCTTCTGGCTTCAAGAAGAAGCAGAACAGAACAAGTATGTACACTTCTTTACTTCCTCTAGGCATATCCCAAGGTATATACCTGCTTTTTCTATATTGTATCACGAGGTTATATTAAAAGTTTTCACAAAATTATATTTAAAAGAAAGGAACGATGTGGGAAAGAGGTACACTGAGGAGAAACTAGAAGTGGAAAAAGCAGCATCAGTAGAAATGGAGAAAACTGGAAAGGGAAATGAAGGATGTGCAGCTTGTTCTGTTTTCTCCTTCCTGCTCTACATGCAGCCTACCTCAATTCCTTACTCACAGAGATTAAAAACCACAGACTTTTATGAGTGGAGAGAAAAGCTATGCTTTCATACTAAAACATATAGATGTTTTAGGTTCTTTTTAATCTCAAATATTAGCAATGCTGGATGTAAATCACCTCTTTATGGACAGGAAACATTACAGAGATGGTTAATAGAGGAATTGGAGAGTTTTAGTAGTATTAGTAGTACTAATTTTACATAAGGCAGTACAGATCCTTTGCTAATGTAAGTCAGCAGAGATTTTCTGATTTTATTTCCCAAATCAATGAAGCTGATATAGAAAGTAAAAACAGCTAGAAAACCAGTCTTCAAATGACTAGTATTTTATCAGAATGCGTAACAAGAAAAATTGTTTTGGTGAAAGAGCTGGCTGCAAAAGTAACACCTTTGCATCACAAAACACCCTTCAACAGAGTGAAAAAAATGGGGTTACTATCAGTGGCATAGCATATGGTAGCCACAGTCTTACCTCTACTTGCAAGAAAGTTCAGCTTGCTGTTAAACTCCTCTTGCTCTGGGTTTCGTTTATCACTCAGAAAAAAAAACCAACTCAGTACTGCTTAAAACTGTGTTCAGTGTCACATCAGAAAGTAAAACAAGAATAATTTGATTTTGAAATGAGTATTACTCAGCTCGAATATTCATTTTAGTATGTTGCAGCAAGGAAATACTGTTCATTCTGTCTTTTCTGCTATCCTTCCACTTGAGAAGAAATTCTTCACTTACAGAATCTTCATGATGTAGATAACATCATTTTTCATAGCAGTCATTATGTGCTAGTAGTGTTTCAAAAATTAACAGGAACAGTAGAAGTTAAGATAACTGCAAAATGTGTCTTCAAATTCTTTCCAGAGTTACTTCTTCAAATATTCTAGTAGGATTCTTATCTCAAGCATTCTGTAAAGACCATGGGTCTTGTAGAGCAGTCTCCTGGAAAATAACATGGTTTTGACCTGAACAAGCTGCTTGTACGCACAACTCAAATGTTGATTTTAAAAATACAGACCTTTTACCTGCTGATAAACAGCACAATTTGGGTTGTGCCTGCACAGTATCTTGTATAGCACACCACCGTATCTGAACGGCTGCTTCCACCACGCTGCCTAGGCTGGTGCCTGCATACAAAGTTATTTTCAGCATTGGAGGCAGTGGTATACATTGGTAGGAAAACATTAAGTAATCAAGTTTGAGTTACAGTGGTTGGCTTTAAAAATTCAGTGTTTATTATGTAATTCTTGCAGATGATTCAAAAGAGTTGGATGGATGTTACATAAACGAGAGGCATCCTTTGTTGTACAGAGGACAAATAGACTTGGAAACTCTGGAAAGTGAAGCACACCAGTACTATACTAAAGTTAGTTTACTTTTTAGCATTTATAATCACTGAAAAGCTCTGAAGTGCCATTTGAAATAGAATATTGCATATTGAAGTACATTTCATAGAAAATAATGCAACAAGTATTAAAAAAATGAGAGAGAAATCTTAGAAAATTGAAAGAATTATTTGCTAAGGTGAATCACAAAAATAAAAAAGTGTAATTGATTCTCAGGCCTGATGAACAAACATTTCATTAACTTTGTTGTGTCTTCAGAAAAGATTTCTCAATTACAGAAAGAAGCCCCACCAAATCTACACATTCCAAACTGTTTCCCTGATTTGATAGTATAGAATGATTTTACATATAAATCCCAGTCATGAGAAAAGAATAAAGTTTTCTTTCTTAACTAAAAATCAGCAGACTACTGCTAATAATAACTCTTATGCCATCAAAATATGATTTACGACATCTTTATCTGCTCACATTATGTAATAATGAAATGTTTTTTATTGAAAAAAACACAAATCAAAACCAACAACAACCTGAACAGCACAGAACATTTTGAATTTTACCTTTCTCCAAGATACTCCCAGATAATATCTTAAAAATAAAAGCATTCTATTTGCGACAGTATATATGTTTGCAGAGATATACCAATTACTGATGCATCTTTGAACAACAACTGCAAGCAGTGTTTTTAAAAAGCATAGCAACTCCAGCCAAAATCCATAATAGGACCACTACCAACAGCTGATCTGACATTGAGCAGATTTTGTTTAGCCCATTCAGCAATAAGATATTGAGTCACTTAAAGTGAAAACTATGATACCTATGTGATTTGCATAACCTGAACAGAACCTGCAAACCTGAACGGACACATGTAAATCCCAGACAGGGAGGAGTGAAGAGCTCTCTGATCAGCTCACCACAGCCCCTGGTGAGCTCAGAGAGGTAAACAAGGAGGACTGGTTTGGACCTCTTTCTGAATTGTACAAAGACTCTACATTTTGTTTCCTATCTTCTCACGAGCTTTTAACAGTGTATTGCTCGATATCCCTACTAGTTAACTTTGTCTCTGTGTACTCATTCTCAGAAATCAACTGAAAAAACGCCACTGCTTGTGATGTGCAACATCACACTCTTAACATGCATGTAGTTTACATTGATGTCTCAAGACCTCTCTGTACATAACCAGACAAAATATGCATTAGGATCAATTTAATATTGTTCTAGTTTACTGCTTGCTTCTTACAATCAGCTTGCAGATTTCCCTCATGCCAGTCAACATAATTAAGCAACCTGAAATATATTAGTCACATACAGGAAACCATCTCTATCAGTAAATCACAGGTTTCCTAACATAAGAGAATTAAAAGTTTAAGGAAAATCAATCTGATCTTTTCATCACTTTAAACTCTATTTAAAAATGTGAACCCCAAAAAAGAGCAGACACTAGGTCAATTTGCAAGTTTTCTTGTGTGGAAGTGAAAATTGGATGTGAGATATCAACATAGCTTTCCAGCTACGCATCATATTTGAGCAGAACGTACATACACCATTCTACTGCAACAAGACAGTTCAGATCTCTTCTTTAGAAGCTTAGTACTTATAGATGACTACCAATGTCCAGCTGCACGATAAAAAGATGTTCTTACATAGACTTTAGGCAACTAGTTTTCAGAGGCAGTGTCAGCATGTCTCATCTCTTCTCTTTACTAGGTTTTATATATTAAAAAGGAAAATTCTAAAATATGAAACACTGGAAAGATGTTTCTTCCTATCTTTTGGAAAGATGGAAAAAATTACATTTTATTTTTTCATGAGAACAGCTGGTGGAATTCCAATAAGGTGTAGGAAAGACATGATTTATATTTAAGGTAGATTTATAAAAACAAGAAAAATGTCTAGCTCAGAAATACTGAACATTTTGAAAAACAGCTAAAATACTGTAGGCTATAACCATTTCATTGATCATTCTTTTGATACAGTTAAAAAGTTTAAGTTTGGCTTTAATGCAGGCATCTCCCTTAACATATAGAAAAATTCAAGACTGATAATCTAGAGGAAAAAAGCTAGAAACTACAATGATTAAAAATCACTTTACACAGTTTACAAAATTTATGGAAAGAAATAATAGTCCAAATCTCACAGGAGAGAAAAGACGGAACCACAAGGTTTTATTTTGCAAAAACATCCTCAAGATTTGAGCTGAGTTTTAGCTTTATCATTAGAATTTTATTGCATTTAATAGCAGTAGAAGTGAAATTATAGTTTAGAATCATATGTCTGACATTAAAGATGTGTATTGAATTAAGAATGCCTTTTTCTAATGCTTTGCAACTCTTATGTCTATGGAACATTTGCAAAATTCCAAGAGCTGGACACGTCCCTTGTGCATCTTTCCAAAAAGTGAAAAGCATCTCCTATCTCATTTTTGTACTTCTCTGTAACTATGGTACAGCTGCTTAAAACACACTTTCTAGTTGATTTTCCCAGCAAGTCGTTACAGATAGGAGTCATCTACAAATCATCCAGTTGCAAGATTTTTTGCAGCTCTACTGTCAGCCAACGTGGAAAGCCAACAAAAGGTTTTTAGAGTTCTCTCAATCCTTGCTGTGACAGTCAGCTGCTGTTAATTTCTGAATTAAGGAATTTTATTCCTTAAGCTGGAATGCCGTGTACACAAGACTTCCTTTTTTGAAAGAAAATAAACAAGATAAAACAATTTCCCTTACTAACAGGAAAATTCAGTTTTTGAGAATACCCTTCACAACTCATTTGTTTTGCGGCTTTGAGCAAGATTATTCTTGAAATCCAGAAATGTTTCACAGATTGTGACAAACTCATACATTATTCATTTGTATTAGCAGGTACCAGGATTCAGAGACAGGTCAAGATTTCTCAATAGCATAGACATTATATATGTTTTGCCATGCCAAGGATTTTGCTGTCATACCCATAGTAAAAAAAACCGCTTAGGATTTCGCAGTAATGACAGAGCAGGTACTAGGAGAACAAGGATTTATGGATCTCTAAGGTTCCTAGTTACAACAGAGAAATTTTGCTGTTGCCACTCTCGAATTCAGGTAAAGGGAAAAGTGGGAAAGTATATGTATCATCTGCCAATGAACCTGAAAAAATGGTCTTGGTCTTTGTGCATTAACAAGAGCTACATTTGGAAAAAATGAGAAATATGAATAATCTGTTCACAACAACTACCATCCAAACATTTTTCCACTTGATCTAATATTTTTGAGAATATCGCTTGAATGCTGAGAATCTGCTGCTTTAATGTCTGTTGGACACACTCTACAACACATACCTCAGCCTCTAAGCACCCTGCTGCTGAGAGTATTACCTCTGCTCTAGTATTATTCAGCATAGTTCAAAATAAGATTTTACAAGTATCACTGAAGAAATGTCTAAGTCAAGCTGCTTTACTAATTATATTGCAGTAATGAACAGATACTTGAGGAGCTCCCATTGAAAGAAAGAAATGTGTCATGGCAGTATATCTAAATTACCTTTTATTCTTCTTTTAGGTCTGTCACATTACATGCTGTATTGCTTCATGAAATATTAGATGTGGAATAGATGGGCTGTATCTTCTCTGGTCATAGCCTATATGAGAATATTTTAAAATCAGATGTGTAGTAGTGAAATATCAGGGTATATTAAATAGTCTATCAAAATTACAGTGAAAAGAGGAGGAAACAAAGCACCAATCTTTTTTTTTTTGTCAGAAAATCACATGAGAGATTAAAATTAACTGTGTGTTGAAGAGTATCATGTCAGAGTGCTCTCTGAATGCATCATTTATGAGATATGCAGCTGGTTTCATTAGCATGAAACAAGGCAGAAATAGCTTTGTAAAGAAGAAAAAAAGAAAGGGTCATATAATCTACAGCCTCAGTTCTTTAAACTGGGGTGATAATCCACTGACTCTACTGCCATTAGTGAAATGAATTATCAATGTTGAAGTATTCAGGTATTTTTTTACCGAAAAAAAAGTATTCTCTATCATACCACTATTTATGGTGGATGCAAAACCACCCATAAATACCTCCAAAAATTGAAGTTTAGAGCATCTATCTAACAGTTCTTTTGACTTATTTACCCAATGAAACAGAAACACTAATGTACATCACCAAAATAGAAATTGAGAGATAGCAAGGAGTAAATTAATAATTTAGCAAGAAAACTGAGCAAAGGAATTGTTTTGTTAACAGAGACTGGCTTGATTTGGAAGCTATTGGTGAATCTCGAACTTCCCTTATATGGGACTTTGAGGACACATAGAACATATAAGGATAAATATATTGGTCTTTACATGCCTCCAACTCCAAAGTACAGATAACATCATAAAGATGTTACTTTTAACTTGGAAAGACCTGGTGCTATGGACCCTTTTGATAAGTCTATTGCAGAAGTATCACGGCATGCTTGTGGCGGTCCTCACTTCTGCCATTCACGCTGCTGTTGGCTGCACGTGGAAACTAGATGTGAGCCAGCATGAACCTTTGGTCTGACCAGTGCTGACCTTCGCACACACTAATGCTTTCGTACTTGTGATGATTATGGAATGAAGTTCTGAAAGCAGCACAAGATGTGCACATACCATAGGAGATATTCAGATGTTCAAACACCTGTTTCACCATCCAGTTCATCTCCAGGACTTTTTTTCTTTTCTTGTTCTTCTATTATGATGGCTTCTTTTGTGAAAACAATGTTAATCTCCAATGTTGTTTCTAAAGCATGGCTTGGTATACTCGCAAAAATCAACTTCTGACCAGCCTTGCCCTGAATCAAGTTTAAGCCTGTTCTGTGTAAGTTAAGTGGCTTAAAAAGAGTTTGAGGATCAGGTGATAACTGCAGTGTGTCACTTGAAAGGCAAAGAAGGAAATCTAAACAGAAAGCAGAAGTGATACAAACAGATGGAATTAGAGGGGCTTATTAGTGTTGCTGAATATAATCACAAAACCAAGCAGACAAATGTTTGAGTTCTGGTACATGATAAATGGTTATTGTGTGGGCGTAGAAAATAAAAAGAACAAAATCCAGAAATACGTATGAGGAACTCACAAATTTGTAACTCTTCAGAATTCAGCAAGATAACCTTGTATGACAGTTGACAGTGCACAAGAATTTTCAGACACTGATCTTAAATTTCTTAAGAAACTTTAGAATCTCTAAAGGTTCAATATTAAGGTCTCCACTGAAAAGGTATACTATGCTAGGGCTTAATCTAAATCATTTGTTGTTGTTTATTTTTTGTTTGTTTTGTTCATTTTGTTTGTTGGGTTTTTGTTTGTTTATTCAGTAATCACTTCAATGTAATTAAGCAACCTCTGGTCTTTGTGACTAATACTCCATGTGTTGCCATCTCAGAGAAACAAATGCTGCTGTGCCAAATATAACAAGGCATCCACATCCTCAGGGATAAATAAACACCTGAACCAACCTCACTTTTCTGAAATCCTGATTATATAATTCAGGTGATCTAATTCTGTGAGCTTCTGAAATGTAGCTTCTCTTTAAATGAATCTTTTACACCTGTCAAAGGTACTGGACTCTTATTTAGAGCCAGAAAACGGATTATGATTTCCATTTCTAATTTTTGTCAATGTTAACATCTCCTTTCCCCATCTGCAAACCAGTAATTTACAAGAATGACTACACTACCCAGATAAAACACTGAGATGAGAACAGTGCAGATCACAAGAACTGGTTGTATTGTTTTTCAGTTCAGACTTAGAATTCCTTTCCAAATGCAATAGATCAATTGATTACACTAAAGTTTGGTTTTGCTCCAGCAATCAAACTATTAAGTAAAAACATTCTTAATGAGACTTAATTGCTTCAGTTAAATAAATGATGATTGAAGTAAAACATTAGAAATATTATGTAATGAAGCTAATGGAAATGTTTCAAAAAGAGTAGGATCAAAGACAGTTAGCTAGAAGATGACCAGCAATGAGATAATATTTCTAATTAAAGCTGGAATTTTTTTTTAGAGCATTTTAAAACTTCCTTCACCCAGGGAACAACAAAGGTGAAAATTCAAAGGCACTTCAGTGTAAACCACAAAAGTTTTTAAATCAAAATACATAGTTCTTGATTTTACTTTTTTTTTCAGCCTCTTTAAGAAGCAATGCATTCCCTTACCTCCTTTTTTGTAGAATAATATTTAAAGCATTGTAAAATAAATATCTAATGGTGTATTTAAACTGACTAGTGGGGAAGATAAGTTCAGTGATTGCATACAGTGGTTTGATGCTTCACTTGTGCTTCACACAACTTAGCACATTCTTCTGGGAACAGTGACAGAACAGCTCCAACTCATCTAGGCACATCATGATAAACAACACGTCTCTCCAAAATCCATCTGTTGTAGTGCTTGGGAGCATTATTGAGCGGTCTTCAAGTAAGAGAAGCATTTTAAGAAGAGAGCTTGGAGAAGTTATTCAGATATACTTGACACAGACAGTGTCCCCATCATTGATAAACACCAGGAGCCATCACTCCATCTATTAGCACTAATGTTTATTTGAATATGAAGCTAGATGCAGAGAAGGAGAAAGTTGCTAGTAAGGACCAAATTTCATAAGGAAGACTGTTGCTCCACGACAAACATTGTTCTAGCATCCTCACGGTTGGATTCACCTGGTGCATTTTCTGCCTACAAGCTTTACCTAAATGGAGTCTAACCTTCAGTTGGTAACTGATGTCTGTGGGAGTGGTTGGTGAGGATGCAAGGGCCAGGGAAGGATCAGATCAATTGAAAATGTCTGAAAGTAGCCCTGTTGCTTCATCTCAGTATGAAGTTCAGCATTCTGCAAAGCATGTCAAGGGGACAACTCATTCTCCTGTCTAGTATCTTCCAAAAAGAAAGCTTGTGTTATCCCCTCTACTAAACAGTCAGTTGTTACTACAGTTTGAAACCTTGTATTGCTGAGTGTACAGAGAACTGCTGTTTCTGATATTACAGTGTAGCAGACAGACTGTAGAAGAAGTTGAGACAGTTTCCTAGTTAGAGGATCAGGGTGGTTCATCTCCTGTCCCTACACACTGCAGTAGGGCATCACAGGCAGTAACCTGCTGTTATCTGCAAGACCTGTCAGGGAGTGCTGGGATTCATCATCTGCTCACTGTTTATATCAAGTTTACAGCTTCCAGAAAATTCTGCAGCCCATATGCGGGCAGCTGTACAATACGTATAAAGGCTTCATGGGGTAAGTAAATGAGGGGAAGAGAATGAGGCCACTGGGAGATGCTCACAGCAACCATGGCATAACATGAAATCTGATTTTCTGGAGTAACATTAAGATGAAGTAATGTAATTTGATGTTTGTGTCTGCTTCTCCACTGTACTCTTAAAAAAGAAAAAATATTTACCATACATAACAGCAACATACTTACTGACTTTAACTCAAACTCCTAACTTGGTGTTTACACCGAGAAACTTAAATTGACTTTTAGTTATATAACTAGTATGTATTACACAACTACTCATTAATCCCCCACACACAATTATGCCATTCTTTCAGTGTGATTTCCAATAAGGACTTTAGTAGACGTTTTCTCATCAACTAGATCAAAAGTCCAGTGATGCCTGTGTTATGGCAAGATAAGAGTACTGATTGTTTATTATAGACTGCAAATGGTTCTTTCCTAATACTACTTGAGTCAACAGAATAAAGTCCATGTATTTTTTTAAAGCCCAAAGCAATTTGCATAGAAGTTAAAAATCATGACTGCATTAATCAATACAAACAAAATCATATTGGCAAATTGGTGAGTTAAGGGCATTGACAAAAAATGTGAGTGTACTTGTACATCTAAAAACACACACATGTATAGACTATGTATGCATGAATATTTTTTGTATATGGTGTATATATTTTTGTGTTCATCTTCAGCAGAATATTATCTCTATTTTTACATAGAAATGCAGACAAATCAGAGAGGCTAGATACTGCCTTTGTTTCATATTCTGAGTAATTTCAATTTAGATTCCATTTAAAGGTATTACCACATCTGTTTTAATTCTACAATATCAATCCTGAAAGCTGACAACATCAGCAAGTACCATCAGTAGATAAAAGCTTTATTTTCTCAAACAGCAATTACATTTTTAAAAAAGGTAAATATTTCATATTTTCACAAGGACTTATCATCAGGCTTAATGCAAAACATTGGCAAATCTTGGCAACATGGTGATGGGGGGAACAACACAAAGATCTATATTTGAACACTCTATTTTGACCAGCAGCTAAGACATTACCTTGCTCAGTGTTAGTGTACACCATGGAGTCTCAAAGGTTTAGCTACTTTTTCCACCCAGCTCTAACATGCAAGAAAAAAGCATTTTGTGTTCCACTTCTCCTAAACTATCAGGTAGCCACTGGGAGATGTTTGTTGTTCGGTATTCAGTGTTCAGCCTCCTGTGTATGTTTCCAGCGGAACATTTCACTTCACATAATTTTTGTTATCTCAATGTTTACTATCAAAATATGACTAAAAGTCACCTCCTCTGTTGTTATTAAGGATGAAATTTATTATCTACTTTTAATCATTCTTTAAATTCACTAGTAGTCAGCTAGAGATGACCAAAAATTTAAAAATTCACTTTTTTTTTTTTTTTTTTTTAATGTAGAATCAGGACATGTGAATTTTTCATTTGGAAAGTAAAAACTCTGAAAGCTTCATTTTGAAGAACATGGGTGAATCTGTTGTATGAAAACTGCTAATATGAGAATATCACTTCAACTGTGAGATTACAACAGTTTTCTATGCATTTAATAACAAGTGTCAAAGTGAAGAAAAAAAAAATCTGATTTTCTCTTCAACATTCATTGTATAAGAAATGGCAGAGATAGGAAACAGACTTTACCAACTTTGATCAGCACATTTTGACACAACTAAAGCAATTCAAATGAAACAACAAAGCTTGTATCACATTTTTTGAAAAAAGTGTGGAAGACAATGAAGCTGATGATTTAGACATTCTTATAACTTACATACAAGCACATTTTTAGTTCAAAAAGTTTAAATCAAAAGGTTTTTGCTAGCTTAGCCTCACTTACAATTTTTACATCATTGTTCCAAATAGTGAATACAACTGTGAAAGTGTGATAAAGCTCCAAGGTAAATTCTGCAACTACCACCTAACCGCTGTGTTTGCCAAGTGACATTTTTAGTGTTCCTCAGGTGATATTTCATGCATAATTGGAAGGTTACTGAGCAAGGAATGGTGTATTGCTGTTGTTGTGGGTGCCATCCATGCTAGCTAAACAGACATTGTGTTTTTAACGTAAAAAAACAAACAGAAAAACGGTTACTTCAAAGACTATGGAGAAAAGTCTTACTGGCAAACATCTAAACTATTAAACAATTTCTTCACAGTTTGTAAACGTGGCTAGCCAATACTGCTAGCAACTTTGATCATCATTTAAAAATATGTATAAACAGATTCACTAACGTGTCCAGATGAAAATATATAAGCCAAGATCAGCATAAATATAACAGATAATGATTTCATAGATGTTATCCAAACACCCACATCCCTACTGCCAACTCATCCCCTGAGATAAAAGGAAAAGTGGGCAACTAGCTAAGAAGAATAGAATTGGCCCATTTGTTCTGGCCATTCAACACTTAATACACATAAAAACATGTGATTTGTGTCAATGTATTATTGAGTATGGAAGTAATTTATTTATTTACTTCTATGTCAAGCCTTTCAAGAGCTGGCACATGGTTGCTTTCTAAACAAGCAAATTCTTTTCCTAGTTAAATGAATCAGATGCTTGCTGTTGGCATTAGAACAGGAAGATCTAGACCAGTAAAGCTCAAAACTATTGTTACAGAAGAATTAATACAAAATGCTATGCTTTGTATAATGTATCAGATCCACTTGAAAAGCTACTGGGAAAATATCAAGCACAATCGAAAACAGAGCTACTTAAAAGCAACTGCAAAAGTGGGGTAAACTGTAGCAAGTATTTTTCATGATTCTGCTATGCCACAGCTTCAAACCCTTAACTAAATTCAACTGTTATACAGAACATTCAATCTGTACTTCCATTTACCAAGTCTTGTAAGTATTTAAATAGATATTAACTCTGTATTAATCCAATGCATTCAGTAGAAATGTCACTGGTACATCAGAGATATTTTTCCTGTTTACTATGCTAGGTCTACTTTTATCTGTACAGAAAAAGAGATACTCATTAACATGAGTATCTACCTGAGATTCATACCTTAGTTTTGTAGCTTTCATCAAAGCAAATAAGCAAAACTTACAGCTAAATCAGTCATACTTTTATGTACTGCATCCAAGTGTTAATGTGCAGGTGTGTGTCTTTTTTTTTTGGTCATCTAAAATAAAGGGAAATTAATTCCTTGCGTTCCTTGTCAGATAATCAAGTTTACATGTATCTCTAAGTCCTGCCAGTTAGCCTATCATGTTCCACCTTTTAATTGTGTCAATTTGTTAACCTGTATTCAACCACCTTCACTTCTTTCTGAAACTACCGCCATGCATTCACACCTGCTTTCTAAAACAAAGATAGAAAAAATTATCATAAGTTGAGATGCTCTGTTCTAGACCAAAACTCATGCAATCATCAATTTAATAAGATTATACTGTTATAAATTTACTGGTAGGCTACCTGAATCTGTGAAAAAACATGAAACCACCACGTGGTCCAATAGAACTCTCGCCAACAAACCTCAAATGAGTGCAAATCCTCTGCCAGTATTTCACTTCACTAAATCTCAGTATATTCTCCTCTACAAAGATCTTAACAAACAGGGTCACAGTTTTTCAGGTACTGCTCTTGTTGCCCTCCATGAAATGAGGCTAAACTAGGTTAATAGACACAGAGAACATAATACTCATTGTGTTGGCATCCTACACATGCAGCCTCTTGGTAGAAGACCAAAAGAGGGTCTATTGTTAAAGGTTTTCAGCTGTTTCGTAAAACACGGGCTTACTGATAAGTCCTCCTGGAACTTTAAAAACAAACAAAAAAAAACCACCCAAACACAACAACAAAAAGACAAATCCAACAAAGCACCAAAACAAGCAAAATGAACAAAAATCACCAAAACCAATGAGAGAGAAAGAAAGAAAAACCCACATCATTCTGAGCTTTCCCCTCCTCCCCTAAATGCAGTTGGAGAAGTCGTATACTTTGTCCTTACACTTTTGTGTTCTTCAGCTTTTGCACCACTACTAACAGCATGTGAACGTACAAGCTGGATAACACATAGGACCCAGATACATGATCTAATTGAAAACAATATCACTAGTGCATTCACTTTGCTTTTACAGAGAAACTGATGTTGAAGAGATATTAATATACTGAACATCTGTGGGAGATCTAATCTACTCATTTTGTATTCTGATGAACTAATCCACTCATCTTGTTATTCTAAAGGGAGCTTTATCTATGATTTATAGTTTCTTTTACAAACAAGCCTTATAAATATGCATAATGATGCGAAGAAGATTTCAAAACCTTTCTAGCAGCAAAAGTACAATTAGAAATACATTTATCACTTAAAGATTAAAAAACACTTTTAATTTTTTTTTTTAAATTTTAGAGCTTCCATAGTTGCACAGAGTTTTCCATGAAAAGAATCCCAGGACCTGCCAAACCTCTCAATAAATGAATAAATACTTAAAATATTTTGAAACCTTTTAGAAAAACATATACTGCTTTCAGCATTTAGTATAAATAATAAAAAAAAGAAAACCAAACAAACAAAAACCTGACAATTTCAACGTATAAAGAATTCGCCACTACTGTAGGTCTAAGATTTGATATCAAGAACAAACTATTTTGATGAAACATAGGGCATCACAAATTCCTATCATAGCATGTCAGTAATGAATTTAGATCAACAGACTATTTGAAGCAGGTATCAGAACTTAGTAGTGTATTAGTTAATTTTAATAAAGATATAAGAAAAGGTAAAATCTGCTGATTTAATAAAAAACTTTTAATATTAATCAGTCCAAAGTCTTTGAGTACACAAAACATAGAATTACATGAAGTTGTTTGTACATAATTTTTCAGAAAATCTGTCAGGAAAAAAAAAAAAGCAGGAAAAACACCACACACTCACACACCTCACAACCCAAGAAGTACCCAAAGTACCCGAGCATCACAAAACACAATCGTCTGTCCTGCCCATCTAATCTGCTGTAACGAGAACATAAAGAGAATTTGGAGACATCAGTAAGATACTTAAGAAAAATGATGGAAATCATTATACTGTTCCACTATAAACATGTATGAAATCGTTCACCCTATAAACACATGAGCTTGTGCTTGTAAATTGTTAGCCGTCTATTTGTACGAGGCAAGAGAGAAATCATGGTATGATTTAGGTAACCATGTTATGGCTGGTAAATTATGAAAAGCAAACACTTCAAGCAACAAACAGTGATTAGTTGCTGAGCAATTCAGAATTTGAAATGTGTTGTATGGTACTGCAGAACACAAGCTGAATATGAAAGAGGAGAAAGCTAATAGTGGACTGAGGTACAGGAACAGATTAGTTCCACCCAAATCCGTAATGTCAAATCTTCTCTCTACCTGTCCTTGGCAAGGCTTCAATAGAAGTGTCTTGCTGAATTTCTAGCACTACTTTCTAGGCAAGATTTGGACCAGGGATGGAAGAGCAGTAACAGATCAGCTCCCCTTGATCCATGAGAAACAGTTGCACAAACAATGTCTATGAAGTCAGGGAAATAAGACTAGGTGAAAGGATACGTTTGATCCTCCACAAAATATTGTCACAAAGAAAAGGGAAATTAAATGTTCTGCAGAGCAAGCTTAGGTAACTTCTGTTGTAGATGCAGAAGAGAGTTGCATATGCCAGTAACAAAACCTTATATTAGGTGTAAGCAGAACTTTTTGTCTGTAGCTGTAATTAAATACAGAAAGAAACTTTCTACAAGCTTGGTTTAGACATAGCTGATCCCACCCTGGAGTAAGCAAGTAAACTAGTCAGCTTTGACAACTGTCTTCGCATCTATTTTGTGATTTGCATGCAAAACCTGCAAGAATCATCAAAACGCAGAAGTCATTACTTCAGTCAATATAGTCACAGGAATTTACAAACATAATTTTACTTGAGTCAGATAAATCACTCTGCTCCTTTGGTGGTGAGCATCGTTACAGTGTGTAATTGTTCTCCAGATACTAGTATCAAACTGCTCTAAACATGTCCAGCTGTTGGTGACCACCTGTCAGGCAGAGGAATATACAAGGTGTAATACGAACACTTCTGCAAAATAGTTTCACAAAAATTGCAAATCTGACAGCACTATGACAAGGAACCAAGGCAGAGTTCTGATTGTGGCCAAATCTCACATCTAATTCTGCAATGCTGCTACAAGCCATTAAAATACTACACACTACTTGAAAGAAAAACTTGACTTCTTGTTGGTATGTCACCTCAGCCAACAAATCATTGTTTTAAGGCATATAAACTACAGAATTATACTATTTTTCAAAAAAATACTAAAAAAATATTTCTGCACGAACATTTGTGAATCTAGATGCTGTGGTTTCTAAGGGCAAACGTTAACAGTTACTCAGGCAGAACTTGTTAGTTAAGTACACGATTACAGGAATATTTCTTGTAGTTTTGGGACATTTGTTTCCTGCACCTGAAAACCAGGCTACGGGTTGTAGATGCAAGGGGTATTGAAATAAATTCACCATTACATGTATACATTTTTAAAACAATCTTATTAAGAACTTTTGACTTTCTCCTCAAACATATAATCTCAGCTATTCTTCTCCAGAAATATATGGAGTTTTAAGGAGTAGCTTACCATAAAATAGTTTTTAAAAAAGAAAATTAAAACAATGATTATCCCTTTTCTGTTCCACTGTTCAAAAATTAGAGGTTTTCAGAAGCATTTTGTATAAAATACTTTTATGGAGAATATTTAAAAACATGAATACTAAGGAAAGAGGGTACCAGCTTATTTGTAGATCTGAGTCCAAGCCTCAGATTATTTGGATTCGCTCTAATGTGACTGATGAGGTCACTTATTCACATCCACTAATAAAAATCAGAGGAAGGTATCACCAGGATGAGACAAACAGAAATATAAAGTAGTGAAGCCCCAGAGTATTACACTTCAGTTCTAATTAAGTAGCGAAACCTTTCCTAAGCAGATTGTCGGTTAACGTGATATTTTATGCAAACTTTAAACTTCTATACCTGTCAATAAATAACATCTGCTAAGATGTATGTTCTGTTGCCTGAAATAGTGCTTGCTTCTAGACCTATTATTTATTAGTATTTATTTTTGACAGTTACTGAAATCTCATTAAAGACATTAAAAAAGAAATGCTCTAAGCACTATCAGGTTGCTATTTTTAGGTAGTAAACACTTTGTACTACCTAACATTCATCAGAGTTACGAGATACATACTTCGGTTTTAATAATTAGCCAAAGCATTTTGGTCCAGAGTCTTGAAAATGTTAAGGCTCCTATTTTTTCCAGTGACGATAAGCATCCATCAGGGGCCTACTCTTTTTTTGCAAGGTAGCATCATTTGATGTTCTTAAGCAATTTGGTTATTTTATTCAAACATGAAAGATTAATGGCTATTTTAAGAACTTGCATTTATTATTTGTTTAGTATATGTACTGTTTATGTGCCCAACTTCCTGAATCATTTTTCCTACATGCTAACTATCTATGAGACTTGGGAAAACATGAGCTTTGGTAAAAGTTTTAAGGAAGAGTTTGGGTAGGACATTGTATGGGTTTTAAAAATCATTCTACATCGTTGAATTGCTGCTTCGAAATTGTCTTAGGAAATAGCTTACTGTAAAAATGTTATATTCAAATAGTATAAATGCTGTAAAGTTCAATACCAGGAGAAAAAAAAAAAAATGTAAGCCAAGACCACAGCATCTAGGACAGGAAAAGGAAAGAAAAGAGATTTTGGGTAAAAGATAGTCAAAGAGATAGTCTTTTAAGTTGTAGTTGAAGAGTTTTATGTTTTCTTTAAAAAACAAACAAACAAACATGCAGCACAAATTAAGGTTTCTGTTTTATACTTTTAATGGCTATGGGAACAAGATTATTTAAGTTAAAGAAGTATTTCAATATTTTCAGTTACTTAGATATCTGCTTTTGCTTGATAAATGATACACACATGGGTAAGAGGAAAAACTATTAATTTGGTCCAGAAAGAACCAGATCTTATAATCATTAAGAATGAGGTAGTACTACTCTTCAAAGTTACCTAACCCCTTTGACTTTGCAATGGCTGCTCTTGATATTAAATGGAAGTTTTTTTATGAAGAATGTGCCATGATTTGACCTGAAATACACCTTTTAACAGCAGCTTTCAAAATAAAGGGAAAAAGCCGTGAGGTAGTATTTTCTTAGTTCAATAATGTTCTTTCAAGGATTTAAGTCCCTTAAAGTGACAACGGCTACAAATTTGCAAAGTAAACGTATTTTATTAGAAATTGTCCTTGCTACTACTTCCAACTAAAACAGAGCCAGTGAGAATGATAACTGTCCTCAAAACAGTCTCTGTGAGTATCACTATTTTATTACTACAAAGCTACAAATAGTAAACACACTCATGGCTAACTTCCAAAACATTAAATAATCACTGTACGCAAGCAGCATTTTAAGCTTCGTTCTAGTAACACTGTAGTGACAAGTCATGTGAGCGAAGTTAGCATTACATCTTTGACCTTTGATACTTTGGCTCAGCAAGCTATTTAAAGGCAAATTACTGAAGGCCAATATGATTAATTTCAACCTGCTCACTGATATCAGCAGGGCTAACCTTAAATCCATGTGTTTGATTATATATATCTAGGGGAAAGTAATTTTAACTTCACCATACTTAACATTTCACTAGCTGATGGCAAATTACTGGATTGGGGACTGCAAATGGATCTGAACAGTGCCCTATGTGATGAAAACCTCATCCTGTGTGAACGTTTACCTTTTATTCCATATATCTTTCCAGTAAAAGTGATTAAAAATATAAATTAAGAATGAAACCACTAAAATGGAAAAAAAAAATAATAATAAAAAAAATCGCTATTTTCATCAATACAGAAAACACACAGCATTTTCCATGACAGTGTAATGTCTTTCACTAGGCTAAAAATCACAACAGCATTCCAGGAGAAATTAATGACTTTCAAAAAAATGAAACAAGTAATTTGGATTTGAGTTGCTGACTCTCTGATTGTTTTGCAGAGCTTCAAGACTGCCTCTTGTTAATCTACTTAATATAAGAGCTGACAGACAGATTGGAAGCCAAGAGAATCGGCTTTACCTTAGACATTAAAAAATAAAGAGCAAACTAATTAAACCAACCTCAGAACCTATTGTTTTGAAATAATGTTGAGTCCCTTCCCTTTTTCCCCATTTATAAGTATTGCAAGACAACATAAAGAAATTCTTTTTACCTAAAACAAGCCAAATGAGTCTTACTGAGAAGGCAGAATAGTTCACAAAAGAGGAAGTCAGCATTGTAACTAATGCTAATTTAGAAGATGATGCCGCTAAAAATCACCAGGAGCAGTACTTCACATAGAAGGCATTGCTATAAGTTCACGTGGTTCTGCTCACCCAGAAAAACTTATGCTCTAAGTTAGAGCATAAGTAAGTACACATGGATGTTATCTCTTTAGGAGCCCATGTGTTAAATTAACAAAACAGAGTTTTACATCTGAAGAATGACAAGAATTATCTTTTTTCCCCCCCATTTTTCCTTTCCTCATAAGCTCCAGTTCCCTTCTGCATGATGTCAGCAAATACAGTTACTGTCTTTTACTTCAGATTGGATTCAGAATAGAAAGGAATAGGTTGTCATCAGCACTGCTGTTCTCTGCCAGCTCACCCCAGCTCTAACTCGTGAGAGCATCAGTAAAACTTGCCAGTGTCTGCTCATTCGAGACCAGTTGTCATTCTTGTCATACTATGTTTCATATACTTTTCATTCAGCTCCTCAGTGCTTCAGTGATTCCCTTCCAGCAAAGAAGAAAGCAGAGGCACCTCCCAGCCCACAACCAAGCCCTATAAGAGGATACCTACTTGGCAAAAGCTACAATAATGTAGCTTTTTTTAAATGTAGCTTAATTCATCCCAATACCTGCTTCAAAAATAGGCAAAAGCATTCAGTGCATCTATTCGTGAAGCAACTTCAGAGTAATTGGCAGTAATTTTAGGAGTGAATTTCTGATTCTGGAGTACCGTGTGCTCCAGGGACCTATTTACCTATTTCTTGGGTTTGCTGTGCACCTGCTGTAGCTTTTAGGCCACCAGATCAGACATTTTTTCACTTCATTTCTTTCCTCAATTAAGCTAATAGCAAGTTTTGCTTAGAACTGCTGGCACAAGGTGCAATTATGATGACAAAACAATTTTTAGAAAGTTACTGTAGCTGTACTGTATGTGGTTAGCAAATTAGTTCTCACAAATCAGAGTACCCAGCAAGTACAAGCATTTCTGGATTGCCTACGGTAACTATGATTTTGTTCTTGCAGCGATTTTTTCCAAATACAAAATTGTGTCACTGGTGTTCTAATTATTAACATTGGGGGCTACACATGTGTTTCCTCCTGATTTATCAAAGGAAATGAGTAGTGAAAGTGTAAAAATATATAGCTACTGATAATGGTAACAACAGAGCTATAATTACTTCAACCAGACAATGGAAGCTACGACCGAAAGATTTTTTTGGGATTTCAATAGTGTGCTTCCCTTCCCCTACCTGACCCTTATTACTCATAACCCTGCTGAAGTGATAACCACCAGCAGCAATCGTAATGCATTTTGTCATGTGGATTCAGGGGAGGCATAACACAATAGCCAAGGGTCAATTTGAGCAACGTGCCCAACTCATCACAGAGCTGGTACTGGTCAATGTCCAACTCTGACCAAATTCAGAAGAATTTAACATTTGTATTCTGTATGTAAACATGATGGTAAGTCAATCACCTTGCTCCATGAATAGTGGTCAGCCCAGGCCCATTGAGTTCTTCCATGTGGCAGTTGGCTGCATGCCAGGATCTCCCCTTGAGTAAGAACGCCTTTCGGGGTTACTCCTTGAGGTTGAGAGAATCCTTATAGTGTCAGATGCTTGTAAGTGAATTGGGAATAAGTATGCTGAAACTTTGAAATCTTAGCAAAGTGACATAAAGGATTGATTTCCCATACATAATCCTTTAGACTTAAACCATTGATGAAGTCTAGGACTAAGTCTACATCCAGCTGCATCTAAACTCTTCTATGAGAAGTTTAGGCCACAAAGGGATCCTTTCCAAAGCTCATTACTCAATGGGAGGGTCTCCCTGACAGATTTGTCTGACCCTGTCCTCTATGCAGTAAATAATCGAGTACATGTTGACATCAGATCTTGTTAAACCACTGTCACATTTGCCATAAAACTTTGTTAAATCACTGTTTTGTATCAATAAATATATTGCTGTTTCTCGCTTACGAGTGAAATGCATCACTCTATCCACAACAGGGACATTCTGAATTCAATCTGGTGAATGTGGTGTGCTTAAATGGTCAATAAAACTTGCACAAAAGTCCAGTAGCCCCAGGGAACCAACTACATCACAAATCTCCATAGACGAAGTCTCATCTGGAGCAATGCAAACAAAAAAGAAAAACTTTCCAGTCTAGTTCGCATTTTGTCCTTTTACTGTTTGAAATTCTGCAGACTGTTGCTCAGTTCCTGTTTCTCAACAGTTTCCAAATACAATTCCAGTATTAGGTAGGTTTGTTCACAAAAGGCACCCTCTCCTTACCTAAAATCTAAAACGTGTGCGTTTGTTATAGACAGCAGGAAATACTTGTTGATGCATTTAAGTGTGTTCAGTATCTGTGAGCAGAAGGTTCAGAAAAAGATCCTTTTTGATATTTGTCCTGGATTATTATATAGTTACACAGATTCTGTATTTGCCTCAGGATACAGCCAGCACATGTGGCTGAAGAGCTATGCTATGGAAGTCCATTTCCAACAGCATAATCAAGATTTAATCAACAGGGAGAATATTAAAATATGAAGCAATTTTCAGACCTGTTTCTGACAAAAGCAGTTATCTTTCTTAGAAGAACTTAGCAATTGCAAGATAAGACACAATTTGCTTTTTGAAAACAATAGAGAAATCCTGAGAACAGTTTTCTTTTTTATTTAGAGAGGAAATACATACAGAGGATGGTATTAGTAATAGTCAGAATTATAATAGATGCAGACTAGCAGAACTTCTGTGTTGGAATAATTTAATGATAAAAAACTTTTATGCAAGAATCATGTATCCTTGGCCAGAAAAAAATTCCATTTAATGTTAAAATACACAAATTCTAATTTTACATCAATTTTACATTTTGCCCAAAATGTATCTTGTCTCCTGAAAGTCTTTCAAGAAAGTTCGTTGGGTTTTTAATTTGTTGCTTGGGTTAAAAAAAAAAAAAAAAAAGGCACCAAAAATCCCAACCGAAACATCACAAACTCAAGCCAAACGACAAACCTCTGTTCCAATTTGGAAAACACAAGTATCTTTTTCAGCAAAAGATTTCCCATTCCTGGACACTTCTAACAATCATACAATCACTTCCCTTTTTTAATTATTCAGAAACCCGTATATAGCATTTACCATGATCAAGAAATCCCAGAATGGAAGAGTGACAGAAATCACCTCTAGTACAAGTAGCTTTCAACTCTAACCTATCTAACCATGAGAACAAAAAGGAAAATATGTTCCTGCTCTTCCCAAATACAGTTCCAAATAACTACAGGGTTTGTAACAGCTCAGCTGAACCAAACAGAAACAGTATTAAATTTCTTCCTAAGTTTATCAGTTTTAAAATATTTCTCAGTGAGTTCAATACTTGGACTAGTTTTTCTTTATTCAAATATGATAATCTGCAAACCCACTAAAAAGCTCTATTTATCTTTTATTTCATCATTTTTCAACAAAAATATGCTTTTCGTTAAAAAAATTTGTTGTAGCTTTAAAACCAGAAGAATATACATACTCATCCCCTTTCAACACAAAATTCCATTAACCTCCTTAGAACTATTTGCTTGAAATAACTGATATTAGGATTAAAAAGAGTAGCAAGAAAAGGCTTTATTAGCAGAGGCTGAATTTCAAAATTAAATCTCCTGTTATTGATGTAGATTTCTTTTTGCAAAATGTTTATGTTTCGTAACAATAGGTATAACCCTGTCATAAAATGATCTTACAAAAGTTAAAGAATCATAGAATCACTATGGTTGGAAAGGATCTATAGGATCATCTAGGCCAACCTTCATCCCAGCATCCCTAACCACTAGACCATAGCCTCAAGTTCTGTATCTACTTGTTGTTTAAACACCTCCAGGGATGGTGACTCCACCACCTCCCTGGGCAGCCTGTTCCAGTGCCTAACCGCTCTCTCAGGGAAGAATTTCTTCCTAATATCCAATCTAAACCTCCCCTGGCACAACTTGAGGCCATTTCCTCTCATTCTATCATTAGTAGTTTGGGAAAAGAGACCAGCACCAGCCTCACCACAACCTCCTTTTAGGTAGTTGTAGAGAGCAATGAGGTCTCCTCTCAGCCTCCTCTTCTCCAGACTAAACAACCCCAGTTCCCTCAGCCTCTCTTCATAAGGTATGTTTTCTAGACCTCTCACCAGCCTCGTTGCCCTTCTCTGTACTCACTCCAGCACCTCAATGTCCTTCTTATATCGTAGCGACCAAAACTGGACACAGTACTCAAGGTGCGGTCTCACAAGTGCTGAGTACAGGGGCACAATCACCTCCCTATTCCTGCTGGTCACACCATTTCTGATCCAGGCCAGGATGCCATTGGCCTTCTTGGCCACCTGGGCACACTGCTGGCTCATGTTCAGCCAGCTGTCAACCAACACCCCCAGGTCGGGGTTGGAAGAGACCTTAAAGATCATCTCGTTCTAATCCCCCTGCGTATGGACAGAGACACTTCCAATTATATTAGGTTGCCCAAAGCCCCATCCAGTCTGGTTTTGAACACTTTCCAGGGAAGGGACATCCACAGCTTCTCTGGGCAACCTGCTCCAGTGCCTCACCATCCTCGCAGTAAAGAATTTCTTCCTAATAACTGTTCTGAGTCTACCCTCTTTCAGTTTAAAACCATTACCCCTCATCCTATTACTACTAGTCTCACCAGAGCCTTCTCTTCTTTAGGCTTGAATAATCCCAATTCTCTCAGCCTGTCCTCATAGGGGAATTTATTAATCAGATAATTTATTGCTATTGGATTTACTGTAGATGTCAAAGCCATCTATTATAAGGTTATTTTAAATAAATTGCCCATTTATTCTGTGGCAAGGTTATTCTGTTACTCTTTGGCATTACATGTATAAAACAAACCAATCAACCATACAGTATCTAAGGTCTTTGTTATTTAAAAAAAATGTTTCTAAAAACTAATAATTACATCTCCAAATAAAGAAAAATAAAGAACCTTACAATCTCTTTCAACAGTGTCTTTAAATCTCTCTCTTCAGTAGCTTTTCAGCAGTAGAATATATGTATATATACATAGACAAAGGTATTGGATATACCTGCATCTAATTCTATTTCTGTATCTAGGATATATATGCATAGACATACACATGTATGTATACACAATTGGAGTTACAGCTCCAGAAAGTTCCTTTGCACTCTTTCAGTGGCTCACATCAATGTGATTTTGAGCAGACCCTCCCCTGGCACAGTGAATGCTGAGGGGGCCCAGAATTATCAAGGGATACACATAAGAGCAAGGCTGAAGCAAAGGAAGAAAAGGAGGCTGAGGGGAGACCTTATTGCTCTCTACAACTACCTGAAAGGGTGTTGTAGAGAGGTAGGCACTGGCCTTCTCACCAGTAACTAGGGACAGAATGAGAGGGAATGGCATCAAACTGCACCAGGGGAGGTTTAGATTAGACATTAGGAATATCTTTTCACAGAGAGGGTTATCGGGCATTAGAATAGACTGCCCAGGGAGGTGGTGGAATTGCCATCCCTGGATGTGTTTAACAGCCGTATAGATGCGGTCCTTGGGGACATGGTGTAGTAATGGACTTGGTAGAGTAAGGTAAATGGTTGGACTTCATGACCTTGAAGGTCTTTTCCAACCTAGATGATTCTGATATGTAGCTGGTGTAACTTATGTGCTGGGAAGCTGGTAAGAAGGATGTAGTGTTACACAGCAGCTGTTGTCACGGCTTTAGAAAGTTCTAGGGACTAATTTAAGGTAGATCATCATATAGCTACTCTAAATTAATCTCTAACTTAGTATAAGGCTGTCTATAGGTGTGATTAATGCAAGTGTCACCCTCACTTCCAAGCAAAACTGTAGGTGAGGTCTATAAAGCTCAGCTGCACTGAGTGTATAATTACACTCACACTTGCATTTATTCTGCAGTACATCTTCCATAACAAAGCTTGCTTTTTAAGACTAACAATAACACCTCTGTATTTGATGCCTTCGTAATTATTCCTAATTAACTTGGTCAGGCCCAAATACATGTCTGTGTACTGGTGGGAATGGCAAGTGCCAATGATTTGGCTAAGCAGCATAATAGAGGATTTATTCCTTCAATGTGCCTGACTATTTCTAGCAGTTCTATGCTTCAGCAGATGATATGATCAGCAAACTCAACAGAAAAAAATCTGTAACACTGTCAAGGGGAAAAAAAAACAAACCTAATTATAACAGCAAAAGTGGTCAGAACAGATCTTGTACAAAGAGCAAGCATACTTCTCACTCCTCCCTCAGACCTCTCAGCATCTGAAAGAACATGATGTCAGGCAAAGTAAATTGCAGAAAATTGGGTGTCAGGGTTAGTCTCACTCCTTCCCTGTCTGCTTTCTTCTCTAAAATTCACTTATTTTTCCTGGGGGGAGTGGACACAGAAACTCAAATCACAAAACAATCTGCACGCCAAGAAGAACCAAGTGTAATCTTGACATGGGAAACACATTTTGTTAACATTGCAGTAGCACTGCAAGTCACATCACAAAGTGATATGATCAATAATGACATCATATAGTAAGGGTATTTCAGTAATTGGCACAGCTCCCTTGGCAGTTTGAACTTGCAGCCTTTTCAAGACATTGGCAGTTTGGCCAAAGCTCTCCCCTATCGCTCTGCGGCAGTAACCATTAGACTAATACCCTGCGGCCGTTGTCAGCCAGCTCTTCTCCAACTGCTGCACCAGAGTACATGTCCAAGGATTTTTTTCATATCTCTAGTACTAAGACACTCTCTAATTAATGCAGCTACACATCAGTCTATCAAACTGCTCCCTTTCCAACATTCCAGTTTTCAGGCATGCTGTGGAGCACTGCAGGTTTTTTTTTCTGTAATGATAAATCAAGGATGTGTGCTGCAACTGGCATACCAGCAACATCTGGGGGACTCTGACCTGGTTCCACTGTGCAGGTCCATGGGACCCTGCACAGTTCGCAACACACAACTGCTTTGTCACCTTATATCAGACATGATACATATTTTACAAAGAACGTACTATACAAGTGCTTACTGATTTAGCACCTTGCACATTTGCAGATTCTTAATTCTGCTGACATGCAAATTTCTTCGTAACTGCTTTCTTTCATTTTCACCATATTACAGCTATTTTCACTTACTTTGAAGTTTTAACATGCCTTGCCTTTTTCCATCTCCATAGGAGGCAGAAGGTAATTGTGTCTCTTTCATAAAGGAGAGATCAATAACCCTGTGCCATTCCAGATGGATGCATGGTTGCAATATTCAAGAATACATTATGCAATAGTGATTTAACAGTCTCCCTTAGATTATTGGAGCAGTGTCCTGTTGTTCCTTAGAGTTTTTCTCAATGCCTAATAAACTACTGCTGTTGTCATTTAAGCACCTTGCTCATTATTTGTACACAGAGAGGGAACAATTTAATCCTTCTTACTTTTCACTTATTTGAAAACTGTAGTGCCATAGGCTGAATTATCTTTTTGCCTCTGGACAAATCCAGCATCAGCTGCTGCAACCTTTTCCTCACAGGACACTTTCTAGAAGTGATGGTTCTCAACATCAGTCTGTTCTGATCTCCTCTATTTGGTTGTTTGTCTCTATGGGACACAAACAGAACCTGAAGCCCTAGAAGAGCAAAGCAGGAGAAATATTCAGATGTCATCTAAACAGTATTACAGTTTCTATAGAGCCTTTGCCTTTCTCAACAGCTCATCATTGCAAATTCCCATTCAGCTCATTATCCACTATAAACCTCAGCCCCTCTGCACAAGTACCATTAACCTTTCTCTGTAGGTGTGCAGCCAGTTATTCTGGCTTACAGGCTCAGGGAGGTGAAGCAAAAGAGGCTAAGCAGAAGAGTTCATGAAATCAGTTCCACATCAAATTTAAACTGCACATATACAAATGGTTTGTCAAAGTCATTCTGAAAGTTTACGCAAAGATTTACTCTCTATCTTATTCTACTGAAAAACATCTAAATAAACAGAAATGAAATTTTCACCACAAAACATTTCTTGGGCTATGATCACATGAAAAGGAGGCGTATCAGTAAAAGTACACTTGCAGCATAAGAATCACAACTATTCCTTCAATCTACTAATGAAAGTAGTTTTTAACGTATCGGTCTTTTTGAAAAAAGTCAATATTTAGTGAGTCAGTCAAGACAAGAATTTCACAGTAGCTGCATGGTACATTACAAAGCTCTCCTGCCAGCTGCAGCTAGACATTACTAAGCAATGGACAGCAATTTCTCTAATCTGTATCCCTATTATTCATCTCCTTTCCTATTGTATCAGCTCTTCAGTGATGCTGATACATGCTTTTGCATGGTTACCACTTGAACTGACAGAAACACAGGTAAGTACAAATATAGATATATTTTCTAAATCCAGTTTGATTTCATAGTCCAGATACTAGAGCCCAAGTCACACTAGCACAACTGAAGAAGTGGTGCAAAGACCTAGAAAGGAGAGAGAAGCAGATACTACCAAACTCCAAACCCTGTGTGACAAACTACAGCCATAGAAAGACATGCGCGTCAATGACAGATGTATCCCCCACTGCCTTACAGCTCAGCAGCTCACCAACAGTGGTAGCAGCACTGTTTATCATGCTGGTCTATGAATTAGGAATGCAAAATTGAAACAACCTAGGTTAGAAGTCTCCTTCTCCCCAGTTTTAGAAATATTCATTAATTCTGAAGAAGGGATGCTTAGGGATTTATTTTTAAACCAAAGATCATTACCGCAACACCATTTTCATTGCAGCCCTGTGGCTATATAGGCATAATTGAAGGCTGATAGCCTCTGAGTCCAGGATAGAGAGCAGTGGTCAAAAGAAGAAATATCTGGAAGGCCTGCAGCTACCCAAGGTACCCCATGGTGCTACACCTTAGTGCTGGAGTGCACCATCCTCAGACTTCAGCAGTGTCTCCAGACAAGCTAGAGTGACAACCTTGCAAGAGGCAAACCATCGCATTAGTTTGAATGAACTTTAAAGTCAAGGTACAGGCAATAGTTTTTAGGTCTTATTTCATATCAGACTGAAAGTCTCAACTTTAAAGGAAAAATTCAAGGTATAATAAAGAATAGACATTAGAATAATTCAAAAACAATCTACCTTTGTTCTGGACAGCAGCACTACATCAGCCTTGCCTCTTTTAACATCAGTTTGGCCTGAATATTCCGTCACATGTTACAGTTGTTGATAACATCTGATGTCGCTTTCTAGTATCTTGGCTGAATTCAATTTCACTGTAACGTGCTTGTCTTACTGTCACCACATCATCACATTTAGACACATTTACACAAGTCTCCCACTGCTTTCCACTGACATGTTCCTAGCATTATCATCATTAAATCCTTAGCTTTTAATCATTAACTAATAATCTTGCATTATTTTACCTATAGTGATAATCTATGGTATAAATTTCATCTCTTTAGGCAGATTATAGGAGGACAAGTGCAGAAGGAGAACAGTTATAAATCAGTCAGGCAGGGAACATTGAGTGCCTTTTCAGCAACTCTGATTAGGCTGCAAAATTCACTAGGAGGAAATAACATTTTTTTTTAAAAAAAAAGAAACAAAACAATCAAGCTTACTAATTAATGGTAAATAAGTCATATACGCAATTGTTTCCTTAACATCAACCTCTGCTAGTCTTCAAAATATCATAAACCAGTTATTGTTTTTGTTTTGACAATACTCAGTCCTAATGAGGATTAAGAAACCATTATTCAAGGTATATGAACACGAGTATAGTGGGGCACCAGGCAACAAGGATTTAAAATAGAAGGATAAGAGACAGGAAAACATTTCACAGTGAACTGAAAAGGTCCAGCCTGTTTGTTCACCACCTGTCCTAATCTCTTAGTAAAAACAGTATAGAAAAGGAAGGAAAAATGGAGTGAGGCAGAGAGCCCAAGAAAGAGAACAGTAGGTGCAGGAAAAGGGAAATGCATGGATTCTATACACTGCAATGTATTAGATGCAGTCTGTAGGTTGTTCCTCTTAGCACAGCTCTGCTTAGTTTGAATGCATTCTTTTCCAGGAGTCACAGTTTTATTTTAAGGGATCTGTAACATGGGGTACTCAAAGTACACTAAAGACTAAAGACACACATGTGTGTTCTGAGGAATATACATCACGCTTCATACACACAAAAATCAAGAATATTCAGGTAGAAAATAGAGAAAGAATTCAGATATGTTGTCTTGTAACAGAATATGTAGTAATAAGACAGAAATACACATTTTTCTTGGAAAATGCAGGCTGGCAGTATGATCTCAGAAACAGACTCAAGTGTAATGCAGTTATTGAGATAATCCTTCAGGAAGAGAACTGTGAAATCTATAGAGTCCCTGACCACAGAAGAACTTCACCTGTGAAAGAAAATAATTACATGTGCTCTGTCAACACATTGGTCATCTCTCAGAGGCATTTAGAGTTTCCTGAAAGAAAGAAACATGGTATCACTTTGTTCTCCAGAATCAATAGACTGGGATGGAACAACCTGGCCAGGAACATACAGAGAAACGTACTGATCAGTTTAGAAGTGAACCTGATTTCCTGAGATCCAGATGATCAACCGCCCTGTAAAAAGCAACACATTGAGCTTCTTGGCAAGCAGCATGCGTTCTCAGTTCTGAAGGCATAACACGTTCATAGACTTTCAGCATTTGGCACAATCAAATTCAGGTAAGTTTGGGCAACCTGCATTTTTGAAAGATACACTCTAGAAAGAAAGATGTTCTTTATTTCTAATCTGAACAGCACACTGTTAAGAACCTATCCGTGCTTCCTATTATTAAAAATGATACATCAACATTTTTAAATTAAAACCTAGTTTAATGGAAAATTCACTAGTTGAGAAGAAATAATCTCTAGCTACTTCAAGAGGACAAAGTTTCACCCTGTGCATGTCTTGAAAAAAGTTTTCTCGAGCTTTAAATATGTACTTCTATAATTGTTGCACTTTTTAGCCTTTGAAATAGGGAGAGCAGTCAGCTTTCTCTGAAATTCCACGATTGGCAATAGCATCTGCTGGAAGTCATGAAACTTGCTAAACTCACCATCTACTTGCTCTCTACTGTGATCAAACTACCTGAGCTTTCAAGGTAGAATGCGATCTTTTATAAAAATGAAAACATGAAAGATCATTACAACTGTGCTGGGTTTATGATACTATTCTGATCAGCGTGGGATTCAGTGGAAAGAAAAGTTGGAGACCGACTGGACCGCTGAACAAGACCTTAAACTATGTTTGTTAGCAGTATGTGTTATCGTCACATTTAAAAAGATATTCTGCTTCTTGTGTACTGTACCTATCTGTGCCTGTCAGCTACAAAGGCAATTATTGGTGTCACTGTCACTTGTAGCACATACTTCTCCCTTGTCTCCCAGAGTGTCTACATATGTTTATCTCAATAAGTCGTTGAGGATGAAAGTAAACAGCATTTTCTGTTTTATGTAGCAAAACCAGAGCAATTATAAGACTAAAACTCATAAATCAAAGGGTTTAGTAGCAAAGCAGCAGCTGGGGAAATACACACACACAAAAATATTAAATTCCAAATACAAAAAGGTGGTTCCTTAGCAAGTGAGGAAAATGATGAGCTATATTGAACTGATCAGCAGGAGTTGATATTGAATTGTTCTGAACAGCAGTTTGGTGCAAATTGGAGATACTGAAAGTATTGAGATAAAAGTGTTGGGGTGAAAAATACATTTTATTTAATTATACTGACACTTCTATAACCAAAAAAAATTTTTTTTTTTGCAGCTAATCTTAGAGGATGGAGAGCATGGACATAAGGGAGAAACATTCTAAAGAGGTTCTTTTTCTAGCCAAAGGAAACAATTATCTTTATTTTTTTTATAGGCATATATCAGGACAGATATTGCCAAATTTGGCGAAGTGTACTAGGCCAAATGTGTTGCAATGAACCATCATAGGCATCCTCTTTCATCTTGTTTTTCAAGCAACTGCAGAAAATATTAACTGCAAATGCTACCCAAGCCTGTCTGATGTCATCCAGAGGAGAAAAGGACATATCAAGAGAAAGTCACTAATGCCTGTAGCCTTTTGTTTAGTCAAACAACTGAATTGTTCCAAGATAAATATCAGTGAGACAGGCTTTGGCAATTTATCCCTTGCATGCTCATATTGTACTAGAAACTGTGCTGAAAATTATGCAGAAGCTACAAAACTGCTCTGCACATGGTCTCAGCTTTGCACTGATAATAGTTATTAACTCCTCAGGCAATGCAGCATCTGACAGAGCTATGCTTACCACTGCCTCACTGCTTTATATATTCAATACATGCTTCATGAGGCGACAGCTGTTATGTCCTATGGATATATCATACACACATCTATATTGAGGTTTTAAGATATACAGCAATGCAATTGCTGAAATGCAATTAATCTACCACTTGAAGCACAAGTATGTCTTATCACTTCAATCCTCCAAGTAAAGCCCCTAAATATTTTTTCACGTCCTTCTCTCTAAAGAAAACAATAAATTTGTATTGATCCATAAGAGATTTATCTTTTTCTTCAGCCAAAAAGAATTATCAAGTGTTTTAAGCACATTGGTTAGTAAATATATCAATGATGGTTGATTTTTATTTATGCAATATAAATGAGTCAGGAAATCCCTTACTTTCACACCAAAGCCTAGATATTTCTAGGTACTTCTATACAAAAACCTTTATTGTTTCCCTATGAAGTTTTTTTCTGGGTGTATCCAAGGTCATAGTCCAATTGAGACCCCACTAGGATGAAAAGGAAGGTAGTGAAAAAAAGAAAAAAAATGTTTTCACGTACCAAACCTGTTCAAAGTTTAAACTAATCAGTGTTTTCCTAGTAGTAAGACACTTCAGCTTACTCTTGTTAGGTTACCTTGGATGTGCATAGTTCCACTCAATTCTGAACGTCAAAATATTAGTTTTTAAGAAGTATCCACTTCACACACACACACCATATCATTATTGATTCTTGAATCTCCACTGAGTTATTTTACAGCTCACCACTGCCTGCATAAACATAAAAAAAATGGTAAGTTCAGATAATGGAGAATATGTTAAAGGTATATACCTCCTGATACTGAGAGGTTACTGTTTAAAAATAGGTCATGAAACATAAAACTCAGTGTAATGTTTAGAATCAACATTGTTTCATACTTTTCTTATTCTATCAGTTCAATTTGAAAATAGTTTCCAAAAGCATTTCTAAAAACAGTATGAAAGACTAAAATGCTGTAAGAGTGTCCAATAAGCTGAGCATCAAACATGTTCACCACCTCTCACCCAACACATCTACTACGTGTACATTAGACACTGAATACCAACTATTTGGAAGGTGCTGCATTGAGGAAAAACGTAGACAGCAAACAAGCTAAGGAAGCTGAAGAGCTACAAAAGGAAGAGAATCTTAAGAGTATTTCAGCAAGCAGGCAGCTTTCCGCTCTCCATTTTGCAACAAGCACACACACAGACATACATAAGGAAATGAGGAAAGCAAACACATCTGGCCAACAAGCTCTGGCTGAAACCAGACACAGAGTCATAATCACAAGGACTAGACATTCACGTATTTGAAGAACATTTTCAAATATCATAGTAAAATATCATTTTGATCTGGATTTTACGAACATTCTTTACCACTAAAATCTGAAATACTGTTGGAGTCACTAGAGGTTTGGATGTTATACTGGGGCTAGACAAATTCTTAAAACAGGCATAAGAGCAGAACAATGGAATATCTGATGATTCAAACATGATCCAGAGCTCATGCTGATATTGAATTTTGCCTTCATAATTTTCACTTTAAGTTACTCTTATGAACTAACCAATTCCTTTATCTTTTGCAACTTTCTTCAACTACCAGACAACTTGCATTAGAACATTCTATTAAGAAGTCTGAACAACTGTATTTTCAACATAACATCATACCATACTGAAAAGATGTATTTTGTATTTTTTACAATCAAGACCTTTATCTTCCAGATATTTCTTAAGCCAGATCTAAATTAGCAACAAATTAAAAATATCTCAGAGTTCTATACAGTTATATAAATAAACTTTAAGGAAATTCCAGCTTTCTTTCAGTGAATAATGAAATAGACTTTTTTTTCCTGCCCATTTACAATATTACCAAACTATAAGAAGAAAAACACACCACAAAATGCTCTTTCCTTCTACACGGTGCTAGCATATCAATGCTATTCCTAGTGCATTGTAGAGCTGTTGTGTTTTCTTCTTTCATCCATGTAGAAAGAAGCAAGCACTGGAGAAAGCTTCCTTGCTTGCCTGCAATTCTTTGCCAGAAGACCTGGCAGCCACACAAGCACTGTTGGCATCGAGTTCCATGTGGATTTCTCTGTTGGCCAAAACACCCGCGGGACAAGACTGTAACTACAGGGAGCACCCTCCTCACACAGTAAAAACAACCATGGTTATCTTAGGGCAGGGGGAAAAAAAATAATAATAAAAAAAAGAACTCTACACTGTTAATTTTACCAGTAATTACTTTTCTTTAACACTAAGTTCATGACTGCCAACATTGTTACCACTGCTTCAGTCAGCTTCTCCCAAGACATATGTGGTCTCCACACGAAACATCTGTTTATGGGAACAAGACCTTTTCTTGGATCAAGAACTGAAATATAAACAGCTTTTTAAAAACATAAAAATAATGGTGTAGAACAACACTGTAAAGCTTTCGCAGCCAGAGTCAGGGCTCCCCCAAGAGCTCTAAAAGCTTAGAACAGAAGGTTTTAGGTGCCTGGATCTTGAGAAGATGACTTCTCAGGGCTTCAGTTTTCACAGCTCCCAGTCAGCTTGCCAGACAGGCTGTTAAGAAATAAGCCAACCCATGCTCTCTCTCATTGTGCTAAAAGACTGCCAAGTGGAGGAGGGAAATTAGCTGACAGCAAACCAGATATACCACCATGATTTACACACTTCCATAACATGTACCTTTTTAATAACTATCACAAACATTTTTGCAATTATAAAATAATACAAAATATTTCATTTGGTCAAATCGAATAAACTGAGCTCAGCATTACCTTTTTTAAATTGTGAAGGTCAGATATGTTGTTAGGAAAACGTGAGGAAAGTGTTAGGAAATGTAAGATCAGCTCTAAATCTATTTGAGTTTATACAAGTCCAGATCCTCTCACTTTTTGCACATTCTCAGCCAGAAGCCAAATTCCATGCAAACACCTTCTGCAGTTGTTCCCATTATTAAAAACAAAGAACAACCCAAAATGTACACCAGAACGCCCCTTTATTGTGAGAGTATTATAGTATAATAAAATGTGATGTACTATATGAGTGTACCACCTCATAGATAAAAACCAAAGATCCTGAATTTGCCAGGCTACTGATAACTAGCTTGTTTTCTAAACAACTCAAAAAAATAGTCTGATCTACAAATACAAAAAAGTATTTTTTCCCTTCTGATGAGGTTGTTTTTTAAAAAAAAAAAATCTTGATTTTGCAGTGGGATTGTTTGACAGAGAATATATTCTGATGTTGCAAATAGTTTTATCTGTTAATATTCATAGAACTCATTTAATACCTTGAAATTAACTTCTGGATAAATACTATTTTTTTAAACAGTTGATTAAGACTGGTTTTTTTCCAATGTAACAGTTACCATAGATTCATATTTCATGAACACTAAATTTATTCCATTTAAGAAGACTAGAAGATAAAAAACACTGCAATTTTTTTTTCCATATTTTGATATCCTTCAAAACAATGTTTTCAATTGAAAATAATAGACTATAGGATGCCTATTTGAATCTACTCTTGGAATTCTTAATTACCAGGGTGAGACATTTGAAAATGGCATGTCTCAACTATTCTTTTTTAAACTGCTAATATAAATCTAGACTTCTGCATCTTTAGGCATACTATTTAAAGTATAGCTTTATTTTATAAAACCCATTCACATTTACATTTCTGTTTATGAGTATGCAGCCATCATAGTTCTTTAGAAGAAAAGAGATGACCTTTATTAGAAAAATTAACATTGATAATCTTTTTATGATAGTTTGCAGGAACAATCTTCAGGCTATCGTAAGTCTTTAAATATTGTAGGAATACAGGAAGGGACTACTGAGATCATGATATTGAGAGGCTATCAAAGGTAGATCTCATCATCTGCAAACCATGACAGCCTGGAAACCAAACCAGAAATACTTTGATGGTTTGCAAGGCAGCTATTACAAAGCCAAACTCCAATGTAAGTTTTTCTAGTATTGAGACACAGTACAAAAAAAAAAAAAAAAAAAGGGCTAAAATAATAATCTGAATTCAATTGTTGCCTACAGTCTTCCTTTTCCCGTTAGACGAATGGTCCACGATAAGCCATTAAAACTGATGCACTCAAAAATAGAAGATACATTGCTTATTACTTAATGTAATTTATATTTTAGGAATAAAACAATGCTCTTAATATCGGCTGCCTGAAAACAAAACAGGAGAAGAAACACTTTGACTCTAGTTGTTCATATGATTGATTACAACAGTCACTTTCAAAATCTTACTATGTATTCTGGGCTCCAGGACAGCTAGTCCAAGGAGGAACATGCTGTGGAAGAACAAGCCCTCTAAGTAACTATATGATATTTGGGAAATACGATGCCTGCTTTCAATATACTAGGTTGTTTTTCAGAACAGAACAATTACATTGCCAAGTCTTGCATTATTATAGTTATTTTAAATGTGTTTAGCTTCAGGGGTGATAATACAATTTGCAACTGGCTTTCAGACATCAGTCCTCTATACACTTACAGGCACACCGCTGATTCTTTTACTATCTATCCAGCCATGTCTCATTTCCACATGTGGAAAAACAAGTAAGTATAGATATGAAGATGTGAACAGGGCTGATACTTGACTATTGGGATTCATCTCCGTGATCATGCTCACCGCATTCATCATTAACACAACAAACATGCTACATTAACTTAGCATGCATTAGCATTAGTTCACAGCTTTCATCACCTAGATGGAAATTTAAATTATTGCCTGTCTTCCTTCTACTTCAGTAAATATGAAGGCATCTGCCTGCCTTTATCAGGACAGGAAGAAGACAGGGATTCATTTGGCTTTTCTAACCCTACACAATAGCAAGAATTTACCTTAAAAATTATCCAAGAGGCAGTAAATGACAGCAAATTTATGAACTAAGAATAGCTTGGGCTATACACTTCTACTTGCACTGGAGATGGTGCCATCTGAGGTTTCAGTTAATATTCTATCAATCTCTCTACTAGTTACTGTTTTCTAAAACAGAATTATTATTCTCAATATTTATCCTATTTAAGCCAAAAATATCAGAACATGTACACATGATGTTGTCAATGCAGACATTTCCCCCAGTATATTTTTTTATATGCGCTGTAATTAAGCATTTTAAAAATTTTAAAATCCAGGCAATCTTACTAAATTTTACCAGTGATGACACTATTAATAGCATCTAAAAATGTGTCAACTGTCTCAGAGGAACGTTTGGGTTTTTTTACCAAATGGGTCAACATGAGAGTTAGAAATCTGTATGTATTTTTACATATGTGTATATTATATGCATAGTTGTAAAACACTGTACTACTATCTTCTTAAGCTAATTGTAGAGTCATGGGTTACGTTTGCAGTCTTGGGTCATTCTGTCAGTACCTCAGAATTAGTAGTTTTAAAGGGTTATACAGGTGTCTCATGCAACTGTGCTTCACCTTCACTTGCCATTGTTATTCTTTCAGTTGCCATGTGGATTGTTTTGTTCAAAATTGACACTGTTAAACAAGTCACTAAACGGTTGGAGAATGGTTGATGAGTCTTTGCTTCCGTTCACAGTGCATTATTTCTTATGATGATGGAGAGGAAATAAAAAAATGCTTTTGAAAAGCACTTGAAAACTTTTAAGGATGGCAGTGAAGCCATTCTTCATGGATTGAAGCATTTGTCTTTTGCTGAGAGAGAATTTAGTAACGTATTATTCAATGTCTCTAGCTTTAGTACCAACAGTAAATCCAACATTATGCATTGTTAACACAGTAATTAGACTTTCCACTTCATAAACCAGCATGTCATCATCTCAAGATCTGTGCCATCTGGAGGGCCAGCTGACAGCATAGTCACCTGGGATCCAGCAGGAAGCTGAGCACCAATTGCATGTCTTGCTTACATCCCATTACAGAACCAAATAACAAGTTTTGCCAAGCCATTCATAGTGCCTTGTGTTGAAAACAAATTTTGTCAATTAAAATACAACTATGAATGCTTTTTCATTTAAAACAAGAAATTCAAACATTTCTTTTTCCAGACTGTCTCTTCTCACAGAGTAAATAGAAGTAGCCACAACTCGTGAGTGAAGGAAGGTCTTATATATAGTTATTCTTTTGATATTCCTGATAGAAAATAAGATTTTTCAAAAGGACATGTATAACTTCTGAACAGAAGCCATTTCTGAAATGTGAACAGAGGCATACAGACTGGATTACATATTCTGAATTATGTTCCTTGTTAAAAACAGATCTGGGAAATATTAATACATCAAAAATACTACACCCTGCCCTGAATCCCTCCTCAATTTTGCAATCTTCATGTCAATAACCAAAAATCAGCAAACCCTACTGAGAAGCTTGGAATCCTGCTTTAAGACACTGTAACATTTCTGTATTTTTAATAACACCATGAAAAATCATCATCATAACTACTTCCCATTAGGATAAATCAATTAGCAACTAAAATCCCAAAATCAGACTTTGATTTTTTTCAGTTGATGCCTCTGTGGAACCCACATGCTCCACAGCGTCAGCTTTTATTACACAATCTAGTAAAGCAACTAGATATCTCTGTGTGGGCACTATACTGTCAGCTAAAGCATTTTTTTTGTCCTCCTATTTAAGTTCTGCATAAGACTATATGAATATTTCTGACGTGAATTACTTTTAACCGGCAAATTCTGCAGTATGTGAAGAAAATAATTTTTTTCAGCCTTTGATCACCCCTAATCGACAAACTAATTTATAATTTTGAAATTTTTTTAGTGTTATGACTGTATCTAGCCAGATAAGACATTCTTGAACGATGTCATTGAAATTTGATACCTTAAAGGACCATTGCAACAAAGGAAGAACTGCCTTTCTCAAAAACTGAAGAGATTTGAATACACCAGTGACAATCATGGAGTCAAAATAACTTAGTTCAAATCATAGGATAGGAGTTGGAAGGGACCTCTAGAGATCATCTAGTCCAATCCCCCTGACAAAGCAGGCTGACCTAGAGCAGTTGACACAGGAACAAAACCAGGTGGGTTTTGAAAGTCTCCAGAGAAGGAGATTCCACAACCTCTCTGGTCAACCTGTTCCAGGGCTCCATCACCCTCATAGGAAAGAAATTTTTCCTGATGTTGAGGTGGAACTTCCTGTGTCCCAGTTTGTGTCCATCACCCTTTGTCCTGCCACTGAACACTACTGAAAAGAGACTGACCCCATCCTCAACACCCACTCTCCATATTTATAAACATTCATAAGATCCCCTCTCAGTCTTCTCTTCTCCAGGCTAAACAACTCCAGGTCTCTCAGCCTTTCCTCATAAGAGATGTTCCAGTCCTGTAATCATCCTCACATCCCCCACTGGACTATCTCCAGTAGTTCCCTCTCTCTCATAACAATTTGCTCCTGTAACTTAATAGTTGCTGGTTAATTGTACTAAGTACTGATTGTACTAATTGTATAAAAGGAAAATTTGCCCCAGACTACTTCTGTCAACATCAGTAAAGCTACTCTTACCTTTTAAAGCTTTACCACAGAACTATTTCCAGCATGCCATTAAATCCTGATCCCCTCCAAATGCCTGCAGAACATCCCAGCTCAGACTGTGCAGCTTAATTAAACAGAAGCCATCTCTACAAGCTAAATACTCGTGAAAGCAAGATTTCAGAAACAGCAGGTCAGAATTGCTTTAAGAGAGAGCTCTTTGCTGGGAAAGGAATAGCACAATATTAAGCCGAGATGAACACAAGTGAACTGACAGAGGCGTGCTTTGAAAAAATACACCACCCAGAAAAAACCAAGCTATGGTAATAAGTCTTGTCTGCATACCTGTAACTTCACTGAGAGTTTTGTCAGCTCAGTGGTATTGATCATGTACCATTTCCCCTCAGGGGCAGAAATTAAAGACGAGGATATTGTCATTTTCCTGGTGTCACTCACATCACATGTGAACAATTCTTTTGGCCAAACATTTTTTTTTTTCTGTAGAACCCACTGCAGAAGTTTCAGGTAAGGCAGTCTGCTTGCACTCTCCTCTGCTTCTCAGTGAGGTGCCTTAGGTACAATTTATTTCCCAGTCATTGAGCAACCTCAGCTCTAAGACCGCAAGGAAAAGAGACACCAGTTACCTATTCTCTTATATGCAACTATTCTGCAACACAAAGCTTGCACTGTTTTCAAGGAATACTGTTCCAATCTTTGAGCTATGTGATTGAGTTTCCTGCGTAATGACTTTATTAGCAGATAGCATGTCTATCATAATTCAAAATGTTTTGAAAAAAAAAAAAATCATTGGGGTGAAAAGCAAGTGTTCCATCTCACAAATGGTCCTGTTTTCAGGTCTGCTTGCTATCATATACGTGCATCACAAACTTCTGGAAGCAAGCTGATGACTGTAGCACACTCTGCCCAACATATCCACTACTGACTGGTCTTAAAAGACAGCCCTAGGAAACTATATGTTCTTCTGATCAGAGACCCTAGTGTCATGCCAAGAGCTTATTTTAAGAGAAAGATGTTTTCAGCTAAGCAGCTATTATCCCAAAATTTATTCTATTCAATAACTCTCTTGAATACTAGAAGTGCTTGCGCTGAATTTTCCTTCAAAGCAAAAAAATGTTTCATTCAATTTAAGTACGAAAAAAATATAATAAAACCCACCATTTATTCACTCTGTTAGTGTTTATTTGCTTTTTTTGGTTAAGGATTCTATAGAAGTAGAAGATGAATTATCTAAAAAAGGTAGGGAAAAGGCAATCTAATGATATAACTGCAAAGACATCTCTATTGCATACTAACATTCATGGAATTAACAAGTCACAGATTCTCATCTATAAGCTGAATTGTCAGAAAACATTCAGTTATAGACATGATATAAAAACTGGGAAAAAAATTTAGAGGCCTTAATCTTCAGTATATTCACTAATATTGACATTTCCTAAACCATTTTTTCCACCAGTTCAGGCCTATTTCCTAATAAATAGCTTTGGTGTTCCTAATCTTTATTTGGCATCAAATTCACGGCAAGCAATATTACTCAGTTATTAAAAATAGAGAAGACTGCAGTCTTGGGCAGAAAGTAATTATTATATTAAATATTTGCTCAATATTCAAATCAAGAATGTCATAATACAGCAAGGCAAGTGCCAAAGAAACATGAAATACCAATGAAGTGCTTAAAATCCTTAGAAGTTATTGATGTCTGACCTCCTTCCATATGACTGAAAAATCTGAATTAGTTATTGACCCTGGATGGTGTGGGCATAGGCATATTAAGTATATCTCAGATAAGTTAGATTTGGTGAATTTTTGTCAGTGAGAACTGTGGTAGAGAAAGATTACTAAGGAGATTTAGGAGGAAGAGGCAGAGAGATGCTCTGACAAAACCAGGAAGCCACTAGATCCCTTCATTGTAAATAGTCTTTCTCATGGAGCATACCACTGGGATGGGGGGTAGGGGGAGAGGGAAATCACATTAGTCAGCTCCATAAATTCCATTAAGACTGCTATTGTTTACACTAATAGTCTCATTTCAGAGAAATAAGTATTTGGATAATGGATGAGAACAGCCTTAAATTACACTGAAGGCTTTTTTGTAGTTATGATTTACCACGGTAATTAAATTTTACAAGAAAACACATCTATGTTTTGCAACTAGATGGCACTGTTCAAACAGACTCATTTATCTGCTCGTTATATGAAGTTTTTTATTTAAGCAATTAATTATAACCGGACTAGTAATAGCCAATCTTCGTAAGAAGAATTTAAAATAAGAATTCTTGTAAAAAGAGATTTTTGCTAAAACAAACACTAAAACAAATTTCCTCTAAATTCAAGTATTGACACAGAAACTCTAGCTTGACAGAACTCAATGGCAAAATTCCCGGATGACTTGAGCAGAGAGAGGATTTGACTCTCAGTGCCAGCCTTCGTTAGTGGGATTATGTAAATTTCCTCAAACTCTTTTTCTTTTAGTCCCTCTCTCTACCACGCTAACATCTGGAAATTGCGATAATATTCCAAGCAAGAAAACCATTGACATCATCCAGAACATAGCGAAGTTTCAACAGGTTCTCTCTCCAGTGTAAGTATGCAAGTATTCCAGGTATTTTACTGGCAGTGCTGCTCAGCATTTTAGAGATTGCCTCTTATTAAGAAAGGGGACAACATAACAAATGAACCACCAGAGAGTCAATTTTCAAAAGCCTTCAAGAAGTAATCTATACAATACAATGGAACAAGGAGAAGCTGAGACTTCTAAAAAGGCTGAAATTAGCTAATATCAGAGGTATTTTTGAAGAAGAATTTTATTGCCTCTTAATTTTTCACATTTTGTGTCTATTTATTTTATATATATGTGCTTACATATAATTTAAATTATTGTCTATTGAGTAATGTGGTAGATATAAAGGACAGCATCTGGTGCCTACGCACAGGCTTTGGGAGAGTATTCAAGATTAGAAAGTGCCCCGTGGAAACAAGCTGACTGGGTTCTTAAGCGTCCCTTGTCTGAAGCAGGGAACTTTTGACTTATGTGCTCCAAAGTGCAATATACACAGGAGTTACCTAGTCTCATGTATTGCAATTTCTGACACACTGCTCCGTAAAAAAGCTAAACTCTAGTTTAAAAAAAAAAAATAAATAATCAACATAAACTCTAGAAAGGTAAATAATGGCCTCAATCCTGTTTGCGTTGCTCAATAAACCCAATCTCTCACCACAAATCTTGTGCAGTGATGAGTAAACCAGGTCCCTAGAATAAGATAAATGAATGGGCTTTGTTGACATCCCTGACTTTCAGACACAGAGAGAAAAACCTTGCAGGGTCACAGGGAAATGCCCATCTCAGAGCTACAGCCCTTGCAAACAACAGAGACAAACTGCACTTAATTCAGTGAGATAAAGCAAAAATGGCAAAAACTTAAGGGACTGTAATGGTTCTGCTATATTTAGATGATAAACTTATTCACTTTGATAATTTTGAGTGGACAAACCTTGCTCACCGTAGTTTTGCACCAATCACTGTCACAGCAAATTTCCCCAGAAACAGATGCTCTTTATGAAAAGGCCACTGGTAGCAGTGCCCAGGTACCTGAAAGTTCCTCAACAGAGGCAGCTGTGCATAATGACACACATGTGAGTTCAGTGCTTTCCTCTCTTTAACTGGATTCTGTCTCACATCCTCCCTATCCTGGAAATGCCCTGACCACAGAAATGCATTAAGGTGGCCTGGCAAAGCCTCCATTCAATACCAGTGCTTTGCCTTTTATGCTTGCATGCCTTCCCCAAACATACACAATGTAGTCTAATGAGAGATGTTTTTTCTGTATGCAAACCAATCTCTGTAGAGAAAAAAAATAAAAAAATAAACTCTGCTCCAGCAACAGTAAAAACCCTGAGTCCTATCTCAAGAGTGCATCCTTGCCAGCAGGCTGAAAAGCTCTTCTATGCTTGTTCTATCTCCTCAGCTATTTAATTCTTTTATACAAGATAGGACAACTCTAACTGGAGGTTAGGGCATCCTTCTGGGTAGTGGAAGTCCATGATTTCAAGTCTCCCACTTGCCAGGTGGGTACCTTCACTGCTGGATTATCACACAAAAAAGCAGCCCCTTCCTCCAGCATTATGAACATACATTTTAGTTTTCTCTTCTTGGAAGTGTACAAGCATAAGTTGTTCCAAATATCATGAACCCTGTTGGGATTTTTTTGTTGGTTTTTTTGTATGATTGGGTTTTTTTGTTGTTGGTTTTTTTGTTTGGTTGTTTTTTTTTGTTGTTAGGTTTTTTGGTTTGGTTGTTTTGTTTTTTTACACCAGCACAGGGCTGAAAAAACAGATTGATTCAGATCTGTTTTGAGTGACTGCCTTTGATTTCTTTTTCTTCACCCCAAAACAGGCATAGGGGTTCTGAAGGGAATGGAAAATTAAGTAATTTATTCCATAGCCCCACTCACAAGACTGAAACAAATTTCCTAATGAAACAAAACCTAGTTGAATCTGCTGAGACCTCACAGGAGAATTGTGAGCCAAGGACTCAGAGTACTGTGAATACAATTTTATGGGTGAGAACAGGCACAGGTCTGTGTGCTAAAAAGTTGTATCCACGTAGACTAGACAAAGGCTCAAAGAAACACCTTGCCCTCTACCAGACAAATCACATCTCACTGCTTCAGCTCACTAATCCTTTTACAAACCACATGTTTTCAAATGCAAACACACTGAATGTTTTAGCAGAATTCCGCTAAAAGTATCCATAAACCAAATACTTCAAGATATTATGCAGATTGAAAATTATTTGCGTTTTAACTGACTAATCAGCTTCCCAAACAGAGCTCTCTATATACTATGATTACTGTCTTGATTGGAATTCAGCTTTGCCAACCTCCTCTATTTTAGTAAATCCATATATTTATCTTTAATAACAAAGATTCCGAAGCTTTTTCTGTTGTCATGATTGCTAAGTTGTTTTCTAAGTTGTTTTTTGCTTTAAGCTAAGTAAAAAAAAAAAAAAAAAAAGAAAAGGTGTTTTCCAAGATTAGTAAAAGCTTTTATTTGATTGTACTTAAAATGGAACATTGTCATATTTAGGTTAGCAACTCCTGTGACACATTCACACATCGGAAAGCATTTGGAAGATGCTTCATGCTTGCTTCTGCCCACAGCCCAATTCTGAGGTCCTTAGACTCTGCTCTTGTCAGAAAGAAGAGTTAAACTAGAAGCACTGTTGTTTTCAAACGGCCTTTTGTTCTTGAAAGGCAATGGTTTTGAAGGAATGACAGGCAGAGTGACAAGCATCCAAAGTAAAATGGAAATAAAAGGAGAGCTCCTATTAGCTCTAAGCATCAGGAGATCCAAAACTAGTCTGTACTGAAGAGCTTAGCAGCTCTAGTAAATGTGCTCTTGCTGATTTATCACAATCCTGCTGTTTATAAGGATATTGTTAATCTCTGAGAAAAGTTCCCATCATGCCAGAGGGAACACTAAGTAAAGCACACAAAAGGTACACCGAATCTGCTGGAGCATGACTGGAAAAGTAGCAGGGAGAACTGTAACCAACCACGATGGGTAAGAGCTAACTTTCCTAATGGCAGAGAGATAATATTTAATTCGCTTTTGCACAAAGCATTAAGACAATGCATAGACACCTTTTCCCCTGTTGATCACCCAAGTTACAAATAAATCATTAACTAAATAAATCAGTAGTTCAACAGCACCACCGTCATCAACTCTCATGGATCCTCAAATGACCACTGGGCTCACATGGATGCTTCCCTGCACTCACTGAGCAGAATTGCACACCGAGGAGAACAAGTTGCAGGAGCATGTCCATCTAATGTGCATCAAGCTAACCCTTTCCAAAGTAACAGGTGGATGTGACAAAGTCACTGCAGTGTTATCAAGGAACAGACCCCAATTAGACTGCAGGAGGAGAGGACAAAACAATGTAAAAAAGGAAGAACAGATCCTAACTACTCTGCAATTGTTGCTTTATGTCCTTTTTCTTGGGATATCTCACAAAAAGCTAGGAAGATGGAAAAGGAAGAAAAGAAACCAAGTTAGCTCAAGCATGGAAAGCCAAAGAAAACAGCTACACCACTCATCTACATCAGAGCAGGGCCAAGCACCTCAGTAATAACACAGAAAAAGGGAAGAACAAACAAAAATGCTAGAAGCAAAACACTTTAATAAAAAATGAAAGCTTTCTCTCCCTGTCTCTGTTAATACTGAGGAACATATCTGGCTTTCCTCCTACAGCATCACTGTAAGGATAGAAAGACAACAGTTAGAAAACACCATATTCTAGAAGACAATTCAGAAGGGGAAAAAGTACACGGCACATAAGGTAAAGCCAATCAAGTAAAAACTGGGAAGAATAACAAAAGGTTCCATTTTCAGTAACTTGAAATAATCCATGTGGCACTGAACAAACTAGCCACAGAAGTAAAAGGTGACCATTTTGTCTGCAAGAAACCTTTTAAAAAAAAACACTCAACCATCTGCTGTCATCATATGATCACTGAAGTTGGAGAAAGCCTGTCCTTCCAGAATCATTTTGCTATATGGCAGTTAAATTACAGATGATTTTTTGACTTACAGTATGCCCGAGTTCCAACAGGAATGACGTTGGTACTGATCTGTTCTGTGGTTTTTGTTTGTTTTTAGTTTCAGTGTTAAGACTTAAGTCTTTTTTCTTCCAAAAATTTATGAAAGTTTCCATAACCTTTTCCTGGCTGGTGTCCTCAAGGCCATGGGAAATTAAGTATAAAAAGCCTTTTTGTATAACACCGATAACAACACGTGGAACAAAGCGGCAAATAAGGCAAACAACACTAACTGTGGAAGTGTAACTTGTGTGAACAAAATGACAGACTTGTATTTATTAACACTTGTTTCCACTCGGAATTATATCAGAATAGCTATCCCAGAATAACTGATTTGGTTGAAACTAAAATAACAAATCCAGAATAACTACCAAGAAAGTTTCTTTGGTATACTTCCAAATAAGCAAATTCTTAGCCTTTGGAACCAGTTTAGTGCGACAGAAGATATATAATTTGTTATTTATTTTAATTCAATAAATACGTTTGCACATCTCCCAGTACAAGATGACCATTCTGTCACAGTCTTTACCCATCTACTAACATAACAAGTAGTGGGAGTTTCTGTAAAGGCTTAGTAACACAAGCAATCTGAAAACATTAAATGGTAATTTCAACAGCAGAAAAATATATTGAAGAAAGCTTTGAGTTCAAAACTACTTTATTTTACAGTTGAGCTACCAAGAGAACACATGCATTTGGTGTCTCTACTGTCCATCGCAAAAGTTACAACAAAAATAGTCTAATAAAATGAAATTGTTACCAATATTTATAGGAAAATAAAAATTGCTCCAGTGACAACAGGTGCTTGTCAAACATGGGGCACTGCAGCACTACTGAAACAAAATTAAAGAAAGTTTTGGCCTGCCTTAGAATTTTCTTGTTTTACAGAAGCACTAACAGAGCCTGCCTCTGTGAAGGCATACAGAATGATGCTTTGCTTTATATCTATAAAAAAAAGCAATGTCACAGTAGTCCTTTCTAACAGCAATAGATTCAGATTGGCAGAAATATTAACACTTCCGTCATGTTTATAGTTATATTTTCCCCACCAGCTTTGAAAATTCTCTAAAGTTGACCTACTAAATAATAGAAGTTGTGTCAATGCAGTCACCTCTGAAAAGGAAATCTTACCAACAGTGACTCGGTTGACAAACAATACTACAGTGCTGCTATGACATCAGATGATCCCAAAGTAAGAAAATGAAATACCAGTTGACAATACACCGCTTTGGGTGTATTCTACAATTCAAAAAAGCATCCACTTCACATAGAGAAAACTGGGATGACTGTTGCTAAAACAAGATACTTTGAAAGACGCTAAAATGAGAAATTCTGCCTATTGATTCTACAGTAAAAATGCAATATAGCCAGTGGTACATGATCTGCTCAGAGCAGGGTCAAAGTATTACAGCCAATAAGGTAGGAACAACATACTTTCTGTACCATAATCTCTGTAATACAACAATTCATTGTATAATCTCCAAGTGGGAAAAAAAGGGATATATCAAGCAAGACGAGGTTCTAGAGTGAAGTAGTCTGACCCTTGAATAGAGGGAGGAAGAGTCAAGAGTAGAAGAAATTTGAATTTCAATTGCATAACATGAAAAGCTTAATGTATCTCATTTAGCAGTCAAATGTAAAGTATGTTGAAATGGCCCTTGAGGAATGGCACCTGCATGAGTAGACTGCTTTCATAATTTGTCTGCAACTCATATCTGTTCCCAGGGAGGTATTCCCACAATGATCTGAGATTTTATGATTGATTGCAGAAACAATAAAAGAAGCAAAGCAAAAATTCATCAGCAAATCTCAGAATATCAATACATTATTAAGAGTTTCAAAATTACTGAAGTGGAAATATCAGCTTGTTAAATACATTTACAGAACCAGTCGAGCTACTCTTGTCTTCACTGTGGTCTCAGTCTATTTTTAATATAAATACGCACATTTAAGTTCCAGCCTAATGGTAATAGGCAGGCAGGTATTTTAGGCTTCACTTTCAGGCTGAATCTGTCTAGGGCACCGGTGAAGGCCAGCTGGCTGTTTTCTTTGCCTATTGTTGTGCTTCCTTTTCCAGTTCCTTCTTTGCAGAGGAGAATAAGAAAAAAAATGCACATTCATTGTTTCATAAATTATCCTGCCTCTGCTTCCCTCCAAAGCTGTGAGCTATAAAAGGATTGAGACCAGTGCCACTGGAACAGACCAACAGTGTCATTCAGTAAATGATGCCTCGAATAACCAGAGGCCACTGCTATTTAAAATAGAAAATAACACAGGCAAAGCATACATACACCCATGAGTATCTCTTATTGTGTGTTCCCATTCATTTTGCTCACCTGAGACTGCCCTTGCTCTTAGCAGACTTTCTGCAGGTTGAACATAAACATTTTAGAGGCACAACCCTGAAAATGTGAGGAGCACTGTGTAGTTGGGATGAAAGAACAGAAACAAAAACTTCCATTGCCAAAAATATGAATAATTTTCAGATGTGTCAGGCCAAAGTCCAAAACTGAAAAGCAGTAAATCACTGGAAGTATTTTTTTGTCGTTTCAACTGAAATATTTATACACTACTATGCAAATTTTAAAAAATGTTCACAGAAAAACAACAAAAACATATGCTATTAGAAAGCTTGAAAGCTCATGAGAAAACATTTCTCTGGTAAAGCATAGCTGTGAAAGGCAGTTTAGAAAACAGTATAATTAAGAAAAGAGAGACTATTGGAAGACTTTAGTGTATTCTGTTTGAAGGGAGAGGGGGAGATTGAAATGTGTATTTTTTTCTGTGTTGACTTCAACACATCATGCCCCCTCGCATTACCTTAATTACATTGTCTCTGCATATCTCATACACAAAGCTAGAGTTTGCTAGGGTCTGGATACAGCTAAGAAGGTATTCACATGAAGAGTGAAGGCAACTGGATGGAAATGGAAAGACAGGAAAACAAAGTGAAGCCAAGGTGAAATGTTAAATTTTTGAGCTCATAAACATATAGGGTGTAAAACTGCAAATAGTGAATATAAATTCTCTTTGCATACAGAAGATAAATTCTCAGTTGACCCAGAGTTCCTATTAATCTCAGCTCATTCCACAGCTATGGGAGCCTACCTGTGCTTAACTGTCATTAAGAGAATCTTGTAAATCATATTCACATTATTCTGATTGTTTGATAAGATTGATTTTCAAAGATTCCTGGTTTGTACAATTTAAAAACTGTTCTAGCAATTATTTTTCATAGTTTTCACAAGTTTTTCCCCTTGTGAAGGCTGTTTTCTTATTAGAAATGAACTGCCTGCCTTTTCCTGTTTTAACTGTAGAACTGCTCTAAATAGGTTACAGCATGTAGTCCTAAAAAAAGAGGAAAAAGAACATTTTGCACCTAAATTCTGAAATTCATAATATTGCATTACTGTGGTCTTTTTACCCATCCCCCCAGCAAAAAAAAAA
>VWZK01015690.1:510-25676 GCA_013396935.1 Baryphthengus martii | reverse complement strand
GAGTTTTAAAAACCATACAGGCACACAAGAGCTGCAGAATGGAAACAGTGATTATAGCCTTTTCCATGCCAATTTTAAAGCTTGAATGAGAATGGTACAAAATTCTTCCTGCAATCAACCTGCTATTCTACAGTTCCCTGTGAAGGGACTCGAATTATCCAACTAGTTTCACATCTGTGAGCAAGACCTGCTTGCCTGCAGCAGCCTTTCCTCAGAAATAACACTATTGCCAGATAAGTCAGGAGAAAGTCATCTGAGGACATAAGACTTACTATGCATACTTGGTACACAAGTTATCATTTATGTTTTATTCTTCCTGTTTTAATGGAGCACCATCTACATGAAGTTACTCTCTATATCTACCTTTTGAAAAGGAGGGAAGTTTTATAACTTTATCAGGATTAATCGCTCTTCACATGCATGCACAAAACCGAGTAAGAGGCAAAGTCTCATAAAAAAAAAAAGTCTGTAGGCTAAAATCCCATTTTTTAAAAATTCTTTATATAGATTTGACTCATTTTCCCCACTATATTTCCACAGTAGCTTTTTCTGCATGATTGGAAGAGGTACAATTGCTGAAGCATTCATTCAGATCAGCTGTGCAAATCTATTGTATTTCACTGGGTATTTTCAGCAACAGAAATATTCTGTGTTCATCTTCATAACTCCAGATAGGAAGCAAAGAAGTGTTTGGCAAGAAATATTTGTCAAGACAATGACAAGCACAGCATGATCTTTTTCCACCTCCCAATTCTAGAGCATTAAGCTCTCATCTGTCGTCACAGATAACGAAAATCTTAGGTACATTTTTCATTCCTTTCCATATGAGCAACTTCGTTTACTAAAGTGTTCTGAACCATCAAGTTTAACTAATCAGAGGATGGATCCTGACACTTTCCAGACAACTGTAAGTTATCTGACACTAAGATCTGAGTTGGCAAATGTGACATTATATTTCAGTATCAATTGTTAAAAAAAACTCATCAGAGTTAAAGATAAAACAGTCATAAGATTCCTGTGTCAAAATAGCTATTAAGAGCAGGATAATATCATCATTTATTTGAAAACTGTTTCAGGAGACAATAGGCTACAGATTTATACATGCACCTATAAATCTGTAAGTTTTTCCCTTATGATGTCAAGACCGACTGTTTTTCAATAGCCATAGATTCAGTTGTAGAAGAGAATAAGCAGCGACTCACAGATGCCTTTACAGTTATCATCAATAGCAGCACATATCTGCACTTACTGACTTTGCAGAGCTCAAATCAGTTGACATCTAATCAGAGGAAGATGCACTATAGACACTATCTACTCACAGCAGGCCCACTTTTCTATACCCATGAAATACAGATGGCATCACCCTCTATTTATGAAGGCCCGAGGGAAAAGGAAACCAACAACAAATATCATCAGATAGAAATATGTCTTTTAAGAGCACAGAGGAAAGTACAGCTCCATTGTAGGGAGCCTACAACAACCACAACCCCATCAAAAGTTTCCTCAGGGCAGATAACAAGAGACCAAAGTACTTTGAAATGACGTGGATCACAGAGAATGAAGGTAGAAAGTTTTAAAGCAAAGTTTAAAGTTTCAGGTTTTGACACTCACTCTTAGTAGGTTCTTCAGAGAACTCTCCAGTTATTAGGCTATTAATTAATATAGTTCACCAAAATCAGAAAAGGATTAGAACAGAAATAACTTTTATGCTATTGCCTCCTGAAAAGATGCATTTCCAGGCCCACCTTAAATAAGAAGACTGAGAAGGTAAAATTACTAAGTTTGTGATAGTCTGAGTTTTCAACTGTTTCCAAGGAAACAAAACTAACCATTCAGGTAAATAACGTATAGCTCAGAGCTACCAGAATGCAGCAAGAAAGAGCCAGCAATGGCAAAAATAACGGCAGCTTGTTTTGTCCCATGTAGTGCAAGAGCTGTTCGCTCTACCAAGAGACAGAAGAAAGAGATCAGGAGGAGATATAGTAGAAGAACATATGACTGAACCAAACAACTGAGAAAGTAAAAGAAATGATTTAACATGAAATTATGGCTGGCACAGGGATGAAACAGTAAGACTGTTCAATTTAGAAAAGGAAGCAGATAGGTGAAAACCAGAGAAGAAATAAGGAGCTGGCTGTGGAACAGATGAGAAGTGACCACAATCAGAGTATATTTTGGAACATTAATACAGATAGTGAGGTATTAGAGATGAAAACATGGTTTACATATTAGTTCTTTTCCACAAGATTTTTACTACAGCTTGGCCTAAACACACCATGGCTCATTAACACTTAGATGCTAGTAAATCATATTCTGTTGCAACAACACAGGCCTTCGCAACAGTAACTCACATCACAAATATCAGCTTTGTTACATTATATGAACACAGCTACTAGACTACATATTGATTTAATCATAGATCACAACAACAAGACATGAGGGATACTGATGGGTTAAAAAAAGAAAAAGCAACAGCTAGCTAGTTAGGACTTTTTTTGAACAGATTCAAACGAGTTTTGTTTTGGGTTTTTTTGGTTGTGGTTTTTTTTTCCCTCCGTCAAAGTATTGCCCATAACGAGTCCCACTTCTAGTGTTTAAAAGTTAGAGGTGAAATGACTACTTTGCTCCCTCCTCACTCCCACAGTGCTGCTCCCAGATGGCAGTTGTGTCACCATTTCCAGCTTTCCTGAGTTTTACAAATACTAAATCTACTGAAAATATTAGCAAGCCCTTTGATTTTAGGGTGTAGTGCTGAGACATACAATACTGTTTGTTGCATATGAAGGTACATTGGTTGAATGTTTCCTTTTTCATGTTAAACATTCCCATCAAGTGATAAATACAGTTTCCTTTAACTATCTCTGAAACCGGAAAAGTTAACGAATTACTTTGGTGCAATATCTATGTCACATACTTGGAAAAATGTATCCATTTTCCCAACTACAAAAACATTATCCCTCTTACCCCAAGCGGCACATAAAAGTATACCATCCCCCTTAACCTCTCAGGGAGTTAGAGCACTAGAAGTTTGACCACTACACATCAGAAAGATTTTTTTTATTATTATTAACACACTGGCTTATATCTGGCTACATTATAGTTCTACCAGACAGAGACACAGCTGGCTCTGGACTTGTCTACATCAGACAAATTTCCATAGCTTCCTGCTATCTCAGAGTGACTACTTAATGTAAGCTGTGGCATAAGTACTTGAGTTAGCTATGACAGTATTCTTGTACTGAGTCATTTTGTAGCCATCTTCCAGTTTTCATGGCCTATGGTCTATATTTTCCTTGAAATTATAGTCATACCAAAGACTTAACTCTTATTGCAGTGATTTAAGAATTAAAATAATGAGTAGGAGGGAGCTAAAAAGGGAGTCTGGAACAGCAGCATGACAAATGCCTTAGAAAAGCTCATTGCAATTGATCCTATATAACTTATTAAAAATAAATACCAGGCAATAACTTATTTTTAATGCTACCTTTTATAGAGATGTACAAACATGGAAGTTTGTGTGTTGTGGTGTTTTTATGACTTGAGTCAGAGAGGCCCTTTAAAGAGTAATTTAGAATAAGCTAAAAGAGTAAAATAAACAAGTATTCACATATGATAGTTACCATTATGCAAGTTGGCATTTCATGCTATTATCTCCTACACAGAAATGAAGCAGAGGTGGTGAAAAATTCTGGTAAGGTTAAGAATGGAAAACATTGACAAAGTGACAAAATACTGACATTTCTGCATGTTGAATATCTCGTTCTGGTGTCAACATCATATTACCTTCGTCTCTTGAAAGTGTATTAGCAGAATGGGAGAATATTCAAGTGGGGCATTGTGGTAAGTAGAATTACTCTGAAGTAAGGGAGTTGAGGATATTTGTGTGTTGGTTTTCTGTTTAGTTTTTTTGGGGGGAAGGGGGAGATGGCAGAGTTCTCTTATTTGTGTGTTTTTTTTTCTTGTGGGTGTGAATTTCTCAGAGAAGTTGAAAACACAGCAAGAAACGGAAGCCACCACCCTGCTCAAAATGGACATGTAACACAGGCTACTGCCTGTTTCAACACTGTATTTGCAGTGTTAGTTTTCCAGTTTTTGGGTCTTGAAGAGTAAAGTGAACAACCAGTTTTTTATTTATTTGTTTTTGCATGGCAAAGATACAAGTCATTACAGGAAAAAAAAAAGACAGGCCCTCAGGGTTCCATTTTACAACTAGCAAAAGGATATCTGCTGTTTAAATAACATAAAATTCACATAAAGTAGTAATAACTCCTAATTTACATAGCAGGAATGGAAAATGGCCTTCCTGAGATCTCTCACAAGCCAAAGCTTATCTTGGGAAAGCACATAACAAAGCACCTACTTGCTGCAAGGAAAACACCCATAACAGAGAATGATTTGTGAAGCTTCTAGTGACATCTTGAAGGATCAGAGCTTTCTTGATTGACTTAAATCAACCAAGACTTAGACAGTAGTTATTTATTGGTCTGTCTCCTCACTGGGATTCATTCCTATCCCTTCTCATGGAAATGGATTTTAAAGGTTAGTTTCAGACTGAATAAACACAAGATTATTAATAACACTCAATATAGCATAGACTAGGTGTAAATCAGAGAGGACAGAATAGAAATTCCAGGCCAGTAGAGAATTGAGCCATCATGTTATAAAAATAGATATTACTTGGCTGAGGGAGAAGCACTTACTCAAAACGGGTCTAAAATCCAGAGTTATGATAGTAAATCACTTAATTGACACAACTCAAGCTTAGTTATGCAATTACACAAAGCACCCCTCACAGGAAGAGAAGCTGCATATCACTGCAGAGTACCTCTGGTATGGGATGTCTAGAGCCCAAAGACTACATCTTGTGCTAGCTACTGGCAGGCAAAAAAAAGTATTTCTTTATACATACAGGGATCCCAGGTTTAAGAATGTCTGAAAATAACAGAGTATGATACTGGGAAGAGGAAGATCCAAGAAAATAGGCTCTGGGCACTGTTATGTGCCACAAGATCATCATTTTACCTAGCTGTACAGTCCCAGTCCTTCAGGTATTTTTTTCTTTTTTTTTTTTTTTTAAACAATTTCATTACTTTCTCCTAATATACAGGAGATCTTAAGCAGAAGTCCCTGAGGATACAGCGATGGAGCTATTTCTGGCATGAAAAAAAGGAAGGATCTTATTTCCTCATTCATTTTAATAAGACCAAAATTCCACTTAATTTACAATTAAAATAAAAGCTTCCCAAATAAGACCCATTTGAAGTTCTGTGATGATTGAGTTTAACATTAGAGAAGTCATTTCCTAAGCTACTTCTGTGCAAAATTGCCAACTATTATAGTCATGCTCCCAGTTGTATTGGGACTTATTACTTTTATTTTTCATTTCAGCAGATTTCATGAAACACCTCAATTTTATATTTTTTTCATAATCTGTTAAATTGAGATATTATATACCAAGTACAAGGTGGTAAGCTTAATTTTACTTTATATTATTACACTATATTAATGTAAATGAGGCATAGCTCAGTAGTGTACATGATATATCAGGCACTATAACACCGCTTAGAATGAAGAGAGCACAAGGAAAACAAACTTTTATCTGACCTGCAGTCCAGGAACATGTAGACCAAATAATTCTGATTTGTAAATTTTGAGAATTTAATTTTAGGAGAGAAACACATGCCTAATAAGAAAGTTTTCAGGAGCATTATAGAGATATCACACCTCAAAACATAGCAGTCCTAGTCTCCTGGCAGAAAGGCAGCATTGCTACAAGGGTAGAAGAAGAATCACACTGGTGAATCCTGTACCATTTTATAGCTATTGAAACTTCACTAGATTTCAGAGAGACACATGACTGCAATAGATGTTAGACTGTTCCCCCCACTCCCTCAGTATTATCCATGACATACATGGACATAATACAGGTGGTATGAAGCTCTTTAGACAGTGACAAAGTAGACCTGACTAGTTCTAAAAAGGTCATTTACTTACAGAATACAATCAAAGGAATCACACAGAAGAATAATGCACTTCAATCAGCATTATCCAGGGAATATGCGTTATAAAAACATGTATTACCAACATTTCAGGCTTCCTGTATTCAAATTATAAAACTTGAGCACTTGATTGGTATTTAAAAAAAACATACATACACACACTCTATATAAGCAGGTTGTCCTACTCTCTGCATCTGAGCAGTTACAATGCTATAAAACACTGTAGCAGTTACTTTAATCTAAGTGAAACTCTCCCCAAAATGTGCTTGTTTATGTTCAATATGAGATTATTTTTGCTGAGGAGATAGAGTTTGGATGAAATGGCTCAAATAAGCAGCACAGGCAGAGCTTTTCTCCCTTGTTGCACCTGCACACCAGAGTGAAGCACCAAGGTCTTCCTAGGAGCACTGACTTCTCTTGCCTCATACTCCAAGTTCTTCAATAGACTAGAGCACTTAATGCCATCTTCCATGGTGCGGCAGAGGACCAGGAAATACTGGCAACATACAAGCAGGAGAAATAAGGTGGTCCTCTATCCCCCAGTGATGGCACATAGTTTGCCCTCATTCAGAAGTTTCAGATTTGCCCTCTAGGTGTTTGCTGCCTGGCTATTACCAACGGCTCAGCCTTCTTCTGGCACCCTGTACCTCACATAGTTTATAAACTTCATAGCTTTTTCTCCAGATATATTCTAAATGGTGCTAGTGTTCGAGATGAAAAATTAGTGGCCTTAGGTAGTACCGATTTGCAGATAGAAAGAGTCAAGAAAGGGGTTACTGATATGGATCTGAGCAACTTCATCCCAAGAGGAAATGCAATCAATATAATTCCACTTCCTAAACTGAATTTTGTGTTCAGCAAGAATATTTTTTTAAAAGCACACCTGCTTAATTCTCTCACAATCCCCAGCCAAACTATACGTGTATTAAATACTTACGTTAGTATGAAATAACCAGAAAGTTAAAATGATGATGTGTCCACTTGCACCTCACCAGCACACTTAAAGACACCTTTCTTCAGCCCATCAATCCTATTAGCACTCCTGTCATGCAGAGTTAGATCCATGTGCATACAGGCATATAGGTGAAGAGGAGAGTACATAAGCAGAGAGATCAGGCTAACTTTAATGTAAAAAAAATAAAACCAAAAAACTATAAATGCTGCTTGTACAAGTCAATTAGAAATATAAATAAATATCTAGCAATGTTAAGGTCAAGTATCATTTAGAATCAGAGCTGTGAATGCTGCAGTTACCTAGGCAACATCTGCTTCTTTTTCTATTTAGGTTTTCATCCATGTAAAGTGATAGAAAAGTAAACAAGAGTTTTCAGAAATTATTCAGGTCTCTTTAATGGAAACCATAATATACATGTGTAAATATAAAGTATTGCTCAAGGGATAAACATCAGATTTTTTATATAAAAGTGTGCAATAAAAAACCCTAAAATATTATTTCATGAATTAAGAATGACAAAAACTTTAAAATATATGAAGTTAATGCCTTGGCTAAAATAGTCAAAATTATTTCAATACAGTGAATAATATTTGAATTATTTATGTCTTAGATAACTAAAACCAACTCATGAACAAATTTTATTCATCTCAGTATTTTAGATTTCTCTAAAATCAAAGAAAATCCAAACTAAGAAATAAGATTACTTCATCATGAAAGTCTGTTAAGAGCATTCAAGAGTGCATCAGATTGCCAAGATTTATTCAGGTTCAAAATCCAATGGGTTGTGCACTGAAATATTTCAGAGTTAATGGAACAGTCAAATCAACCACTTCTTGTAGCTTCTGTAATGGAGTACTGTGGACATAGGAATGATATGATTGAATTTGGTTTCCTTCAACAGCAATATTTACTACTGCTAAAATCTTTCAGCTTGAAAAAAAAAGGTGCTCAAAGGCAAATTTGTATCCAGGAAGGGAGACTACTGCATTAATTGAAATTCACTAATTTGCTCTTGCTGCAAAGTGAAAGGAATAATTATCAGATTGGAGAAAAGAACAAAATGACATTTCAGAGACATTAATCTTTACAAGATGTTAAATTACTTGTAAAAATCTCAAGAAAAACAAAGAAATTAGTCAGACTATCATTTTCTTAGGAAATTGAGAGTGGCGGAGCTAATTGGATCGTATAACATACTGAGGACATAATTTTTCAGTAAGTTTGGTGAAGCAGTCAGTGAGGTTCAGTAAGGACAGGTGTCTGTCATTGACAACAAAACTTTTTTTCAGCACCTGTTAATTTTGCCTGCTTTGTTTCCAGTCTGGTATTGAGTATTACCTGAATCCTGAAGAGCATATGGACAGGACAGCACATGAACTTCTCTCACCTTGCTCCAAAATGATTAACTGCATAATTAGGGAGATTTTAAATTAAATTTATGTGTAAAATAGAAGCAGTTAATGCCATATTAATATTAAAAATGAGTAAAAACTCAGTTTATCACTATGGGTGATATCAACCCATTTAGATAATTGCTGTACATATCCTGAATTCAGGGTAATCAATTCCTTTATCTGGCTGTACTTCTAAACCTTAACTACTCATAACATTCAAAATAGAGACTTTTAATGTCTTCACCCAATCACTGTGAACTGGTTTTATTCTGCCATTATGAAGAGATGACACACCTGTCCTTTCTGTCTCTTTTAAAAGATACCTTGTTGTTGTTATCCAAGTGCAAACTATTGCTTTGAAATTGGCTTGTAATCATTTTCCAGCACTCCTGTTCCACAGTTCGCTGATTGTTGACCAATGACTTTTCTAGATTTCATTTTTTTTTTAAATAGCAAGAGTTTAGGAAGCCTTTCCTCACCGAGTCTATTCACTTTGAGACCTTTTGATAAGCATTCTCCTGTCATAACAGCATCAACTATTAAAACACCACTCACCGTAACAGTAAGAATTCTGTTTGGGGAGAAGTTGGTAGCTTTAACATTTGTTTTCATGGCCTATCAAAGGAACAAAGGAGACTTGAGGAGGAGTGGAGGTAGGGAAAAGCAACTAGTGATCAAAAGTCTATACACAAAGAAGAATGAGCTAGATAGTGAAGGTATCAACTGCCGTCTTCTCTTTGCCCTGCCCTCCAACAGCAGGTGCACTGCATCAGCTGAGAGCACATCAAAACCACCACAAGCACAGTATCAGCTAAAGACAGACATTTAGTGCCTTTTCTAATCTTAATTTGCTCACCATTTAGCTTTGGACTGGGGTACAAAGCAAAGCTATGGCTGCCTTAGAGAGACAAAGTCTGGAAGGACAGCCTGGTCAAACCACCAGGCTCCACCAGTTACTTCCAAAGGAAACTCAGTCTTCAATTTAGGCAATTTGTTAGCATTTCAGAGAAGCCGTATCGATACATCCAGCTCCCTGAATTGCAGCTGCACCTAAAATGCTTTGCGCTTACATGTAAAATCCTCCAGCCTTTGAAAGTGAGCAGGCAGTACTGAGGACCAGCCAGGCAGAGCCAAGACAGTTATAGTCCAGTGTAGCCATCATACAAGACTCTATTACTGTCTAAACACATGAGAGATGGTGTCAGCCACTTCTGTTAAAGGCCAGAGTATGCATGAGCAAGGTGGGAGGTTTAAGAATCACAACACTGTCACAGTTGTGTTTTTCATACGCCATAGTTATTTACTGGATGTATTTTCTTCAAAGAGTATAAGATAGTCCCTTTTAAAGCACTTTTCCCCTGAAAACTTTATTTAAACAAATTTAGTAACTAAAAAGGCTGCCAGGATACATGCAGTATTCAAGTAGAAAAATTGCATTTCCCTCAGAATTCTGATGTCTCTAAGCAATGTCCAAGAGCACTTCTATTGCCCATGATCCTCTACCCACAGTGGTTACATAGATATCCACAGTGCTACCAGCCCACTTTACACTAATGCTTCACAAGTATTCTTAATTACATAGAAGACCCTACTGATCTCCTCTTTAACCACTAAAGTGGATCTACAGGAAGTTCACCTCCACATCTCAGCAATTAAGACTAGCAACTGGTGCTCAAGCAAGATGTACTGGGTCTTTTCAGATGCAAAGCACACAAACACAAAACTACAGAGGACCTGAAACGCCTTGTTTTACCCAAGTCTCAGCACTGCCACACAACCCTACCCAGTTTGGCAGCACAGTTATACCCAATGCAAACAGAATTACTTGCATGCATTGTCTTTGGCTACCACCACTTTCAGAGGGCATAGATAAAGTTGGTCAAGTCCCTGTATACTTTAAGGTTTTCAGATGTTTGATTCTCGCTGAAACCAATATTATGACTAAATACAACCTTCTACTGAACAACCTTTACTTAATTTAATGACATACTTCAGAGAAATCTAGTCAAACAACAAAGCCTTTTGCACGGACAAGTAGATAGTCATAGCTTGTAGGCAAAACCATCCTTCTGCCAAATCCAGCTCTATCCATCTCTCATAAGGAAGCAGCGATTTCAGGAAACATACTACAACTCTTGGCGAGGATTTGTACCACTTGACATCTCAGACATCTCAGACAGATTTTGTTTTATCCGTCTGCTGAAAGTAGCACCTGTAAGTGTCTTTATGGAAACATCTGATGAAGTTCAGAGTCTGATTAGAAACACCTGATTTTGTAGTGGTTGGGGCTCATACTGACAGAAGCCAGACCTCCAGAAAGCAGTTGTGGCTTATTAAATACAGGTGACATACAGCTAGAGTTGTCCTCCCTACTCACCTGCCTGAAGTTTTAATTCCAGCTCTTAGCCATTCATACTTTTACAGTTAATTTGTTATGACACTTTCTAAGAGATGTGGCAGAGGAATCATACCCTTCATGCAAACCTTACATGTTTCAGCTAACAACTTGGTATTTCACGTTGCGACATTTCAACCAAAACTGTTATCTCTTGCCTCTTGGGCTGCTTGAGGTAAGAGTCAAAGGAATTGCAAAATTAAACAGGTTTGACAGAAATCTTAACAGAAAATCACACGCAAAGTCACCTATGGATCCTCCAGTTTCCCAAATCATTTACGCCTCATGCAATTGTTTCAAGCAGATTTCTCCCAGAGCAAAATATTTAAGCGTGTCCGTACAGTTTCTTCTTCCAAGCCACTCTTTATACAAGTAAACATATGAAGCCTTTTGTCTTTTCAAACTCACCATAAACTACTTCAGCAAATCCAAGAGTCACCTGTGATGTAGGCAGTCCATTACTCGGCTCATCTGGTCCACATGTGTGACACCAGAACAGACTGCTAGCCCCTACCCTCCCCTGGCTTCTGCATTTGAGCTCTTAGAAGCAAAGGCACATCAAGCTAAAAAGAGTTCTCCATTATTTCTTATTACCTTCACCTTACCAGCAGTATGAGACATGAAAGTAAAAGTCAGTGCAGTACTAAATAAAACTAAGAAGTCCTACACCTACATTAAGTTCACCATAGCACTAAAAGAGTGACCTCACAGCCCTACACATCTCTCTGATCATGGCTGAGCCTCACAGCTCTACAGCAGAGCTTTGCTATGCTAGAAGGCAGTTTTGATTATTTACATTTCAAGATTGAAATCTGAAATCATTGGTAGTTACTCAAAGCCAGAGGACGAGGACTTGAACTTTCCCATTATAGTCAAGACTTCTTAGAGATTTTGAGGAATATAGAGTTAATCCTTTAAAGAGTCTAATGTTCTGAATAGAAACACTGTAAACTTATCCAAGCAGGAAAGCGTACAGCTGTACAACTTGAGAATGAGATTGTTAAAACTTCACATCTTTCACATCAAAATACAATATGTCTGAATTTTATTTAGAGTAACCATACAATTATTTTCCACTTACAATTATGAGAAAAAGCAAAAAGAGTTTTATTTCATAGTTGGTTAAATTCATATTCTTGTCTCCTGCACCATAACATTTACCTACACATTTTTTTTTAAATCTGCTTGCTGAAATACAGACAAAAGCAACATATTGCACCTGTGAAAGCTCAAAGATTAACACAGATTTAAAAGAGTTCTTAGTCGAGTATTCACTTCCACAGCACTGAACAGGCAGCCTGACACTCTAGGAAAAGCACTAGGTCCTTTCAACTGCTGCAGAAATAACTGCTCTTTAAAACTGCTCACTTCAGTTCTTATGTAAGCAGAGCACTCTTTGAAGTGAAATAAAGTTTTACAAAACACAGGCTAAATAAAGATCAGAGAACCTGAAAAATCTTTGGTATTTTTATCTCTTTCTGCACTACAGAAGATAAAGCCTACATCAGAAATCCCTTCAATAACCTCCCAGAGAAACAGCAGAAACACTTTACAGATGAGGAAAAAAACATTAACCTCTTAAGAAAAAAGACTTAATAAAAGATATAGATAAAAAAAATAAGGACCAAACTCTTACCTAGTAAAGGACTGAAGCTCCATTAGTTCACATGACACCTTCAGCAGGCAAACATCCAAACTCATACTCAGGAGGGCAAACTTCCACCAGCACCTGCTCCTCAAAGGACTTCTTTTCCACAAGACACAACATCCCTTCTCTCTAACCCCAGAAAACCCACCTAGCTACTCAATTCAGCTGCCCTTAATATCTGTCAATCAGACATCATCACCAGCACCTGCAAAACTTCTCTACCCCTGCAGACACACCTATGAACTCTCACACCATTAATCAATTTACTTCAGTAAATAATTCTGCCAAGAGTCCAAAACTTGTAGCAGAGCTTAACTCACTTTCTATGTGCTAGAAGACCTTATATTTGTCTCTAGAAACCTGCAAGGTGAGTCATTCTTGTCTAGAGGTGAGAAAAATGGATTTTTTTTCAAATTTTATGTGGTTTTCCACTTTAAAATGTGAGAATAGAAAGGCTCCAAATTCACACCTTAATCACTAAAACTGCATTTAAAGCTGTTGAGCTGTTTAATTTGTCAAGGCTGAAATGTTTTGTTCCTGTTTTGATCCAGCATTTCATTGAATAAATTTTTTAAAAGATTTTTTTAAATGAAAAAAAAAAATCCACCAAACCTCAAAGCATTTTTTCTCCAAAAGATCAACTGAATAAATCATGTCTACCATCAGTTTTTGATCCCTTCAGCTGATTCTGCTTAGGAAGGTTTTGCCAGTTCCCCACAGAGTTCAGGAGGTAAGCCAGTGCAGGTCCCAGCATAATACAGCTCATATCACTGTTTTGAGAACATGTGTTCTCTCAAGAGTAAGAAAGTCCATAGGTCTCAGCTTGTAACATTTGCATCTTTAACCCACCCTAATCTTTTTGACCACGCCATTTGAATGTGAATTGCAAGTGCAGAGATTGCATAGCAGAAAAGATGCATTTAGAAAAAGGAAGTAAGATTTCTGCAGAAATTAGTATCACCTAGTTTCTCTACCTGAACTCTGGCAAAATTCAACTTTAGAGCTGAGGTTTGAGATTGCTGTATTACTAACAACATATTTATTGTTACAGTTAACCAGCAATACGTACTGTCTCACATCTTGCCACTAATGAATTGCCAGAAGCAATGGGAAAAGGCACGTTAGTTCACCATGCTAATTGGTTTTACTGAAAGAGCTAAAAGGAAAAGTAAAACCAGAAAACAATTCCATTTATAATACTCTTGTCTTCCAAGCTGTGGGACAGAGGAGCAAAAATCTGTCTTCAGTGGAGATATGGCACTTACTTTGTCTAGTGTTTCAAACATGTTTCATGTAACACAAACCTTCTAAAAGTCCAATTTCCCACTTCTCTGTGAGCAAACAAACAACATTTATGGGATTCAAACACATCTAACAAATCACTGAATATTACTAATCATCAGAGTGCTGTGCACCACTGTTAGGTCTTTAAAATTTCCTAAAGTTACCGACATCATTGTTGGCATAAATTGGTAAATCCTTTTGTTCTGACCTGAGATTTAATAGTTTTATTTGCAACTGTAGCTTGTCTGAGATCCTTTAAAGTAATCTGCATATCCCATACTCTTACTCAGTCTCATGCTCTGCTGTGCTTTTTTGTGATACTAATTAATTTTCACTTAACAGATCTCATAATCTATGTCACTCTGGAGATGTGGGCAAATAGCTGAAGCCAAAAACTCACATGAAGCCGCGTCTGTCCCTCTTTCAAGGTTTTCCTCATACACTCATGGTACAGTAACAAAGATTAGCCTTTCCAGCTCTACAACTGGTAGCATTCTAGCAGTTTTAAAAGACTTTAATTTAAAGCATGGAGTTCCCAGATCATCCCTCAGAAGAATTTCAGTTCCCAATTTACAGAAAATCAAAGCCTGAATTGGTGGGTATGAAGTGCAATGTTCAGAGCTGTTTCATAAACTGTGTACATGCATAAGATGAAAACTTCAGTGTATGAGGTTCTCTTTAGATTCAACTTTGCCAGTCAGATGTGATTCACACCTACTAGAGCCTCAGCACTTGGTCCTAAAGAAACTGTCCCATTGAATTACTGTTGATCATTTCTACCTCTAATATACTTCAGATTACGGTGTCATTGCTGATATTTTAAAAAGTGGTTTATCCGGGTCTAATCACCGATAAATTACATCTTACCCACACAAACTCCTCACTGAGAAAGAGTGATAGGTAACTATTCCGAAAAACAAGATCTGAACACGGCCCATCAGTAGCTCTAAAAAGGAAGAACATTTAGCATGACACTGGGGAAGAGATTCTTACATTCAGCTGTGGTAAAGCCATATCTTGCTTTCTTGAATTAAACCATCCTTAAATGTTCTCCAGTTTGTTGAAGCATTTTGATTCATGATGGCGAGATTATAGCATAGATATGGAGAGCAAGATTTTGCAGTTGCTTTTCATGCTATTATTTCTAATGTAAGCCATTATTTGAGCTAATATAGAGTCTCAGGAGGTCAAATACCATTTACCACATTAAAAAAGAAAAAAAAAAAAAAGGCCTTCTTATCACCAAGATACTATTTATTCAGGTATTATCAATTGGTGCAGAGCCCATGGAGAGTGGGAGGAGTGGAAATTTCAGGGGAATTTAAGGCAATTCATTCCTGTCAACCACTTAAGTACTCACTTGTGTCACTTTCCTTCCACACTTCTATCCTTTGAGCATTTGAATCCATAGGGGATCGCAGGGGGACATATTACCAGCCAAGAACCTTTCAATCAGCTCATCTGACTACACCAAAGTTTTAAAGGTCACTGATGGTTGGATAGGTATTTGGGGTTTTGGACAGAGGCTGTACAATCTTTTTTTGTGTTGTTTTGAGACACGTAACACACCTCAGAGCAGAAATACTATTTAAGGGCTACTGACTACCGACAACAAAGAAAGAACACCTAAATCTTCCTTGATTAGTCATGCATATAGAAGCATAGCTGGATAGCTTTCTCCAAGAATAGTAAGAATTACTCACTTTATTAGGTCTCCAAGATGAAGTATATATGCTCCTAAAATACAATAGTTTAAGGACAGCTAAGAGAGATATGCTGTTTACATGTACTGAGGGTATTTTATCCACTTTTTTTTTTAGCTAGAACTTTCTATTCTCTCTAATCTGACATGGGACAGCAATGTGCCCTTGCGGCCAAGAAGGTCAACGGTATTCTGGGGTGCATTAAGAAGAACGTGTCCTACAGGTCGAGGGAGGTTCTTCTCCCCCTCTACTCTGCCCTAGTGAGACCACATCTGGAGTATTGTGTCCGGTTTTGGTCTCCCCAGTTCAACAGGGACAGAAAACTGCTAGAAAGTGTCCAATGGAGAGCTATGAAGATGATTAAGGGACTGGAACATCTGTCTTATGAGGAAAGGCTGAGAGACCTTGGGTTTTTTAGTCTTGAGAAGACAGGAAATCTTATTAATATCTATAAATATCTAAAGGGTAGGTGTCAAGTAGAAGCCAGTCTCTTTTCAGTGGTGCCCTGTGATAGGATGAGAAGCAATGGACACAAACTGGAACACAGAAAGTTCCACCTCAACATGAGGAAAAACTTCTTTACTGTGAGAGTGACAGAGCCCTGGAACAGGCTGCGCAGAGAGGTTGTGGAGTCTCCTTCTCTGGAGACTTTCAAAACCCACTTGGATGTGTTCCTGGGGGGCCTGGCCTAGATGATCCTACTCTGGGAGGGGGTTCCTACTTTATGATCTCCAGAGGTCCCTTCCAACCCCTACCATTCTATGATTCTGTGACATGAAACAACATCAATGCATCATATTAGCAATTCATTTTTAAAAATAAGGACTTTTTAAAACTAGAATGCACTTCAAACGATTGGAAATTAACTGAAGGAGGTGCAAGCTCATTTTATTCCTGCAAAAATGTTAGTGTACAGCAATGGTTGAAGAGGTTGCAATAGACATCAGTGCATATAAACTAACACTTCATCTCAGCATCCCAACCTGAAAAACAGGGCTAGATGCTGATTGCTTGTGAGCATGGACAGTGTCACTGTTTATAGTAGGAATTTGCCAAGAGAATACAGACCAGCAAGGCCCCATTATTCACCAAGCTTCACAAAACATTCAATGGGATGAAAAATGGGTTAGTTTAAAACAAAGTAAAACATTCCTACCCCCCCCACCTCGCGACTGGCGCTCTCAGTCAGTGTCTCAGCGCCCTCTCCCGGGAATTTTCATAGAATCATTTTGCTTTCCTACGTGAAACTCACGTTAACTGGCTTTGTAGAGAGGCAGGTAGGTATGTGCTATCGAAATGTTTTTGGTTTGGTTTTTTTTTCTCTCACAGACCTAATCAAGTTTCAATAGCGTTCAAGTACTTGCATTATCTACAGGAATTGATTATATTACTGAAAAATCACCCAAAAATATTCTGCTCCCTCTTCTCACTGCAGAAACTGTTACTGTCACTTCATGAGCTGTTTCAAAGGATGCCACTGTTTCCTCTTGTTTTCTTTTGCCAAAGAAAAGCTTGACCTACATGGAGTAACATCCTCCTCTTTTCCTTATAGCAGCTTGTGTTGTGTTTGTAATAACTGGAGTGCCATAAGGATGGCAAAAGAAAAAGCATTCATCGCAGACAAGTTGGAGTTGAACAAGGAATAGTTTTGTAAGATGAGGCTTAGCCATTTGAAAAATTTGGTTAACTCGACATGCATAAAGTAGTACAGGCTATTTTCTAAGAGCAATCCCGCACAGTGTGACATGCTCAAAGGGAACTATGCCAAGACATTTGTGTCCAAGCAAAGCATTTTGCAGAATTCAGATGCTACAACCCAAATAGAACCATTTCATACTATGAAAGTTTCCTTTCCTGGGTGTGAAAACAAAACAGAAGTCTGCTATTAAAGTTATAAGGATCTAAGCCTATTCTCTGCTCTTTGAAATGAAGTATCATGAATTTTATACCATAGAAGTGATTGATACCAAACTAGGTTGTCCTATTACAGAAACTATATTTAATTTGGAAAATAAAAAGCAGAAAAAAAAGTATTACCAGATGTCTTCTGCATGTCAAAATATAGACCAAATTTCCATTAAATGGTGTTTACCTTAGTCTTTGCTAGGTAAAGACTTGAGCTCTCCTCCATTGACTAAACCTATTCTCCACAAGCTAATTGATGAATCTTACACTAAGACAAAATGCAGAGGAGACATTCATGTTCGGCTTTTAGTTAGCTACCGTACTTATCAGGAAGAGTCAGAAAGCAAAAGGGAAATCATGTCCTAAAGCACTTTCTTGCTTCATTTTCCACCAGAGGAGCTGAAAGGACAATATTGAGCTAGCCTCAGTCTTGACCAGGAAACAAAAAGAAAAAAAAAGTGTTTCCCATACTTTCAAAGAACTGAAAGTAAATGTCTGTGTGACAGTATCAAAGAAAATGCTTTGTCAGATTTTTTTTATTCCCTTTATATCACACCCATGGTCTTCCTGCTCTGGAAGTAATTGATAATCCTGCCATTACACAAAGCATGATTTGTTTTGTACACTGCCAACATATAGGCTCAAACTCCAAGAGCTCTAGAAAGCACAAAAAAAAACCCAACACGGTTCCTTGACCAAATAGAATATATTTTATTTCTGTCTGTATTAAAATTTTGTAACTGTAGAGCTTGAAAGCCAAGCCCACACCTATGAAGGAAGTTAATTCAGTGCAGTTCTTGCAATTGCAAAGACCACCTCGGGGACAAAAAGTAGAACAAATGAAGTAGTAGCTATATAGACATACATAACATTTTTTGCCTCTAATGCTCAGATTATGATGAAAACATGCCTTCAAACAGAGTTTCATATAGCCTCCAGGTAACTCAGGAACACTGATGAAAATTCAGTAAATTGAAGAGCTTCGAGAAATTAGAAGTAGAGATAGAAGTACAGTAACATTCCTGAATGTCATAGTGGCTTAACTAAGTTGAAAGATTCTACTTAGTTGCACAGATAACTGCAATTTAGTGGAGTTATTGAAATAAACTGTTAAATGTTTTGTGACTTGTTATTTATCTGTAAGATCAGAAAGGAGCACAAGTTATTTGAAACTATAAAATTTGATCATTTCCTTATCAAATATAAAACACTATCAATCACCAGTTTCACAAAGACATCAAATGGCTGAAGATATTTCTATTACTTTCCACCCATTTGAATCAATCAAGTAATTTAGCATCCTTCCAATCCTATATTTATCTTGCAAATGTTTTTCTGGTTCAAGAACTGTAAAGCCATTTGATGATTTAATGATAAGCAGTCAGTCTGTCCTGGTTTGAGACAAATTCAGAGGGGGAAATATCCCCTGATGGAAAGCAGGCCCCTCTCCCCACCAAGTTCGGGAAAAGAAAATGTCCCCGGAGGAAAGTGAAGGGAAAAAACCCTATTTATTTAACAAGGCAACAAAAAAAAAAAACCACAAGAAAAGGACAATAATGCTAGACAAATAAATCGATATCTGTGAGAGAAAGAAAAAAAACCCTGAAACAAAGTCCTTCTCCGGTGTGGCTTCTCTTCTCCCGCAGTTGGGAAGGTGTCCGTCCGGGGAAAACCCCCTTGCAGGCTGGTGAAAACTTCCCAGTGAAGCCCGATGGTCTGATGCTTCAAGTCCAGAAGAGGGGAAAAAGAAGAAAACCAAAATCCCAGAAGGAGGAAAAAAACAAAACTCCGTCTGTCGTCTCTCGAAGGGGCCCGAGCTGAGCACCGCGAGAAAACCAGCCGGAAGAAGCGCTGTGTCCTCCCTGTATTCCCCTTATCACTTTTCAAAACAACAGAAAAAAAAAACCCTAACCTTGAGGGAAAAGAAAAAAAAAACAGAACTTCTCCTCTCCCTTCTCAGACTCAGTTTAAAGACATAGAAAGGCATAAAATTCATTCTTCTGGGCATGGGCTGATGACATAGGATAAACTCCAAGACAAAAATCACTCCAAGACACAGTCATTTTAGGTAACACGACGGCAGGCAAGTTCAAGGTTATACATAATGGAACAGTCCAGCTAAACAAGCTTATGATGATGGGTTCTAAAATTAATTGAAACTACACAGAAGGAAAACAAACATGTTAAGGGTTAAGATGAACATCTGCTAGAAAGGGGGAAAAATAGATGAAATATTAAAACAAAGAACAAACAAGGGGACAGTGTTTGGGATATTTAAGACTCATATAACATCACCTTGTGTGTTTCCTGCTATGAGACTATTACTCCAGCTATGAGACTTCTGGACAGCGAACAACTTGCACCTACATCAGGTAAGAATCTTCACTGTTGTGCTTTTCTAAAGCCCTGAAAGAGATCAGTCCAGATATCTGGACTACAGATGTCCTCCACAAATCCTGTTTTCTGCTAAAGACTCAAGAGTATAAAATTCTATATGTGAAGAGATATGAAGTGACACTGCATTTATTTTTAGAGTTATCTGACCATCATCTGGATATTATTTTTTTCTATTAGAATAAAAAGGGGAAAAAAGAAGACAGTAATACCAAGCATGAGCTAATGAAAAGGAAATCTGAGTTCAGTCACATCTACAGAAGAGGAAAAGAAGTTGAAGAAATGGAAGAGATGAAAGATTTGTGAATCAGGATCACTTTGCCTCTTTCAAGTTAGAAAAAAGAAAACTTTATCTTTAAGGACAAGATACGGAAGAGTACAAGGGTATACCTTCATTTTACAGCTGGGAAACTAGAGAAGTAACTTACTATGAGAATCTAATCTTACAAGTCAAGACAAAACTGAACTACACATTATCCTCATAAAGACATTTAATGCTCAGCCTACTGGAGAACAGTAGAGAAAACCCTGCCATCCAGACTGGATGTTGACAGAACTTAAGATTTTTTTATGGTCAGGCCAATACCAAACCTCAAAAGACAATCTTGTAAACAAGATACTCTTTCTATAGTGCTAGACATACGTGTGCCAAACAGATTTGATAAGGAACTCTTTAAACAGGAAGATATCACAGAACTATTCATAGAATGGGTGAAACAGGCCAAAATACAGTCATAATCAAAATAATCCAACAGTCCAACTAAAAACAGTGTATGTTTGGCAGTAATTGAAGAAAGCAAAAATAAGAAAGTAGCATGAGCAAGAAGTTGAGTAAAACACTTGCTCAAGGGATAGTCTCGATTCATCCATGTCAAGAGGATGTCAAAGTAATTTCAGCTCTGAAAGATGACCAGTACTGTTCTTCAAACAATGCAAAATCCTACGAAATAAAAAAAGTCACAGGCAGCAACTTAAGTAAAGGCTACATTGATAAAACCAGAAGTGGTTTAAATGTTTACTCAGTCAGTAATTATGAGCTGAAACCTTACTATATAAAAAGCAGCTGTTCTAGTTAAACAGAACTGGATGGTTAGAATACCAAATGTCTATCTGAGAATGAGTCACTTCTAATAGCTTATAAATTATTTATGGTTATTAGAATACCCCCAAAAGACTACTACACTTCTAAATCACTTAATTAGAAAAGTAGACAGAAGACAGTTAAAACTACAGAAGTGATGAAAAACTTTGTATTTCTCCGCACAGTGCCAATTCCTTAATTTTGTCTCTTCACAGATTTTTTTTTTTTTTCAATCTTCTTAAAGAATTCAAGGCTATAAAAGTTTTGATGTGTACTCTTCCCCCACTTGATGTTATGGTAGCTATACTAGCCATCTGATAAAAGCTACTTAAATCATTCCACTGTACATTTACATTGTACATTTTTACTGAACAACAGCTAAATGATGCACACTTCCAAAGGCACCAGTCCTAAAAAAAAAAAACAAAACACAAACAAACCACAAACCAGATTCAGACACAAGCTTTCTTGAACAGTATTTCATCTTTAATGAGGTCAGAACCAAAAATCATCAGAGCAATTCCATACAGCTATGTACAGTCTTTGGAGTATGACTAAGTATCTGTTGCTTCCCATATACAATCGGTTGAAACACTACAGTGGCAACACGCTCTAACTAGGAAATGGAGTATGACCAAGTTATCTATTGCTTCCTATATATACAATCGGTTGAAATACTACAACGACAATATGCTCCAAGTAGGAAATGGAGTATCACTAAGTATCTATTGCTTCCCATATACAATCAAATGAAACACTACAATGGCAATATACTCCAACTAGGAAAATGGAGCATGAATAAGTATCTATTGCTTCCTATACACAATCAATTGAAATACTTCAATGGCAATATGTCCTAACTAGGAAAACAGAGTATGACTAAGTATCTATTGCTTCCTAAATACAATCGGTTGAAATACTACAATGGCAATATGCACTAACTAGGAAAATGGAGTATGACTAAGTATCTATTGCTTCCCATATACAATCAATTGAAATACTATAAAAGACAATATGCCCTAACTAGGAAATATAAACAGTCTTTTGCAATATTATTTAGCTGGTTTTGGTCGTAGACGCCTCTTGATGATTAGATGATCACTTTCCATCTCTTTTTGTTCTGTAAATACCTGAAAAAGATGGTATTTCAAGAGTTACTCAGCATTTCTTCAGAGACAAATGACACATACTTCTAGATCCATGCAACCAACAATTTGTTTTTTCCCCATAAGCTGTTTTCAGAAGATTTGCCTCATCTCCACGACATAAAGACCATTTTAATGCATTATAACAAACAACAAATGCTAAGAAAACAAAACTCTGTTTTTGCAGAAACAAATACTGAAATCCAAATAAAAATATGATCTGATAGCAACTCTCACTTCTGATCTCTAATAATCATTGTGAAACAGGAAGTGTTCAGAAAAACATTTTTTGCTTAAGTTCCTTTAGCTTTCTCTGACTTTCCTGGGATTCAGTCTTTCACTTTTCCTTTCACTTCCAAGCTTCTTAGCTTTTTTGTTCTACATTTTTCTTATTTTCTTCATCCTCCTAACCGAGAGCATTTTTGTTTCTGCCAAATCAACTCATAAAATTTATAGAAAATTCAACAGGTTATCTCCGTATGTGCAAACACTCACCGTAATTAAAGTAAGAAAGTATTGAACGGAATGTAGAGATGTACTTCCAAGAGAGCAAGAGTATGCTCACCACTATAGCTACTGTCAAAACCATAAACTTGTGTTTCAGAAATTAATACGTTAAGCCATGGCAACACAATTTAAGCACACTCAGAAGGCTATATAAACTGTGCTTTGGAAAAGCATGGATGTATCCACATCCTAAAAGTAACCCAAATACCAGCTGGGCATAAACGGAAATGGAAACTACTTTAGGTGCTCACTTGCCCAAAGTTGACTGTACATGCAGAACTTTAGTGTTTCAATCACGCTATTCCAAATCAATGGATCCTGTCAATGGTATCTATTTCTGTTCTCCCTTCATCCTATGCTACACTTAAATGAACACCAGCTACTAGAAAAACAAATTAAAACTCAACTGTTGCCGTACAGAAACAAAATTAATCCTCCACATACCACAGCTAAGACACCTAGACACCAAATTTACAGATAACTCTGATTGCTGTATCATCTATACATTGAGTCAGCAGTCAAACAGAGAAGATAGGTGAGAGAACAGAAGATTCAGTAAAACAACAAGAAGGAAAGACCAAAAGCAATGGTTAGGCAGAATCAAGAAGTCAGTCAGTACTTTCAAACCTCTTCTATAACTTGAGGAGACCTTCAGGTTTGTTCTGTCCCAATAATAGTTTATTTTAAGCCAGGACTACGGAAACACATTACAGTGGACAGAGTAGTAACATGTAATCACTTACTGAAGAAGCAACGATATCTAAAGGGCAAGAAATGTCAGCTGAATACAGCTTTCTCTTGGCTTTTTTTGGCTTGAGCTCATTTTCTTTGACACTTTCAGGTCTTGCAGACTTGGGAGAACCTATTGCTGCAATCAGCTTCTTTGCTGGAAGAGAAATTTCATTGTAAAATTAATGCCTTACCGGTTTTGTGAACCTCAAAGTTAACAAACAAAGCAAGCTTTCTTAACAGTTTAAAAATGAAACAGGCATACTCTCAAGTTCAAAAAAAAAAAAAATCAGAAGTGGCATCTGACTATCACAGTTTTCTGTAGCTGGAAACAGTTTGCTATACCTTCAAATGCAAAAGCTTAAAAGAAACATTTAAATAGCACATTAAAAATCAATTAGGATTCCAGTTTCACTGGAAGTTAAGCACTTCAACAGGACTTGAAAAACAAGCTTAGCTTCTTTGTGCTGACTGAAGCGCAGGGTAGAGAATTTTCTCTATATATTGCTCTAGTTCTATCAAACTAGTACTAGCTCTATAAAGGGATGAGTTATAAAGAGATGAGTGTATACATATTATGAGCTAGGACAAAAGAATACATATACAATACTAATTTGTGCTAAAGAGGGAGAAAATGCAGGACATGGTAGTAAAGGTTATAAACCTAAACATTTGCTCAAAATAAGTACTTTCAGAGTGAAATTTTGAGTAATCTGAACTTGGCTTCTTTTGATAATGATGTGCTGTCCTCATGACACCAATTTCACAAACTTTGAAAACTTTTATAAAATAACTAAAAACTCAGCAGCAGATAAGATGTACTCTCTAGCAAGTCAAGCTTTCAAGTTGGTACAGAGATCTTAATCTTAACTGTCCACATTCACTAATGACTGGCATTGTTTTAGCCAAACAAATAATAGCATCTTTTAGACTTTAGTGCTGGCACTTCTATATGCCCTCTGCTAATTTTAAGCATCTTTTTAGAAAACGCAGTTACTCAGAGATAACGTCTCATGTAGAAAACAAAAATATATTCTTCAGTGGAAACTCCTAGCAGTTAATCTTCCCAAGGCTATGCTTAAACTTAAAAAAAAAAAAGAATCCATTAATTGCTTTGCAGTCAGTTTACTGAAGTCTACATATTTTCTTGAGACACCAGCTTTCCAGTTCTGTAGAACTAATTTTCCTGTCCTACATATGTACATCAATACAGCTTCCACAGAAACAAAGCCAGGGAGAGCTGGGCAAGTTTATGAAACTGCCTTTCACTGTTTTACTGTAAGCAAGAACAAAGCAACTCAAATGTTTTGAGCTTAACAGTCACATTCACTTTTATGTTAAGTATATATATGCACATATACCACACTGCGCCCTTTCATTCCACCTGGTTTATCTTTTACACTTAATCTAAACTTTAGAACTGTGTGGTCCTTGCAATTACGGCAGTCTTTTCTACTCTGCAGTATTTCACACAGCAGGCCCCAGTTCAGACTTTGTTATTTCAAAGGTGAAAGAACAACTTAATGAAGCAGATTTGCCATTTCACAACATGCATGTTAATAATTCATAGCAGAAAAAAGCCATTCTACAATGCCCAGAGAACATAGAACAAGCCTTATTTTTATTTTACAAACCTTTAGAGTGAAAAATAGCAGGAGAACTTTGGAAAAAGTCTTCAATTTTTTGCACTGTTCCATCTTTCTTTTTAGCTGAGTTTTTACTTGAAGTAGATTCTTGACTTCTTAAAGGGCGTTCTTTCCTAAATGACTGTGTAGTAGACATCTGTACAGAAATAACAAAACTGACTTATCTTCAAGTTTAACTCCATTTTATTTGGCATTAATATTATTTTCAAGCTGACATTTTGAGCTTTGCTACTGACATCTCTGTTCATTATACTAATGATACTACCACAGCAAGCAATATAGACAATCTCATTTTATATCCAGAAGAAAGAAAGCTGTTAAAATTTCACATAATACATTTAAGGGAATTACTAATAAAGGAAACAAGTAGGTTTTTTTACA
>VWZK01015689.1:56322-255594 GCA_013396935.1 Baryphthengus martii | reverse complement strand
TATTTATTTATTTATTTATTTATTTTTTAGGTAACTTCAGAGCTAATACCATGAATGGCATTTGAATCTTTATCTTGTACCTAAATGCCTTGTGTCTTACACTTCTATTGGAATCATAGAATGTTTTGGGTTGGAAGGGACCTTTCAAGGTCATCTAGTTCAACCCCTCTTCAGTGAGCAGCAGGGACATCTTTTAGATCAGGTTTCTCAGAGCTCAATCCAACCTGACCTTGAATGTTTCCAGGGATGGGGCATCTACCACCTTTCTGGGTAACCCAGGCCAGTGTTCCACCACCCTCACTGTAAAAATTTTCTTCCTTATATCTAGTCTGAATCTACTCTCCTTTAGTTCATGTCACAACAGGCCCTGCTGAAAAGTTTGTCATCTTTCTTACAGGCCCCCTTTAAATGTTGAAAAACCACAATGTCTCCCCTGAGCCTTCTCTTCTCCAGGATGAACAACCCCAACTCTCTCAGCCTTTCCCGTATAGGAGAGGTGTTTCAGGCCTATTAGAGCTGGGGTGATTTTGTGCTTCCTAGGGTGGCAGCTTTAAAGGGTGTTAGAGATGTATCAAAAACTGTAAAAAAAGATGGGACACAACTATCTTTTTGTGGTGTCTATTGCATAGTGCATGGAAAAATTCAGGTCACAGCGGTGGAGTTGTATGGTCAGTATACACAGATGAATTTTTGTTAATATGTTGGGCATAGCTTTTAGAGCTAGCTTTGAATCTCAACCAGTTGGGAAATATACCTTCCTTCTCTTGCTCAAACCACATCTCAGGTCTGTTTTATGGCTGTTTGTAGATATGTATTTATATTAACAGCAGTATATGGTTTTTGGAAGGACGGGAGAGTTGATATTTGTTGTGAATAAAACAAAATACTGACTGATTTATTTTCTTTGAATCTTTGGGTTGGACTACTCTTTTTGCCTTTTTTTCCCCCCAAAAAAATTATTTTCCTAGTGTAGAGAGGGAACTTAAATTTCTCTTTCCAAGACTTATGGATAGTGGATGGAGCCACAAGGTCTTTGGACAATTCTCTTTGGACAAAGTCTCTTGGATTTTACAGAATTGTTCTTTATAGTTATAGCGAGTGGCTGCAGCAGGGGCTAATCAGAGTTTTCTGTCCTGATTGCAACATGGTGTGCTGACCCATAATTGATCTATTAAATGGACATTATATACCTGGATTTTAGCACCTGTTTTTGAAAACTGTAGTATATATCCCAGTGAGACTGGGATATATTTGACAGGTTGTTCTATCCTTTGGCATGCTATTTTGATTCTACCTCCCACTTATTTTGTCTGCATTTTTGCTTGTTGTTGCATTATACTATTTAGTGTTTATCTTCTTTTTCATTAATTGGAAATTCTAATCTCATTAATATGAATTTCATATATTTACCTGTTCCTATGGTTTTACAAATAATTACAATTTTTTTAGTACACCCATCTGAGAGAAGTTTTGGATGATTGTGGATATCTGCCTATAAAATTTCTGTCAGCACATAGTGAGAAAAGTGTTTTGGGATACATAAACTCTGAGTTAGGTTTCCAATGTGTATCGTCAAATAAATTATGCCTACTGTTTGAAGGAGTAGGAATAAATATGCACTCTTCAGTTTGAACAGTGAGTGGCAGTTTTCAGCCTGGGCATAGGAATTCTCTTGGGGTTTTTCATATGGTGGCAATTATTTCCCTGGCTGCGTTAGCATGACTGTCAAGTAAACCAAGTAATAAATTAGGAAGATGGAGCTGAAGACATAGCGCCTCATCCTAGCTTAACTGTTTTGAACTATGCTATCATATCTGTGATGCTACAGAGGAATGTAAAGAATTGTTTTTATTATGTAGTGCTAGTCAATGTAGTTCATTGTGACACTATGGTTAGCTACTATCTTAACAGGTAAAAGAAGAAACGTGTTGGGGGACTGCGTGGCAGGATCCTGATTGACTGCAGCAGCAGGCGATTAATGGGCAACAATGCTCTGACAGGAACTGCTGACAAGGCGATAATGAGATTAGCACCTTCTGATTCTTTTATTAACAAGTAGCCAAAGAATCATTTGGGCATGTCAGTAGATAATGATGGAAATTAAGGGACACTCTGGAACCTTTGGGTAGCAGATCGTATACCTAGTGCTCTGAAGGGTAACTTGCAGATTAACCGTATTATGTCTTTTTTGCATATGTAATCGCTGGATGTGATGGTGTTAGTTAAATATAATAAGGATGGAGGCATTATTGCATTTCTTTATGTATGTTAGTGATTCAAGCATATTGCAACACAGTAGTTACATTTTATACATGGAGCACTTGCTCACTGCGAAAAAGTATGTTCGTCAGTAATTGTACCAATAGGAAAAAATTCTTTTTGCTTGGAGCTTTATGCTAGGATTGATGATTTTGAGTTATTGTTTCTCAGTTAGCATTTTTTTCCTCGTTGTGATGCTTGTCTTTGTGTCTCTTACCCTTGTCTTTGCGGTAAGACAGTGAGAAATTAGTATGAATGGAAGGAGGCGTCTGAGAGTTATGGGGAGGGAGGGAATAAGAAAAATGGAGAAATCTATAGGTAATTTCAGTAAGTGAATATTTGAGAGGACTACAAAGTGGCAAGAAGTACAAGACCGTAAGAGTAAGGAGATGTGAAAGGGAATGGACAAAATCATATTGAAGAGTTTATTTTGGGTCTGGGAGATAGCACGTTAGTTTCTGAGCAGAACCTGGAAGAGAAATACACTTGTTATGCCTACAGGCCTGTTTGCTTTGATTCTGGTGGAAGAGTAGGACAGAGAAGACCAAGGCCTAAGGAAGGATAAAAAATTAAGAGGAAGAAAAGAAATGAATAAACATGAACAGGATAAAAGAATTAGGCTGCTTGTCTTGGAGACAGTTTGGAATTTTTTATTTCACAGTTGTTCTGACAGACATGACTGTATAGACGTTTAATTTTCTTTATGGTGGTTTAGGAGTAGACGGGGGAAGGAAGTGAATTATAATTTTCAATAGTTTTCAAATATTATTAGCTACAAAGGTATCTTATGAATGCATTTAATTGACTGTTTCATTGACATTATTCCCATTTGACAAGGAAATCTGATAGGAATGTTGCCATGATTTTGCATTTTACCAAATTAAAATATCCTAATATTTATCATAATACTTTAAATTGGCTCGGTGACTTTTTTGTAGGGGCTTACATTGATGCAGTTGCTCAGGTTGTACGAATGTGAACAGAAGCACAGATGTGCAGATTGGCATGATTTAACTTTCCTCTAGGTCAAAATAATTTTAAGATATAACTGATTCAAATGCTTATTTATTTTTTTTTTTGTCTAATTATAGTCAAGATGGCTGTTCTCCGCAGAAAAGAAATCTGATTTTGCATTAATGTTTAGGTTTGCAGGTCACATAAGCACTCTTAGGAAAAAAAACCACTCAGACTTTTCTGGAATCAAAGAAGATTGGGTCCCATTACTGTGTCCCACCTCTTTCTTGGTTTTTAGATACAACACGGGCTTTGTGTTCATGTATTTGCTAAAGATCAGTGGCAAACACCACTGTCATCCTCTTAAGTTTCTTTGTTTGTGTGTGTGACTTTGAGAATCTCACAGTACTCTGCTCAAACTTGTAATAGCCTTGAAATCTCCATTATTTGGATGTTGCTGTTTTCTTGTGCAGATAGCTCAGTATTAGAAGGAAATCAGCAGTGCCAGCATAGCAGAGAGAAGGCTGTCTGCTTACCTTTATATTAATATATCTCTAATCATTAAGAAAATGAAAAGAGGAAAAAAGGGAGCCATTCTGAAGTCAAGAATAATGGCTTGCTTTACAGCAGTGTTTTCTTGACATGGCAGATCTTGCTCATTTGTGTCTCAGACTTTCCTGTTATTCAACCAAGTAAAATGGTTGTCAGTCTGTTTTAAGCAAAGAAAATTGAACTGGATTTTTCAGGAGTATTGGTTGGCTTAGTTATGCCAAGCTGTTTCTTTGGATGGTAATAACAGATTTGTGCTTCAGCAGTATCTCTGACACAGTTGACTAGTTTTTAAGTTTACTTTTTTTTTTTTTCCTTCTCTGAAAAGCAAGTTGCCACCTGTACCTGGAATGCAAAGGTGCAATTCAGTTGTTCCTCTTAAAAAGCATTTTTTAAAGAGAAGATATCTGATTTGGAATAGAAGGTTTGTATTTGACTCCTGTCTTTCTTTACTAATTTATCTCTTAGAGGCATATTAGAGTAGTTTGAAATATTTTATCAGTAACAATATGTTAACAGGGAAAATGATCATCCTGGGGCACTGATTCTCATAATTCCTTTTTAGATCACCTATTTTTTAAACCAGTTTTAACAAACCAAATGTTAATGCATGTGCTTGATTGCTAACCACCTCTGGGCATCAAACCTGTTTTTTCTTGAGTGCAATAAGTGATTATCCAACTCATGCTGCTCAGAAAAAGAGGTTTTGTTTTAATAAGCAGTTTGCAGTTTGGCACACAATGCTGAGGAAAGCAACATTATCTCCAGCAGTAAACTCTGCAGTCATTGCAAAGCTTGACAAGAAAATGATTGAGTCTGTTTGTTATACCTTTGTGGGGCTGCCACTGCTGCTGATGGAAATGTTGCTGTTTATTCAGCAATGCAATAACACTTTCTGTAATTTATGGATGCACATTCCCCAGATTACTAAAGGTAATATTGTTGACTAAAGGAAAGTATACGAATGGATAGTTTCAGTTGTTCCTGTCCTTATAAAAGTGATTGACTGTTCACTTTGCACTGGGAAGAATTTGCACAGGCTCTTTCCCTCTTAACAATTACAGATTTCCCTTCCACTGACAGTTACAAATAACACAGAAGGTTCTAAGTGGCAAAAATGTACTGACTTCCACCGATCCAGGGGACAAAATCCTAGAAATGCTAAAACTTGCCCCTCACAGCTTGTATTTATGCTATTTAGCAGCCCTTTTTCATCAGTAACAAGTTCTGTCCCTATATGCAAAGAAGTTAAGACTTCTGTTTTGTTGTATTTCTGCACATAGAACGGATCAAAAAGTTGAGGGCAGTGTGTATATATCTGGCTGTCTCCCCTCTCTACCCCAACGTGTTTTCTGAGAAACACTACGTATTCATTTGGGGGCCTTATTGTGACCAGATATGTTGAGTAAGGCCTGTATATGCTGTGTAATTGGCATGAGAAAAAAAAAATCAACATAGCGGTCATGGTCGCGAAATCTGGGGAAACAGGCAACTCCAGCAAAGCTAAAATTCAAGCCTTTACTCTTCCAACATAAGGACTCGGCTTTCTCTCTCCTGCAGACAAGTTCTCTGTTTTGTCCTTCCTCAGTGATGGTTCATGTGTTGGTGCAGGGCTTCAGTCGCTTTAGAGTCCCTCTTCTAGGGGCTGTCATTTTATCAAAAGTGTTCTAAACCCGCTTGCTACTTGCATTGTTTCATATTCTACTATAAAAGTAATGTTATTCTGTGTTTGAAAATGGTAAGAGTAAAGGAAGATTTGAAGAAACAAATAAAAAGATAAAGGTTCCCATGACTAGAAAAGGAGAATACACGTTCTTTGTTTCCAAGACATTCAGCCAAACTGGTTGAGCCAAAATATACTTACTGCCATAGCATCTAGTTAACTGTTGGTTATCTTCAGATAACTACCTTAGTCCTTTTGCACAGGGGTGATGTCACTACAGAAGCTATGGAAGTAACTTGTCTTTTCCTCCTTCATAAGGCTGGGTATTTTGGGGAGCAGGCCAGTGCAAGTATTTTGGGACATATACTCTATGCTGTAAGTAATTTATCTTGGCTGGTGTTTTCAAGAAACAATGTGGTTAATCTTTGTTACCTGTTTGAAGGTATCTCTTTTGAAGATCCAGTGATATGTGAAAATTCTGTTTTATGTAGGTGTTTGTTCCCATGCCTCAATGGGAAGTCTTCAATGGCTTACTTAAACTTTTCTTTCTTACCATTTTGCACTCTCAGGGCAGTTTGCAAGAACACAAGCATGAATTGCAACTTAACTTCCCTTATGTTTCCAGTGATTAGTTTTCTTGAGAAGATGCCTGTTAGAGAAAAGATACTGTTGAATGTTAGTTTTTAATTCAAGCACTTTCTAAGTGTTAGGAATTTCTCACATGTGTTGTGTATTTATTTTTATTTGTAAAATGCTATTTGCTTTCTTTTCCCTCTATTCCTCTTAGGCAACCATAAAGCGCCAAACCCCTTAAATGTCCAAGAGTGGTAAGAGGATATAGGGATATGCTGCCATGTTGTTGTTGGATTTTGGTGGAGTTTTTTGTGGTGATGGTTTTTTTTTTTTTTTTGTTAGAACGTTTTGCATAAGAGTGTTCTTATTTTCTGAAATAAGTCATCACAGAAGGGAAACGAGGAACTTGTCAGCAAAGTACAGAAAAGCTTGCATTTTCAGTATCTTAGGTTATGTAGCAAATGTAGAGAGAGCGCGTGATAGTTACAAATGTTTTTTTTTGTATTTTGCACTGATCATAGTTTGCTGTATGTATGCAAAGTGACTTGGACAATTAATATTTCTGGTAATACCTGAGTTAAAAGGAAAGAAAGCAATTTCTCTGAAGTGTCATTGACTGCATTTATTGTTTATACAAATTATACATGTATTAATTGCTTTATTATCTAGCAGCTTGGTAGAAAGCTCTCATTTAAAAATCTTTATAAACCATGATCTCAAGCTGAAACACTTGCATTTTTAAGTAAAACACCACAAATAACTTTTTCTGTTCCTAATCACAGGTATAATTTAATTTTTATTTATTTTTTTCAGATTTGAAGATAACTGGTTTAGTACTCCCTATAGCATCTCCTGTGGTATTTGAAAGGTGGCCTTGTGGGGAATTCTCAGAATACTGTAAAACTGCTTAATTTTAAACATTACATTGGTTTTGTCATCTTTATGGAATCTTCTTGCAGAGTTTCAAGACTCCTTTGGCTATAAACTCCTTTCAGAAAGACCTTTTCAGACTTACTGTATCGCCTTTATATTCCTTCATAAGGGTTAGCATTAAGTGCTGTGCTTTTCTTTTGCATAATACCGCATATGGAAACACTGAACACTTAGCATTTTTGCTAATGTCTATGTGGATTTCCACCAGAGTTAGACAGCAAAATGTAGCTTGAAAAGCCTTACTGGTTTCTGAAATTGCAATTTTGTTTTTTTTTTTAACAGCTCAGCAAGAAAAAAAAGCCAAAAAGCCAGCCTCCCAAAGTAAAACAAAAAAACTCTTGAACTTCTGTCAGCAAGAGTGGCATTGACTAACAGCTCCACTGTAATGGATGCATAACAGCATTGCAATCTGGGATATTGTTTAAATACCGTAAAAAGCCTTGCTCATTTACTCTGTCTGAGCACTGTTGAGAAAAATGGTGTGGTAATCCTGCCATAGCAGGTGGTACTACTTTCATATCAGTATAAAATGAAATTCTGTAGATGGCTTTTTTTTTCTTGTTCTCTCTTTTTAATCTTTAAATAAGACGATTGGTAGCCTGTTGGCAAGAAAATGGGCCCTGAATTTTTATTCAAAGTTATACAAGGATGATAGTTGGAATTTTTGGCAGGAGGCAAGCCATTGCTTTTCAGAAAATGCTGTCAGGGGAAGCTTTTTCTGAGTTACCTGCTGGGTCCAAGCTCTTTTATGTTGTTGTTGTGACAGGTAGATTTATAAGGCTTGAAATTTGTACAAATCAGTTGTCATTCAGTGCAAGCTGTCAATGTGTCAAGCTGTCATGCCTGCTGTGAGGGGATGCCTGAGGGGGTGTACAAGGGGGCAACCATGGAGAAAGGAAATGAGTTCAAACAGACCTGAAATGGAGCTCACTTCTCTAGGTTTTTTGCCCCTGTAGAGCTGGCATTGATTTTTCTTGATGTTGAGCAACAGCAAACCTTAAATGACATGTTGTTAGCAATCTAAAGTTGCTGTTTATTGTCTTTTAAATGGCAGCAAATCATGCAGAAGAGAATATAGTGTGTGTTTTTGAGTTGTGCATGTTTAGCAGCATCCTGTTCGTGTCGCTTTCCTGGCCAGGCTGGTTTCAACTGGGAGAACTGCTGCTGCTGAACTGATGAACACAACTTTATGGAGTATCTTGCAGACTTGATGTGAAAATAAGTATTGCAGTCTTCTTTCTCAGGACTGAAGATCATTAATGAACATGGTGTTAAAATGGGACAGTAGCAGAGGTGTTTAAGCAGCAGAAATGGCTGTTTGATGTACTTGCATGTATTAGAAATTACAATATGTTAGGTTGGTGTATTGATCACATTCTCTGGTTCTTGGACTCAGTAAGAAGACACTTAATATTGCTGTATGAAGGCAGGATCAATTTTTAAATTTAAGCCACCCTACTCCACCACATGACTGCTGAGCAGTACTAGTTTGTTCATGTCAGCTTCCAATCATTTCTAGAGTAAACCAGTGTAAAATCTGAGTGAGTTTCTTAATTACTTCATAATATCTGTGCTGATCCTATGTGTGAAGTATTTTCATTGGATCAACACTGCACACTTGCTTTGATGGTGAGCTGTGATGGTAAAGTCTTGCATAGCACAATTTCTGTTATGTCACCTTACTCTTCAGGGTGACAATATCAGTATATGTTAATTCTAGCCTGGTATATATCATTATGAGCCGCATCTCATGAATGATCGAGCATTTCATGTGTGTGACCTGGCCCCTCTCCAGACTGTGTGTTCTCTCCACATCTGGACAAGCTGTATTGGCTTTAATTAGTCATGAGATTTTTGCGCATTCAATTGATTCTTCGTCCACCAAGCAGTGCTGGGAGGGGGAAAAAAATACCGGCTAGGGATGGAAACTGGGAAGGTGACATTTAAGCAACAGTCAGCGTCTAGAGGTAAAAAAAAAATTAATCTAAGATTTCCATATAGCCGTTACCAGCTGGCATTCATGGCCTCTGAGCCGTTGAGCTAAAAAGTCTACAGAGAGGCGCATGGTGCAGCTGAGTTTGTCTTGTAAAAGCGCAGCTGTCCAAAACATGACAGCTACAGCATTAGCAGGGCCATTAAGAGGTGTAGAACATTTCCAGGGAAATGATTTGAAAAATGACAATGCTGGCTCCTGTGTGATATTAATTATACCCTGTGCTCATGGCAAATAAGCTAAAATAGTTGGCAAGAAAGACAAAATGAGGTGTCTTGTTTCTGATAGTCATTTTGATCAGTCATAGTACAAACTGGTATAGCTTTTTTGAAAAAACAATAGCACTAATGGACAAGCAACATTTCTAGATTAGTTCTTTCTGAGCTCTTCAAAATGAAAAGCCAAAGCTGCAGCCTGTAGGAAAATGTAATGCATGAACCCTGAAAGCCAAAATAATGATGACACTGTAACATCTTAGCTCTGGACCATATGTCAGAGAATACTTCCTGCACAGCTCCTAAAAGGCTTCTAAAGAATGACATCAAGGCCCAGAGTGTGAAAGTCACATACAAACCCAAGAAAATTTGGTAATGCACGAATCAAACATACTGGGTTGTCTTATAGTGAAGAATGAAAACTACGTTATGTGAACGTAGACTGAGAGTCAGGTATAAGCTAATCTAATTTTGATGGTCCTCTAGGAAATGATGTTATATTTCCTCCTGATAAAGTGTGTTTATCTGCATACTGTGCTCATGTACTTGTGGATGCAACAACTTACGCCGCACAAAATTTATGCTAATTAGTAGGGTCTTCGGGATACTCATGATTATTTTTAATATTTAGTGGTTTTCTCCTTAAATACTTTGAAGGCATGCGTGCTTCTTGTAAAAGAAGAAATACAGCCTAGATTGCCTTGATTTCAAGGTGGGGTTTTTTTCTGGATTGGTAATGCTATATCTGCTGGTGACTGTTCATGCCATTAGGCTCACGTAGATATCCAAACATGATACCAACTACTTGACCATCAAAGAGCTGATGAGGTTTCTGTGTTTCCTGTAGTATCCTTTCTGCCCCCATTCCTGTAAAAAGTTTGAAGCAGGATATTAGAGAGGAGCCTACTCTTGTAGAGCAGCATACCTGTTTAGAAGGATAGGATCAAAGCACGGTGGTCTGAAGTGCACATGGGCTGCCTTGATATTGCTCTTCTGTCTGCTCTCTTGCAGAAGTGTAAGTGCTGTGGTGTGGTAAGTCAGTTGAGGGGAATGCTGCAACAGAAAACCAATCCTATTTACTTATTTGTTTATTAGTAATTTCGTTCTAGTAATGGATAACTTTCTCTAAAACAGTTTTGCTTGTCATTGGCTGAACAGAAACTTCAATGAAGCGTTTCTGTTATTAGCTACCGTCTTTCTGTAATGCCCGATGCCTTACTTCAGTGGTGCATGGAGGCGAGCCAGATTTCCTTTGTCCACAGGTGGCTAAAAAGTCAAGCTTTTTACTTTATGCTGGAAGTAGCTAATGCTATTTCTTGTGGGTTCTTCCTTCCTTTGAATGAAATGTAACTGTGGTCTTCTCTTAGTATGAAATACAATATTCAGCTTGAGTACTCAACTTGAATGATGAGAGTGCCAAGCTGCTTGGATTTGCCAGCTCTACTATCAAGCTTATTTGGTAGAAAAAAGGATTGTTTAAACTCATTTATTTGTCTACGTTGTTGGTATGTGCATTTACACAAAACTTATGGGTATTATCAGGTAGACCTTAAAGGAGGAAGACATATTTCAGAGGAGTATCTAATGATATCGGTATAAAATTTTAATGTTTTCAGGCTTTCTTGAACTGATAAAGCTAAGTTTAAATTCTGAATCTGTATTAAAGGTTAGAATAGAATCTTCCTGGGAGACAGTTCACTATGCTGCCACAGTGCACTTTTTGCTCTCCTGTTGAGACTCGCTGCCAGTCAACATGAAAACTTTAGGTGGTCCACAGGTCTGATCCTGTTAAATTAATCTCATAAAGAGATTCATAATAAATTACAGTTTGCAAATACCCTGTCATAAATGAAAACACAAGTGTAATGATGATAAACTAAGCATAGTTGGTAATTCTAAATTCTTTGTATTTGAAGAGATTTCCTCCTGTGTAGCAAATTCTATTGAATAATGTTGAATTTATGTAAATAAGTGCAGCCTTTCTCCCCCGGGATAATAGAACTTTAAAACTTCAGAATTGGAGCAGGACAGAGCTTTAACACCCTGTGGAGACAGAGACCCAGGATCATTCCTGAATTCGTTTTGTCTATGCTTATACATGAAAGAACCCCAATTTTCTGGCTTGCCCCAGGAAAACTATTCAATAGGCTTTTCTCTAGCACTGGTGAGCAATGCTTTTTTTCTTGGTCTGTGGATCAAATACATCACACTGCTCCGTGCACTGATCCTGTCGTTAAATTACCCTATATAAACAACTCTTTGTTATTCCTGCCTGTGAAAAATGTTGTGTTCTTTTGGTAAAGAAGAAAATAGACCTGGAAATAGGAGGTCACAAGCAGGTCAAAGTGTTTAGCTGAAAGGCTGGCAGAGTTTCAAGCAGTGAAGTTTTGAGATCTAAGATTGAGATTTAGTTGAGATGGAGGTTAGGTTTTGGGTTTTTTTTTTAAGTGTCTGGTCACAAGATTAAGGGGGAAAAATCTACTAAGGTCAATACAGACTATTTGAAGAGATGTTTAAATGTTTTAGATCTGTTATCTGTTAATCCTCTCCTAAATGCGTTGAACATGAGAAATAATACATAGTGTTAAACCACCAAGTGCAGAGAAAATGTCTTAAAATTACAGTGTGTAGTAAATTAGAGTCTACTTCTACTTCCTTTTTCCAGAGCTGAAGCAGACTGTTTTTCTTTTACCTTGTTTACCTTGAAAACATGCTTTAATGCCTGTGGTGTTTCTGTTAACCTCCTTGAACTCTTGTGATTTCATTCATGTGATTTGTTATTGAATGACCTTTCCAGGATTTTACAAAACATGACCTTTTCTTGTCAAACATTCTAAGGTTTGTAAAGAAAGGCTGTCATGGGGACAATACCTGTTTTGCTAATTGTAACTAATGTTTCAAAACATCCTTGAAAATGCAGATTCATATTTCCACAGCCATTGATTTTTCTTTTTTTTTTTTTTTAAAGTGGTATTTAGAAGAATTAATGTGTTCAATTTCTGAATAAGAATTTGAATTTTTTTTGTATTAGTACAATATATAATAGTGTTTGTTAAATAAGTTTGTTCTGAGAATGTATTACTGTAAGTGATACTATTAAAGGGAAATATAATTCACCTTTTTGATAAAAAAAGTATTTTTGAGTAAATCACCAGTTTAGACTGCTTTAGGAATAACTAATAACGAAGTATTACATGTGCCAATGCACTTTGATTACAAACCATGTCAAATGGAGGTAAAGATAATGAAGATATGACTACACCTTTGAATCCTTACAGCTGTTTTCAGGTGACTTGGAATTGTTTTTCGTTCTTTGAAAAATTTGATAATACTGTCTAGGGCATTCTGATATCAGACTCTTTACAGAGGGTTGGTGTTCCATCCCATCTTCATCCTCTGTCCTCTCCCTCATTGTGTTTCCCCCCTGAATTACTGTGTTTAGTTAAGGTACGGAAAAATCATATCTTTTTTTTTTTTTTAAAGATAAATTGAATAACATAAGAGGAACTCCTAAATTATTTCCACTGTGAGTCTAGCTAAAAGGCAAGTAGTAGAGCAGTTCATGCAAATTGCTTTATAACGCATGAAAAAGAATCTGTATTTATAAAATTAATACGCGTTAATGCAATGCTGATTGATACAATATAAAATGCAATTTTAAAATAAAATTACTACTCTTTAATGAAGGAAGTGACTGGATATGTGGTGATTGTGAAAATAATATAGAAAGGAAATGATAAATGTGAAGGAAATTTGCAAATATTTCATTTTCAGAGGTTTATTGCAGAATGTGTGGGCTTTTCATGATTCTGTTGGTTGTAATTTTGCAAACACGTCTTTTGTCATAATGTCAGTCCACTAATATATTGACCTGATATCAGCATTTCTTAATCTATCAGTGTCCAAAAATGAGGCTATTATGAATTTATATAAATAAAAAAGGTTGCAATATCAGATGAAATACTGAGAGGGAAAAAAAAAGTAGGATCTTTTTGCAGAATGTTCATACTTTAACTAAAACATTGATTTGTCTGTATTTTTGGAGGTATGTTCAGCATTGTTTTTGTAACACTGAATGGAAGTATTTGTAGATCTTAGCTGATGAGATTTCTTTTGAGGTTCGGTTGTCTAGTAATTCAGAGTCTAATTTTATTTTTTCTTAGAACTTCGCTAGAGGTAAAATAGATGCTGTTCTTTTTTTTCTTTTTCTGTGGAAAAGGTTTGCTTTTCTCTTACCAGCTCTCTTCATCTTTCCCTCGCAGTGGAATTGCTTTGATTTTATTTTTTTAAATTTTTTTTTATAGAGTAGGCACAGTATTGCTCTGAATTACCAGTATACAAAGTGAGGTGTGGTGTCAATGACACGCAATTAAATCTGTTATATAGCCCTGATATTTAGTTCTTATGCTATGCTGAGTGGTTTGGTCTGTGAAGAACAGGGAATGGTCAGCAAATAACAGTAAACAGGAAAACAGAAACATAATGATTACTTGTAGAGGAGCTTAGAGCAAAGCCTTTTTTCAAACTTGCTAACTTGGCTTTAACAGAGAGATATGGTGCCATATGCATTTTCTGAAACTGTCGTAAAAAAGTCTTTCTATTGGCATATGTCCTCCACCTTCCTGATCCAAGAAAGTTTCACTTTCTTGAACTGAGGAGATTATATGGCTTCTATAGAAATCCATTTCTCTATGATGTGTTTCTATAAAGAACTTTAATAAAAATAAGATGATGACATTGATCGTTCTGTATTACAACATACCCATCACTTTCAAGATGTCTGAACTTCTGTCTTAGTGGTTGATGGATGTTTTGTCTTGCCCAGTGTTTTAGGAACCTGAAGATGTATGTTGCTCCGCTTCTGTGACAGAACAATATGTTAGGGTGCTGCCTCCAGGACAATGTGGATATCTAAAACGATGACTTTAGATTTTGAAATTTTAGTTGTTCCCCACCCCTACCCAAGTGCACCATTGCAAGAGGCTGTTTTTCCTTCTGTCTCACCCTTTGTGAGAAGTAAAGTACAAGAAGAGAGAGAAAAGCTCAAAACCAACAAACTCAGTGCAGAAGGTGTATTTTCTATCTAAGTAGCCAGAAACCTGAGGAAGAAGTAACCAAAGACAATACCAATGTTTGCAAGAAGTCAGGTAATCAATTAGCAAATGTATACAAGAATATTTGGGAATCTTATAAGTAACAAGATTTACCTATTAAGGCTTTAATAGTTAATGTTTTCTGATGCTTGGAATTCAGAAGTCCATGTTTGAAATTTGTGATGTATGATCTTCATTTAAACCACAAAGATTTAAAGAATATTTCATGTACAAACTTCTTTCTGAGGTGTTACAGCCAGTTCTTTGTGTGAGGTTCTTCTCTCTCACTTCTTTATTATTCTAGCCCATCTAACTTAAATGATTCTTCTGAAGTACTGTCACACTGCAGCCCCCATTCCCATCAGTAGCATCTTGTCTACTAGTTGCTCTTCAATAGCTGCTTAACACACTTCCATTTTGGGATATTCTATGTTAAACTTAGTTTCGACTTTCATTAAGGGAATGGTAGGCAACGTTCTTGTGGGATCTGATGCAGCATAATATGGTATATGTTCTACCTCATTTGAGAAGAGTAAGATGTTTGTGACTTGTCTGTCTACATACTGGTTTATCTGCCTGTATTTTTCCCTGGCTCCTGTTTAGGGCAACCTATCTGAAACAGACTAGTGGTTGTTCTGCCTCATACTCTATTTTCCAAGTGACAGAGCTCTTTCCAAGTAGTGCAGAACTGGCAGTGGCTCTGTATCACCTTCCATGGTGCAGTGATGCATCCATGGAGACTCAGAGAACTTCAATTTTTACTGTCTACAGAGAAAAAAATCTTGTTGTAAGGATCACAGCTGTTTGTGGAATTAAAGGAGAAAGAACTGCTTTCTTTTTCCTTCTCCTGCTCTGCCAGTACCAAAACAAAATCTTGTCAGCGGTTTTATCTGTGCTGGGAAGTTCATTGCTCCAGGTCAACAGCAGAAGGCTCTCTGAAGGCCTCTCTCTGGCCTGCAGACCACTGTGATGATGGAATGATGGTGCTGATGAAAGTTGCCACTAGTTCTAAGATTAAGTATGGACAACCTTTGTTCTGGCTAGCTGCCTTTTCTTTTTGTAATTTAAATTGTTAGACTTGGAAGGTAATTGATAATGACAAAAGCAACTATATTTCAGTTCCTAGAGTTCATTATAGTTTAGCCTGTGTAACATCCAAGGTTTCAGTCTTCCACAGAACCAATCCCATCTGGAAAATATATTTACTGGAGAATTCTCTGTTTATCTAAAGGCTCAAAATCAAAGGAAAAAAGTCTCTGTCAAATAATTACCTACTGTTTGTTTCTATGCTGCCATTGATCATCTGATCATTTAGCATGAATAGATGTATGAGATAAATTCACGCTAGTGCTACTCTTAAAATTCTAGAAGTGTTTAAATTTATAGTTTCAAAAGTGTTTCCACCATTTAAAAAAAATTTTTTTTTGAAGTTTTGGGATAGAAATGTCTTTCACTCTTTTTATGATACTGTCCTTGAGAGCCAGATGATTTGTTGTAAAAAACCATGAGAAATATTGAGAATCAGCAAAGTTATGCATTCTCTAAAACATGTACCTCTTAATACTTATCCACTACAGCCTTTGATCTTTCATAAACCAGCCCAGGATGTCAGTGTGTGAACAATGCTGTCCAAAAGGTTATTTCAAACATACTGGAGTTGTTTATGATGGATAATTACATTTCAACTGTATAGTAGTCTGACTTTTTACAAAAGAGAACCATATGCTATAGGGCTTAATAGCAGCTTTGTGTAATTGAAGTTTATACAATTCCTGATGTGCTCAACTTGAACTGAATTCTTAAAAATTCTTCAAAAAGACATTTTAAAAACAAATATTATTTTCCTGTTTTTAATTAAAATTCTTATAACCACTGAAGAAGTACTGAATGTATGCTATTTGTGAGTTGCTATTGATTTTAAATGTGAGTGCAAAATAACTTGAATACAATTCTATAGTATTTATTTTGATCTGTGTAAACTCTTGAGGCCAGTTGTTTGTATCAGAAATGCATTTGGACTTACTGTTCCATCGTTTCAGATCCCACGAAGGTGAGTGAAATTAAATTAAATTGAAATGGCTAGTGATGAAAGGAACAATGCTTTAAGTGAATAGGACCAAAAGTTGACCCATCAAAAGCTCAAAGTTTAAATGAATACAATCTCTTTCCACTTTGTTTCCTCAGCTTTTGAGTCACTTTTGTTGCTTTCCACATTTTAAATGATGCAATAGATGCCAGGTACTGGTTATGGAATATGACACCAGTTATTTCTGTGTAATAGAAATGAGTTTGTCTGTTCCATCTCTTCTTTAACATATTGATCTCTGTTCTGCCCTGCAGTTTCTTCTTCTCTAAGGAGTATCTCCACTGTAAATTGTGTGTGTTGGCCGGTGGACTTTCTCCAGATACCAGAGCCAAAATCTGTCTTTATGTAGACTGTGTAGAGTTCTTTTCATGACTGTAATATTTTTGCTTGTGTCTATAATCAGGTATGCTATGCTAAGTTGAGAATGAAGAGCAGGAGGAGTATTACATGCTCAAAGTAACTACAAACAGTTAGGAAAAGTGTATGTTGTATTTATAGTTCAGCTGTGAGGAAATAACCACTGAATGAAAAATATGAAGAACTTTATGCACTTATTGGCTAATGGATGTCAGGCAGCATGGTGATTTTTCTGCTTTATGGTTATTGAAAAATAATACACAGTGATTATGCAGATTTGACACCCAAACAGCCTATGGGGAATAGCATAAATGTGTGTGTGGGGAGAGAGCTATAATTCAGTTTCAGCATAACTGATTTAAAGTGGAGCTAAAGTGAGCAGTACTCGTAACAGTGGGTGAAGGGACTACTTGCAGCCTTGGCATTGCGCTCTCTTGCACCTCATTTTACAAAATAGGTTCATAGATAAACTCATAGGACTTACAGCATACATGATGGGAGCAACAAAAATGCCGTGTCTGTAGTAAGCAGATACATGTTGTGGTTTCCATCAAGGCTTTCGGAGTGCAGTTTGGCTTCTGCTCAGGTATTAAATTGAGAAAAAAAAAAAGTGCACATGTAGTAATTTGGGCATTCTTTTCTTAGGAAATTTTTCAGTAGAAAGAAAATGTTGTTTAGCAATTAAAGAATCTGTCATTCTTGGTATTTTACACATTGGTCATGACACAGTATCCTGCCACTTTGGGGTCAGGCTTTGTAAGAGAACCTGACCCACACTGGAGTGACTCTCCCCTCTGCACTGGGACCATGGCGTTCATTTACTTACATGGAAAGCCATATTTAAGCAACACTAGTCAAAGGTTAAAAACTCATGTAAAAAGCCAGGCTTTTTACTGCCCAGCTCCTTAAATGCATTGTGCTCTGTGCCTCCAAGGACTAAAATCTTGTGTTTGCAGTTGGACTTCTGCCAAAAACTATTCAATGACTCTATAGTTTTATAGTTATAATAAAAAGGACATGTGTGTACCGATAACATGTTATGTATCTGAGTTAAAGGTGGCTATTGAGGGCAAAGTTTTCAGTAGTTTGCTATCTGGAAGCTACCAGTAAAGTATCTAGGCGAATATAGGCTTTTTCAAGCATGCAGTGGCAACTGTTGGCCTTCTGATAATTTGGCATTTTTTTTATTCAGACTTCAATGGTTGCTTGACTGTAGTAGTGAAATCTAAAATAATTCAATTACTAATATATGCTTTTGTATATCTTTAGAAAAAAAACAGGAGACAGTGATTGGAGCCAAAACCTCACCACCTGTGTTCATGCTTATCTTGATATTCATACCACATGAACATCAGTGGTGCCCAGTGATAGGACAAGGGGCAATGGGCACAAACTGGAATACAGGGAGTTCCACTTAAACATCAGCTGCTTTACTTTGAGGGTGGCAGAGCCCTGGAACAGGCTGCCCAGAGTGATTGTGGAGTCTCCTTCTCTGGAGACTTTCAAAACCTCCCTGGATGCATTCCTGTGCAGTCTGCTCTAGGCAAACCTTTGCTGGTTGGATTTTTAAAAGCGAAGAAGATGGGGCCTATATCTGTGAGGGAGGCAAACAGTCCTGTCAGTCTTGATTAGTTCTGAATCGTTGATAATTTCCATAAAGGATGAATAACAATGAATTTCAGTTTGCCTTTCAAATAGCAGTGATGAGCAGTAAGAAGCTCTAGGTTTCTTCTTTTTATTTTTGTTTTGGTATCCTAAGTCCTTGGGGTTGCAGGCACAAAACAAGCAACATTCAATGAGTGAAAGAGAAACAATTGCAGTATGTTCTTTTAAACTAAAAGACTTTTGTTTCTTTAAAAAAAAAGATACAAATAAGAAATTTCAAGACTTATGAGGTTTTTTTTGAGTTAAGGCCAAAGTGTCAATTTATTAATACTCTGAAATCATTGATCGAACAGTAAACACTACTTTTGGCATCTATAAGCTGTCATTTGTTTTCAGCTTCCTTTTTTTACAAGATTATCCAGAGCGATTTTGATGATCCACTCCTATACAGCTAAAGCTTAAACCACTGAAATGATTATTCTTATTTTTTGATAGGTTTTACTTTTTATCTTGGACATAGAAAATTACCATTGTGTAATGATTTGTAGATATGCAAGTTGTCACCAATGCATTTCTTTAGAAGTTTTAAAACTCAAGAGCATCTTTTATGTTAGAGAAAATAGTCATTAAATGGAAACTGTTTATTTGGATACAAGCCCCGAGTGTGCAGGAGATGTGTTAGTAAGTCACTGACATATGGATGTGATCGCTGTTTCTTTGACCAGATTTCGTTTCTGCAGAGTGCGTGAGAAGGGAAGATAAATTTTGTCCTAGTAATACTGTAGTGACTCATAAATAAATGGTTACCCTTTGGTGCTTACAGTTTTCATTAAAGCGGCCTGAGCTTTGTTATTGACACCATAGGTTGCCTATTCAGGGAAATGCAGTAAAATTTATCAGTGTGCTTTCTACACCTAATAAATCATCTAAACAGGGAACCATATGGCAGATAAGACCTTGAAAATGTGGCTTCAGCATGTGAAGAGTCAAGTTGCTGAAATCTTGAATGATTACAGCCCGTGCATTTTCCCTTGGAATATCTTATAGTTATTTTACATGCCATTTTCTTGTTCACCCTATTGCCTCTTTGTCTGTCTTTCTCCCCCTCTCTCTGTCTTCCCCCCGCCCTTTTCTTTTTTTTCAGCAGTACTGTGATTTCAGAAAAAAGTCGAAAGCAGATAAGACATTTTTATAATGCCTTGCTGGTAGGAGGAAGAGGGGCAGGGAGGAGCAGAGACTGATGGGAAAGGATGATATATGTGGCGGCTGTGTCCCAACTCTCCTCTAGCCCATTGTCATTAATCATGGCTATTAGTTTTTTCAGAGCTGCCTTGTCTGCACAGTGCCTCAGAAAAGCCATTGTTTTTTCATACCACAGTCCAGGGAAAGTGGCAGGAGGGGTGGGGGTGGGTGGGGGAGTATGGACGGGACCTTCTATAGTACTCCTTTCTCCTGTCTGCCTTTCTTTTTTTCCTTTTCTCCCTTTTCTCCCCCTTTCTTGAAGGGAAAAAGATCTCAGTTGGCTGTTTGTACCTGTGTGTAAGCACTTATCTGGTGATACAAACACAGGTTAGACAAATGTAATACATAGTCACTGACTAGTAGCTTTGGTATGTGCTCTGCCTTTCTTAAGGTGATTTGTTTTGAATAATGCTGTTGATGACTGGACTTAGACAAGTTATGATCAGGAAACATCAGCAAGACGTGGAGACCTATCTACAATACATTTTAAAAGAGGCTTTTTAAAATCTTGGTCTTCTTTCTCTCCCAGTTAAACAGATGTGTTGTTTTTGTCTAAAGTTGGCATAGTTCTGTAGCTACTGTGTCCTTGACTGCTTCTGGGGTAGGTATAGGTTGAAATGAAAATCTACCCTTAAAAGTCCTCTCCTAATGAAACCAAAAGCAAATGGAGAAAAAAAAACAACCCAGAACTTTCATACTGGCTAGAGAGATTAAAATGTAGTCACTCAAGCAGCTGTCAGAAGTTTGCTTTCAGAACATTATAATTGCATTTGTTGTTCTAAAAGACCTTTATAAATATCTGCTGTGTAAAATATACAAACAGCACTACTGATAATAGAATTTCAACATTCATTGCTTGACAGCCCAGATTCAGCAAGGATTTACACTTTGAAAACTTAGGCAAGTTACTTGTAACAGTGAAGGAAAACTTGCTCTTCAAAGGTAGAAATTTTGATTACATTTTATTTCAGAGAAAAATAGCATATTTGGAAGCTATAAAATTTTGGCTTTTAGAACATTACAGTATAACCATAGGCATATGATCTAATTGCACTTCTGCAGATTAAAAGGAACAAAATATTCAACTGTAAAACAAATGGTCTACCTATTTATCTTTTCTTCTGTGTAATAACACAGTAACGTCCTGAAAGTTAAGGATGTCACAGTCGGTGGCTGATGAAGAAGGTACTAATTGCTTAGAATAGGCAATATTATTTGTCTATTGTATAAATAGCATCTGTCGATTTGAATCAAATGGCATGTTGATCCTCATGATTATAAAAGTCCAAGTGCTTCAATGCCTGTGGAGTTAAGAGGCAACTTCAGGAAATGGTTAAGAAGAAACTTGGGGTTTTCCATCACTGTTTTGGAGAGCTTGAACCAGGGACTTCTAACCAGCAAGTGAAGATGAAGTGCCTGATTTAGGATAGCAAACTAGTAGTGCTCTATGAAAGAAAACAGTTCTTGCTATCGTAAGCCATCTTTAGCGCAAAACCTTTTTTTTTTCATTGTGTGGAATTGTCTTTATTATTACAAAAAGCCTCAGATTTTTAGAGGAAGTATGCTTCTGACAGACCTGCTCCATAGCATGCTGGGCTACAGCTTCTTGTGCAACTTCTGCTATACATAAGTGATTTGTTTGTTTTCCCTCTTATTTTGCTAATATCTCTGTGGAAATATATTTCTGAATGAAGCCCTAATAAATTAGTTTGCTCAATTTGCATGTGAACATAGAAGAGGAAGGTGGGATTCTGAGCAGTTTTTCATGTAGGTTGAAACTTGTAAAGCTGTTAGTATTGTACACTAGGAATACAGCTTCTCAGAAGCCTCTTGGTTTAAAAAACTTGGTTTCCGTGGTTGCCTTAGTTATACTAACATGTGAGCAGTAAAGCTCCTCTGCAGGAGGAAAAAAACATCCTTTTCCACTATTCTTTAAGACATCCTATCACTAATGGTTTGGGCCAGTGGTTACCAAGCCTTTGAATTGATAAGAAATTTATGCTAATTACTTTTTAATAGAAACTAGAAGAGTGACTATTTTACTTTAGATGCTATTAGCGGACATTTTGCTAAGTTGAGGTTTCCACTGAAAGTACTAGACTGTGGGTATTATCACTGTGTCCAGCTTGTCTGAAGCCAACAAATGGGCATCGCAAAGGTGTTCTCCATAGTTAGATGGGCTCACTAGTTTCTGGTCTATTTTCTGTGTGTCTTCTTTTTTTAATTTGCCCAGTAAACAAATACATTTTTTTCGTTGAGATTGCAGTCAATATCAGTATAGGACTTTGACAAAAGGATTTGGAACTGTTTTTAGGCCTTAATACTAAGGTGTATGTTTCAGCTCTCTGTCAGTATCTGAAAGAGGGTTTGATAAACGAATTGACCTAATATATCAATATTTGCACTCTCATTGTAAGAGTTTGTGTTTCCTCCCTAAAAATGTGCTGTACAATGAGCAAGCAATTGCTAACTTTTCTGAATGCTGAGTGTTTTTCTTTGGCGTGTTCAGATTTTCCTTCAGTTTTGTAGCATGCTGAGCTAGTACAGCATGGCAAGAGGAATGTTCTTTTCTTTGGTAAATAGCTATTGCTGGTTCTGTGGGATAGTAAGCATTACATTATTCTTGGGGAAACCTTTTACTTACACACATTTTAAACGTACATCCACTGACTGTATCGCAAGTGTCTCTAGAGTTGCTGTATCTCCTGAATTGCATAGTTTTTGTCCACAAGCTTAACTCCTGAGTGCAGTCATGCACTTTTAAATCTTAATCTCCATGTTTTTCACTTTTTCTCTCCAAACCTGCCTTATTTTCCTCCTCTATTTTTTCCTCCTGTTGTCTTCTCAGACTCTTGTCTTTTGCTTCTCCTATCAAAAGTAGATTACCCCAGACACAATAGTATGTACTTAACTGCAGGAACACCTCAGAGTATCAATCTTTTAATTTTCACCATCAGGAAGGAAAAATCCCCAAAATATGACTATTACCTGGTTTGCTTCTATCCTTGTGACTATCAGTGAACATCAGTTAGCTGGCATAGGAGGTATATTCTTTTAAATATCAGGGCTGGTTTATCACGGATTTAGAGAGTGAAAACTGTGTTTATAGATTCTTAATTTCTTATTCTAACCTTGGCCCTCCACATTCTTAACACCTGGGCACAGGTATGCTATCTTATTTCAGGAAGAACAATTTAGAATATATTTTGGATTATCTTGAGATAACAATGAAGATGCACGTGAGGGAAAGAACCAAATCTCTTCTCCCTTTAAAGAGAAATTATTTTAATCTGTGTGATGAAAGAAATGCATATGCACAGTGGTACAAGATACAATAATCAAAATAATGCAAGGAAAAAGATAGCTGAATGTATAATTTGTTTTAACGACTATTATTTAATACATCACCAATTTGATTACATTCCAGTAGCTGAGTAAGGAAGTGTGTTCTGTGAGGGGAAAAACCCCAATGATAGTACTTTAAATGTAGTACTTAAAAAAATATGTATCTCCATCTAGTTTGTGGATTATAACTCTAGTGGCTTAGTTAATACATTTCTGTGAGGTTTTTTTCCAGAAATGTCTAGTGATAAACAGTAGTGAAATTATTATTATCACATTAAACCAGGAAGAAAATCAAGCCAAAAAAGACTTGTCGTGGCATATCTGAGAAACTGAAAGCCTGAAACAGCATTAAAATAAATAAATAATGTTATTCTGGTAGTATGTATACACAGCACTGTGTGCAGACTTTTCAACAATTTTTGTTTTCTGCAAAGTCATATGTTTTTAGCTGTGATTGTGGTCTGTACCAAATGGTTCACCTTGTCTTGCGTAATGAGTATAAACAACTGGTCACTGCACTGACCAATGAAACTAATAAAGATATATGGCACTGGGCTTGCTTAGGGAGTCACATACACAGTCTTAAACTATATGTGACATTTATACCAAAGTAACACGGTTCCAAACTCTCTCACTCTCTGCTTACAAATTCTGAAGAAGAAGAAACTATTTGACTGATGGTTTGCTAAATTTAATATGCTTAGCAAGTGAAATTATTGCCTACTCTAATGCTGTGTAATTATTAAGATACACTGCTTTTAAAAATACCAAGTGAATAATATTGATTTAGTGAACTGCTATTTAGAAAAATGCCAGCAAAGGAGGAATATTTTATTTTAGCTGCCTTAGAGCTGTAATGGGTCTGTACTGAGATATGCATGTGGAAATAAATTATGCACAAGGTAAACTATTTTGTTATACAGTACCCATAATATTAATTAAGCTATAATTTTACCAACAAAGCCTTAATTTAACAAATAAACAGGAATCATCTGTACTGTTCTTTGAAATATACAACTTTGGGGCTGTAATAAAACATTCAGGAGCACCTGCAATTAATTTTAAAGCAAATAGTGTGACTAGAAACTTTAAAGGGTAATTGTAATTTATAATTTATTTATTTGACTTATACTGGATATAATTACAGTTATAACACACTATTATTTTCATACAAATGTTAGATCTATCTACTTCCCATTTAAAGTGGGCAGATTGGTGTAATAATAACATATATATTTTCTACTCTTAACAACAACATGCAAAGTAATAGATACAAATGGACCATTGTCAACAAGAGCAGTTCCAAAGACACTTTAGCTTACATTAACATAGATGTGTGTATTTATTTTCCCTTTATCAAGACATTTATGCTGTATTTGGAAGTCCCATGAATTTATACATGTATATTTTCCACATTTAAGCAGTAAATCTCTTAAACTATTGATATGACCGGAGCGATATTTGTATTGGAGCATCATGTCTTATGATTTTGCTGGAAATGTTAGTAGTAGATGATTGTGTCCATCCTGATTGCTATTTCTTAAACAAAATTTTCAAGACCATTATACTTTTCGAATTCTATTTATTGTTTTTATTTGGATGTCTGTGTAGAGAACTAGAACCGAGAGAAATACCAATGCAGAAAAAGAGGAAGCAATTATATGGGCCTGTTTTGTTTGTGGCTAACAGAATGCTGAAGTGGCAGATTTGCAAATTTGTAAGCGAGAAAAGCTTAGTGTTCATCTTTATCAGCCAAAGTGGTTTCTTGTTAGCTGAGCAGCAAGCTAGAAAGCGACCGATTTTGACAACATAATTTACATCTTTGTATAAAACTATTGCTGGCAGCCGAACTAATTTGCGCTGGATTAGGTTGTTTGTCTCTGCTGCTGACTAACCATGCAATCTATCAGGGACCGTTTTCAAATATCACTTTTCAACTGTGCCCTTGAGAGGAAGAATTGATCGGGAATATACAGAGCAAAATTACTCCAATAACTTTATAGAAAAAACAATTACTGAATCATACAGATGTGAATAATTCTGAAAAGCTGAAATAAATGTAATGAATCTATCTCTGTGTCTATCTTGAACTTAAATGCCCAATGTATTAACATAAAACACTTCTGTTTGTTATTTTCCCGTCACTTTGAACCCTAGATACTTAAGTGAACTAGCCATCTCAAATACAGTCTGATTTGTGTTTGTAAGATTATCTTTTTTTATTGTCTCTATATCCGACTTTGCATTTCCTTCCTGTAGGACACACAGGAACATTCTCTGTTGTGCAAGTGCAGAATAACTTTGCCAACTTTTCCAGCAAAATTGTTAGCTTGGGTTTGATGATATATAAGAAAAAAGAAGTGCTATCAACATAAATCCATGCATACTTTATCATATATTCTACATACAAACATACCACCAATTTTATAACAAGAAAAAGAAAAATATTTTTTTTTGGTTATGAATGTGGTAGTGTTTTGTTCCTTTCTTCTCAAGATTATGGATGACAGAATAATATAAGGGAGGAAAAACTGTTTTTGCAACTGATAACCAATCCTTAGTCGTTTATAAGATGCTCTAGATTAGCTAGCAAACAAAAAACCATTAAGCACCTATTATTTTAAAGCAGTGGGTACATTTTTCATCACATTTCTCTGATGAATTTTCACTTGTGCATCCTGCTGGAGGTAATTAATTGCTTTCAGTTCAGAGGAGTAATAATGCAATAAATTATGCTGGTATTTCTTGTCAGGGAAGAATCATATTGCTGCTTCCCTACTAAAGCAGGACTAATAATAATCTAGCTGGAGTCACAGACTCCAGAATGTGCCTGTACCATCAAAATTTATGTAAGGAGTCATGTAACTATTCCCTAGAATTACACAACAAACCTGAATCTTCTGTGTAAGAATGGCCTCTTGTGATGACAGCAGAAGAAATGGGAGGCTGATGCATGTTCCTTTTTCATGCATGTTCTTTTTTTTTTCTTGACCTTGGGCATGTTACTTAACCTGCCTACGCTCCAGTTCTGTATCTGTGAAACAAAGATGACAGTACTGGCATTCACATTGACCTTGAGGCTTTACGACATTAACATTTAAGCTGCTTGATAATGTAAGGAACAGGAATTCAGGTAAATTTACCGTTTCATGAGTATTGATGAATACATCTATGAACATTATTTCTTTGGATTGCGGTAATGTAAAGAGAATTATTTTAGGTAACTTTGTCATATCAAAATAGTTACTCAAAATGAAAAGTAAGTTAAATGATATTGTTGTTTTGGGTTGTGTGTTATTTGAGGAAGAATGGAGAAATGCATTAATGTCTAGAGACAAGATGTTCCAAATGATAGCTAGTGCAGAGCTGCTGTGCAGAGTGACCCATGCTTAATGATAATAATGCCTCGTTAGTGATAAAGCAGGTTTCAGTCATGTTGTGGTTTCCAGGTTTGCATCCTGAGTGGGCAGGTAATATGCAGCATTGAGTGATATTGAGGCATCTCTCAGAAAGCAGCCTGGACATGACTCTGAGACAGCTGATTAGGCTTGGAAATAATCTTCATTCTGATGCTGCAGACAACTGTGAGGTTGGTAAGACAAGTGGCTACAAGTAAACCGGTAATAACCTTGCATCTTTGTAAATACAATGTACAGTGAATGTTTTTAAAACTTGTTTTACAGGTTTTCCACCTTAGTGGAAATCTTCCCTGTGGTTTAGCTAAAACTGTCATCTTGACTTGGCAGCCACAGCTGCAAAAACATATATGGGTAACTAAATGCTCTCTTACTATTTCAAATTTTCTTTAAAAAAAAAAGAGAGAGATTGCATCACTAGATGCTTTTTTTAATCAGGGTTGGAATCTGTGTAATGGATGTATTGTTGCAACAATGGCTTTGCATGACTTGTCATCCTTCATGTTGAGTAGGACAAAGATCAAAAGCGAACATGTACTACCTGTCAATTTGGACGTATTTGTTAACACTGGACAAAAAGTTGTGAACCCTTCTGTCAGAGTCTGGAATGGAATTTAATGTAACAGACATAGTGAAGTAGAAAACTCTTCTTTCTACCTTCACGTTTCACCTCTCTACCTTCCTGCATCTAACTGTTCCTCACCATTCCTATTTGCTGGATTTTTATGGAAGTCTTCCTGGTTCCTACCTCCACGTTGAGTTACTTTCTGTTGGCTCCTGGCTTTATTTTCATTGGCTTACAAATAAATGAATTATTGGTTTCTTTACTTGATTAATACTCTTCTTATTACTGGTTCTTTACTCAAGCTTCCAGAAAGACTGCTACTTTGTCTGAGCAGGGGAAGCAGAGCTTTGTTGTCAGAGAAGACTGAGTTTGGAAAGTTAATTGTGAACATTTTTCAGATTTCAAGATGGTATGGGTGAGTCTTTCGTGATTTCTTCTAGAGTCTTTGATTTGATGAGTCTTTAACGAGGTTAGCAAGCATGCTAAGCAATTGGCATTTACGTGAAGTAGTAAAAAAAATAACCATAGATACTGATGAAACTCAGTGTCCTTATCTACACTTATTTGGGCAAATACTTGGTTTTCAAAAATAATACTTTAAACTCTTTGACAGATTATCTGACTGGTGGACAATCTGTTTCTGAGCTTTCAGGAAATTTCTTTCAGTAATTCGGTCCTCTGCTTTACAGATCGATCATCACAGAATCTGGTAAATTGACATCTGAATATTTGAAAGTCTGTTATTTAAGTTTTAGCTAATACAAATAAGGTAGGTACTTTTTTATGCCATTCTGAGTAGCTTGCAAGTATCACAATTTTTAAATTGGAAGATGCAATATAGATGAAAATGTGATGTTACGTGCTTAGGGATTTAAGGTATCTGGTATTTACTGTGAGAGAAAAATGATCTGAAAAAAAATCTTTGCCGTAATATTATTCTCAGGTTATTTTTGGTTAGTAGCTTGCTGAATTTTTGACTTCATGCATCTGTGCAATTGGTGGGTTTTTTTTTGTTTGTTCGTTTGTTTGGTTTTGTTTTGTTTTGTTGTTTTTTTGTTTGTTTTTTTTCCAGTTCTGCCAAAAGGGCTTGGATTGAAAACAAGGGAGGAAGGAGGCGGCTTGTGGCCTTCGTTTGGAGGTGGTAGATTTTTTTTTTTTTTCTCCTGCTCAGTGAACGTTGTGCTCATGTAAGAAAATTACTTTGCTTGCAAGCAAACTAGTCCAGAGGTATTCAGAAGTAATTGCTGTATTTGGCATTCAGGTCTGCCAATGCTTTAGTGCTGGCCAAACCTTACTCTGATTTGTTTCAGCTTGGGTTCTTTTTTTTTTGCCAAGAATTGCCAGATAAGCTGACTGATTACTCAAGGAGCAGTAGTCTTATAATAAAACCCAAGTAATAGGAAGAGATCTGGCATTTCATTGTCCCTTTTGACCTCAGCAGGATTTCAGTTTGACCCTCTAGGTTAGAGAAGCTTTTGTACTAAACCACTCTTTATCTTGTGTTGGAGCTACTATTGGGATTCTTTGGAGTTGAGACACACAGCTTTGCAGTTTTTTGAGGTTTTGTTTCCCTGTCTTTTGGGGTTTGGTGTTTTGGGTTTTTTTTTCATTTTTTTTTTGAGGGTGGTGGTAATGGTGTGTGTTTGTGTTTTTTAATGAAAGATTAATACTTTTTCAGTGGTTGTGAACTAAGTGGGACGCTATGAGTAAAAGCCCCAACCTTTAGTGTGTTTTTTTTTTTTATATATATGCTTGCTGTACTGTTTGTACTCCTACTGCCATCTTTCCATGCTAAATTCAACTTTTGTTTTCCCCACCTACTGTTTTTATTTTAACAACAGGAACTGGCAAGGTAAAAGGCTGCAGAACTAACCACATAAGTTTTCAGCTTGTACAGAGAATACCACGTTTCCTATGCCAGTTTTCTATCAGAAAGTTGTCTTGCAGAGAATAAGCCCTGAGAAAAATATTTCTGCCTTTTTCTGTCATGAAGGTGGGAGAAGTAAATAGTTGCAGTGAGATTCCTACATTGGGTATTGGCAATCTGCTTCACTGCGAATGCCCATTCCTGATGTGTTTTCCTTCACTCATCTGTCTCTTTGACTGTTAAAGGAAATACCACTTTGAAATGGAACACAGAGTTTTGAGGAAGATATTCCTGACACTTGACAAGGTTGTTTTTTTTTTTTTCCCCTCTACCAACCTAGAGTTTCATGTAGATGCTTGACTGAAACCCCTTCCTTCCTTCTGCTGCACTGCATCTGGGTGGACACTACACTGTGTTAGATTCAATAAAGAGGCTGGAGCAGCACAACTTTACTCTTATTGCAGGCCAGTCTTCAAATTTCATTGTGTTGTTCTGAGTTTAGAAATCCTGCCCCCCTCCCCCCAGCTTTTTCATCCACATTTCAGGCTCTCTAGCTAAGGTCGTATCAGTGCTTCTTTATAATTTACAAGAGTAATTTGGAATTTACTTGGTGAGTGAGTCTGCAGTCAAAATAGTCAGTTTGCTTTGTTCCCCATTTTCAAACAAGGACTTTAGTTGATAGCTCTTCTGTTTAGCAATATCCCCCCCACCGCAGTTACCGAAAAAAAATAATATTTTAGATCCTTAGGTCTCATCCTAACATTGATAGTACATAGCATCAACCTTTTTGGTGACAAACTTTCCTTCTTTTGAGCTACTATGTGACACTAGAGAGCTGAGGGCAATAGATGTAAAGTATTTGTCACAAAGGTGCTATCACTTGACTGTCTCTGTTATGGGATTGATGGCATTTTTAAAGGTAGGTAAGACTTCACCCAGCCGTTCCAATTCTTTGTATGGTGCAAAGCTTTCCCCTTTCACTACCTCCAAATTGAGTAGCTGTTAATAATTTTGACTTTTGAGATAATTATAGCCCTATTTTCAAAGTGGTGATGCAGTGTGGATTTTGAAGAAGTTGTTTTTCCCATTTGATACCAGAGACAAAACCAGCAAATATTTATACCAGTCTTTCTGAGGGCTCTAGCAGATGTAAGATTGCCTTTAGGAAATGCCATGGTACGACAGTCTCATCTAAACCAAATTGTTTTGAAAACCCAGATCATCAGTAAGAAAGATACTCCAATTACAATACTATAGGATATGGCTGTTGTCTAGACTATTTAGTGTGCTCAAAGGGGCACTGCTAGGTTGCTTCCTCTTTCTCCTGTCCATAGTCACCTGTCACCTGATAACTCATCCAGGATATCAGGCAGTTTGACTGGTGTTTGACAGATTTCTCTTGCAGCAATATTGTTGAACAGGGATAAAAAAAAAAAAAATGTTGGTGAGAACTTATTTAGGCTTGTGAGTGTACTCTGGACATGCAATTTGGATATTTATGTAGTGGCCTGCTTTGAGACAGGATGTAAAAAGTGATTCGTCATAGGATGGCATATTCTGCTCTTGTAGCATGGACAGAGCAAAAAGAGAGACTTTATTTCTAAGTAGATTTGAAAGTTAGTGATCTGTCCAACTATAAAATTCTGGGTGAACATGACGGGTTCCTCTGTGAAGAAGACTAATTCCTCTGTCTTGAGTTCTTAGGTCTAAATTTTCTCCTAGCTACCAGTGAGACTTCTCACTAATCATAAAATGAGTCAGGAAAAATGTGGAGACCAGAACTGAATTGTACCCTTGCCTTTGACAGAATATGGTTGCCCTCACTTTATTGGTTGATATCAGCCAATTTAGCAAGCCTAGTATTTTCAGTTACGTAGATATTGAGTTAATAAGTGTAATGGTAGGAATCTTCCAAGTTGCTTTATGACCCTTTTTGTAAAACTCCAACCGTTTTTGCTTGTATGCATTGGGTTTTTTTAATTAATGATAAATAGTTTTTAACAATGAGATCTGAATTACCTTACTCTGTAGAAATAGCTGGTTGCCTTTTTGATCCAGCCTTTTAGCCTCCTAAAAACATTACCTCATCCTCTAAGTCCTGCTTTGCCAAAGTGAGCAAAAGATCCTTCTCTTCAGTAAATAAATCTGTTCTATGACTGCTCATTTTAAGACTTAGGTGGAGCATTGTCCCTGGAGTATGGAGCATGTTGAATGGAGAAATCTTTCCAGGTTGCAGAAGCTTTTGTTTCATGAACATCATAAAATTAGATGCTGCTTTAAGTTAACAGTCTGTCACTTCCCTTCCTCTCCTGAACTTGTACTAACTTCCATACTAAGTTTCAAGCCCAGTGTACTACTGTGAAAGTCAGGTGGGTGTGCACTTAGCCAAGCTGAGAGACTTAACATCTGCGGGAAAAATCTAGGTAAAGATACTACAATAATTTTGAAAAGTGTCCTGGTTTAATGGATATTCACAGTGAACAGGCAAAACCCAAACTTTCTCAGTGTCTCGTACACTGCAGACTGCATAAGAACTTCTGTGATCCTGAGCCACCAGGAGCCCTGTTAAAGTCTCCTGTGGATCAAACGAAGGACAATACTTCAGAGTGGTGAAACAAAATCCATGTACAATGCTCTAGTGCTTGATGCAAAGGACCAAATATCAAGGATGCATCAGATGAAAAGACTCTTGGGTCTTTTATCTTTCTTCTTTATCAGCCACCTTCAGTTTGCCTTGTGATGAGGGCTCCTCAGAGATGTTCTTTTTCCATGGTGCTGGAGGGGTTGACTAGAACCTGATCTCGTTTGGCCAGTGTGGTTTGCCAAGGGCTTGCCGCTGTTATGCAGCTTGGTCTCAACACTGACCTTACTGTAGGCTCTTTAATCTGTCAGACTGTCATTTCCAATGGCATCAGTCAGGATCCCTTTGCCAGGCTAGTTGTTTCTAATTCTCTGCTTGTAAGTGTATAAAAATCTTATTCTGGCGAAGAAGGTTCTTTAATGTTGTTGTTTATGCAGACAAATAGTTAAAATTTCACATCTAAAAGATTAAATATTGTAATCACATAATTAGAAAAAATGTTACATGATTTAACATAGCATTTTTCTATTTATGAAAGTGACAACTAATCGTTTCTTTTTTCTCCTAGCTTTAGGAAAGATTCTTCAACTTTGTAATTTTAAAACATTTTCTCCTACACATGTCATTGTTCTTTTTAATAGGATCTGCCAGAACAACTCTGAGCAAAAGCTCTGCATTTTCACATTATTATCTCATTGTCTATCCCTAGTGTTATAGCCTTACTGTGACTTCCTAACTAATCAGCTATTTCAACTTTCATTCCATAAGCTTTATGTCTGAGTGTAATTAAATGAGCATTAAGTCCTTTTTTTACTAGCAAAGCCTGAAAGTTCTGATATTACAGTAATAAGTGTGAAGTGAATTTTGAATGGCATTTATATCCTTTCATGGGCTCTAAATGTTTGATTTGCATAACTAGTTAAAATGATATCAGAGCAGCATATTGATTTAATTCCATCTCAGAAAACTGTTAATTAATAATGATAATAAATGTGTCAGTCCTTTATTATCTGCTTTGAATTGGTGATGATGTCTATATTAATACTACTTCAGTAATAGACCTCTGCTGGCTATTGTTGGCAAAGCTTTGATGGCTTGAATAACTAGCAATCAGAATTTATAAAATTTATTACAGATCAGATTTTAAAAGAATAGTAATTTTATCACATATGTAATTTTAACACCTACTACTTAACACTTTATTTAAATAAATCACTAAGAACAGAAACTGGCAAGATTTTTTAACAAAAAAGTTTCAAATTCCTAAACTTTTTTTTTGCCCTAGCAAGATAGATTTTAATGAGGGAACGTGCTCCCTTCATATGAAAGAGACAACTGAAAGAACTGCATACATTCCAGTTTTGGAATGTACACTTGAACAGGCATCCCTGAATATACCTAGGGGTATTTTATGGAAAAGAGATGCTTGGTCAGTTGAGATTTTCTTTTTATTGTTGTTGTTTTGCCATGTGTGTTTTCTAATTTTGTTGTGATATATATTACTTTGAATCCTTCTTATTTCAGAATGAAATTAGATTATCCCCTATTCATGTTTTGCTATCACTGTTTAGTGTTAAATCAGAATTGGTTTAAGGTCTTACTTTCCTTCTTCCCCTTTGGAGACTGGCAAAAGTGTCCTCTGTTCATGGTACATAAGACCAGATTTTGGTTCCTTTTTCAACAAGGAACATTAACTGTCCTAATAAGCTGCACCACACTACCTTACAGAACTGCATTACAAGTGAATAGAAAGGAAAGCACTCAAGTTTAGGCAGCAGATACTATTCTGTACATTCTTTTTTGGATGAGGAAGCATTTAGAAAGCTGACTTAAGAGATAGTAGATTTGGTTTGTGTGAACCCTTAATGCATGTCTTGGGTTAGCTTTTAAAAAAAATGTATCTTCTCTCTTAATGTTGATTACTTTCTCTACACCTGAATCATTGCACTCTTTGATTTTTATATATGTATTAGTTTGTACTAAAACCTGTATAATCTGAAAGGTTTTGGGCTAAAAATGAGAGGAGCAATTCATCTACTGATACAACTTAATGTTAGCAGTACCCAATTACAGACTTGCTTGCCAAGTTTAGTAGTCTGCAGTTTTTATAACAAAAATGTATTTCTTATGCATCTTAAATGCTTGATTTCTTACAATGCTTTTGAAAACTCAGGGGTTAATGACCTTTCCTTGTAGAGAGCTACAAGTTATTAATGTGAGTAGCCCTGAGGACAGAAAAGTATGGACAAAATAATGGCACACTTCTGGTTTCCTAAGCACAGAACATCTCTAAGTTACCTTCACACAGTGTTGTATGGACAGTGGCAAACTTACTCTGATGTGATCAAACACCGTATGTAAATATTTACATAGCACAAAACCTGAGCTTAAAAATTCTGTTGAGAGGAAGTTAAAAAAGCACTGTAAGGAAAACCAAAACAGGATGTTATGATTAACATCAAATTTCTGGAGACTTCTGATTTTGTTTGCACAACTGTGATCAAAACTATGACAACATAACTTTTTGTTTGTTTCCTTACAATGATTGTTTATGGCTATCAAAAGATGCATAAAAAAGGAGGGAGGGTTTGTATTAAAATTTTGAATTTGACTAGTGAAATTCTTATGTTTCTGGGAAAACACTATTGGAAGTGTGTTGCTTTCTGACAGTCCTTGCTTATCAATTGAGCTATATGTAGAGTGTTGATCTGATTTTACGCAATGGTAGAATAAAACTCTTAATCAGACTTCAGATGTGATGCTTATCCAGCACTGTAGTGCATGGTGGTGACTGAAATGAAAACACTGAATCTCTCTTCAAAAGGCTGAGTATTCCAAGTACCCTAATAAAGGCAGATTTTAGAAAAGATCCACCAGTCTCCTGCATTGTGTCTCAAATATTGAGATTCAAATCTATACCCATGTCAGTGTTAACAGACGGTGAGTATGTCTTACTTGGATGTCTTGCTCTCCCTCTTAAGAAGTTCTGGTCTGTTCTTTCGTGCTCCAGAAAGATGATACCATGTGTCCGACTTTGTCAGACCACATTCATTCACACCTGATCCACTACTGATTTAAAATTTCTTGCTCCTCAAAGAATGGGAGTTTGCTCCACTTCCACTAGATGCTTTGGCCACCTGGTTTTTATAGGATTGATAATTTTAGTNCTCTTTGATGCATGGTTTTTGTTAATAATTATGTGCTGCTAATAATTAACAGGTGTGTGAAAAAATGAATTAGTAATGAGAAGAGAGTTTGTAAGCCGTCTGTTATCATCCCTTGACAAATGCAAGCAAGGGCATAAGCTGAATACAAAGGCCGTTGATTATAGTTTAAAGGGATTTGATAAATTAACCCCTTTTGTCACATAATGATGCTACGCTTTTATTGTGGGAAGTTTGCTGTCTGATAGTAAAAAAGTTTTTTAATTTTTTTTTCAACCTAACCTTCTTAAAAAGAAACCAGTAAAATATCCAGAGTATCTGAGACTTAAGATTTCAAACTCTCTTTCCAAAGTGACTTGCAAAATTTTCAAAATTCTGTGTAGTAATCATTTGATGGTTACTGAAACAGAACCTTGTCTGAGCTTTTCTTCAAATAATGGATGCAAGTGGATCCATAGGCTGTCGTAGATATTCTCTGAATTTCAGTCCTTCAGGCAATGAACCCTTGCAACAAGAGACTATTGCGCGCAGAAGCACAAGGTTTCGGAAGTGGCAGTTTTGGTCTCAAGCACGAAAACCATGACAGAAAGTGTGGCCTTGGTTCTGATGTAGCCTCCTAAAAGTGCTCAAAAAATTCATCTTTTTAAGAGCTGGGGGACTGTTTTAACTGTGTGCTTCTAATCAGTTGCTGTTCGTGGACAAAATTAACAGAAAAAATGATGCAAGTTGAATAATTACAAATTTTTCTCTAAAAAGAAAAAAGCCTGTTCCTTTCTTCCTGGATAATTTTGTCAAACATTTGTATTGTTTTTGGNATGTCTTGCTCTCCCTCTTAAGAAGTTCTGGTCTGTTCTTTCGTGCTCCAGAAAGATGATACCATGTGTCCGACTTTGTCAGACCACATTCATTCACACCTGATCCACTACTGATTTAAAATTTCTTGCTCCTCAAAGAATGGGAGTTTGCTCCACTTCCACTAGATGCTTTGGCCACCTGGTTTTTATAGGATTGATAATTTTAGTTTAATTCCTTTTTCTGAAAGCCTTGCTTAAAACTCTGTTAGCCCTTGAAGCTGGGAGATATACAGTGTGGAAGTCTAAGAATAGAGGCAAAATGTTGTGTTATGTTTCCTTTGTCAGTGGGTTGCCCTCTTATGTATTTTCTTATGTTCCTGACAGGATGATGTATTTTGAGATGAATAGCCATCCGTTACATTTAAAAATGCCTTTTCTCTTTCTGTAGTGCTTTTATAAATTACAGTGGTTTTAAGCAGTATAACTGGGTCTCCATATGCTCTCTACAGAAATTATAACTAATTTTACAGAATTCATCTTTGCTGTATTTGTTTGAGGCAATGTTAAGCAGAGACCACTGCAGCAATCTGTTATAAGGAGACACAGAACATTATTGACAACTGAAGCTTCATAAATATAATAGAGGATGTTTAACCATCCATGCTGGAGTTGATACAGAACTTTCATGTTGATATTAATTCTGTGTATGTTTGTGATGTTTTCTGTTTTTCTTTGTTTCCCTTTTTGGTTGTTGTTTTGTTTAGTTGTGTTGGGTTTTTTTTAGTACCACTTTTAGACATTTTATAGCTAGAAGCATAAAATATCTTCATTTACTGAATGATGGTTTTGATGTTATTTTTCCTTCTTTTTCCACTACATTTTATCAACCACACTTTTCACAATGTTGGTCCAGACTGGGTGAGGAAGCACAGCTTTGCCTGGTAAATGATTTTAACTTGTGCTTCAAAAAAGATAAAATCTGCATAAAACCGACTTCAAACCCCCCCCCAAAGTTGTCATCTGTTCCCNAAAGAAACCAGTAAAATATCCAGAGTATCTGAGACTTAAGATTTCAAACTCTCTTTCCAAAGTGACTTGCAAAATTTTCAAAATTCTGTGTAGTAATCATTTGATGGTTACTGAAACAGAACCTTGTCTGAGCTTTTCTTCAAATAATGGATGCAAGTGGATCCATAGGCTGTCGTAGATATTCTCTGAATTTCAGTCCTTCAGGCAATGAACCCTTGCAACAAGAGACTATTGCGCGCAGAAGCACAAGGTTTCGGAAGTGGCAGTTTTGGTCTCAAGCACGAAAACCATGACAGAAAGTGTGGCCTTGGTTCTGATGTAGCCTCCTAAAAGTGCTCAAAAAATTCATCTTTTTAAGAGCTGGGGGACTGTTTTAACTGTGTGCTTCTAATCAGTTGCTGTTCGTGGACAAAATTAACAGAAAAAATGATGCAAGTTGAATAATTACAAATTTTTCTCTAAAAAGAAAAAAGCCTGTTCCTTTCTTCCTGGATAATTTTGTCAAACATTTGTATTGTTTTTGGTTAACTTGTATTTAGGCTTTTTAACAATAATTTTATGAAGCTTTAGTCCAATGTTTTTCTAAGATAAGGACCTCTTTCTGTTCTATTGGTTTCAGTTTTAAAAAGGCCTCTTTGTCTTTAAATGTGTGGTGTATGTGTTTGCAATTTGTCATTCGTACATTCATGTTAGTTAACAGAAGGGAGTTCCAACCTGCTTAACTTGAAACTCGTGCATGTTTGTCATCTTTGTTCCTTTTTTGGAGTACAGTTTTCTTTGGGGGAAAGAGGAATCTGCCTAACTCATTCTGCTTCCCAGAACTGAGAGACATAACATTGCACAAGACTGCATTGCAGTGTGGCACTGTTGGAAACAGTCACTTTGTCTTTTTTTTCTGTCGAGTGGCATGATCTCCAGAAAGTGATTAAAAACTCCTCCTGACCTTTAGCAGGACCTGCAGGACCACACTTCCCATTGGGAAATTCAGTCAGTCTCCCTAGTGGCTTGGCGCATAGACTGAGCCTTAGTTTTGTGCGTCTATCTACAAGTTAGGTAGTTTTGGTTGCAGCAAGGTGAGGTACTTTTTGGCAGGTCTGTGAGGTGATTGTGTTTTATAATTTTGAAATTACAATGTTAGTTGAGAAATTGTGTGTTGATAATATCTTTGGATGACTTTGAATGCTCTCTGAGAGCTCCTTGTATAGGTAATGAATAAAACCTGCTCAAAGCTACTTGAGATCGGCATCAAAGCAAATGCTCACAGTTGCAGTTTGTAGTGTTTGTATAATATGCATAGTGAATGGCTGCTCTTCAGCCTTTCATTGCCACTGCTTCTGCATAGTGAACTAAACTATCCTTCTCTTTATCTCCAATTCTTCATTTCCCTTTTTTGTAAGCAGTTTCCCAAAGGGGAGCCTTGCATTTGTTAACTAGTGTTCAGTGACTGGTGCGTCAGCTCAGCTGTGCAACTTGCCAACGCTAACTGCTCCTAAATAACATCTATTTGCATAGTGCATTGAGAGCTGTGAACTCTCCTCTCATTAAGTGTGTGAGAACTCTTGCTCAACCAGAAACACCAAAAATTGAGCTGTACTCCTGTGGGGTTTTTCTACTGTGAGCCCTTCCAGTGTGTTATACCACTGTGACACTTCCTGGGGTGACTGATACAATAATATTGCAATGAAGGAAAGGAATAATCTAAAGGGATCGCATGGTTTGGCTTCCCATTTAAACTGTTTCATATGCTCCTCCACATTACTCTGTCTCCTATACTTTTCTCGATGTGGGAACTTAATGTTTTTGGTGATATTTAAACAATAGTTAATGGTGGAGTGAGGAGGAAATGAATAATCTATTGGAAACACCCCACTGCCAAATTCAGCACTCTTGAACTTTAGTTTTGCAGTTCTTTGTGTGAAATTATGTCGTGATGTCCAGCAATATTTTATTGCAAGTTATGTTTGGTAATACTCGAGCAATATATAACTGTGATCAATGTTGTGACCTCAGGGAAATTGCTTATATAATTACAGAAAGTTTACAGTAGTAAGACAAGGAATGGGGGAAAATATATCACTGTAAAATATAAATATGTTTAAATTACATTTAGGATTTGGAATAGTTCCTTGCTTGTGTTTTACAGAGTAATCTGTGATTTAAATCAGGTTTAGTTGTGGGGTTTTTTTCTAAATTGGGTATTATAAATCAAGAGTAGTTGCTGCATATAGCACACAAGAGGATTTCTTATACATTTTAATGTTGCATAAGTAAGAAATACCAGTAGTTCAGCAGTAAAATTGCAAATGTAAGCAAAAGTGAAGATTTTTCTAAATTTAACTAGGTTGCATTTGTTTAGTAAACTCTAGCTATAATTTACTGGTTTATTGCATTTGCTGTTGAGAACTTGCTAGCTTTAAAAGGAGGGGTGGGAAATAAAGGAAGCAGCTATGTTATAATTGCTCTGGAACTGGGGGGAGTAGTTAGAAGAGGGGAAAATACTAAACAGTCTGCATACAATAGGTTAAAGTAGAGAAGAATATATCTTGGCAAGATAATATGCTTCTACAGAAGTGTTTGAGACTAAGGAACTTTCAGTTATGTGCGTTCTGTATTTGTGGGTTAGTGCAGTTCCTAAGAAAACATCAAGTAAAAGAGATAGTTCTATCCTCTTTAGTCTTTGGAGGCATGAACAAGAAGAGGCAGTTTTTCTTATTACTGAGTTTTGATATGCAAGAAAATAGCAATTCAGATAGTTATGCTTTAAAAACATACTAAACACATTTGTGTTGTAAGTAAGAAGGTTTAAAACTTGATTCGAATTTCCTCTATAGCTCTGTGTACGCATACTTATTTCTGGCTAGATTTCTATATCTCTCGCTCTGTTAATATAAAACCTGGCTTAGTTTAACTGTGGTTTGAAAGAAGCGAACACTGGGATTGGGCTGGATGATGTTGATTAATAGGTGTGCGAGGGTGAAAGACTCCAGGGCCAAGCAGTAGGTCCATCTTGGTGGCATCTGATGTTGATTGGCTTTGTCCTGCGCGGCTGCGCTGGAAGAGCGGACATTAAGATTAAGTGATGCTGTCGTGTTGAGGAGCGCTGCACTGCATCATTCTGGGAAGAGACAGCTGTGGTGGTTAATCCTTCATCACCAAGGGAGTGCTGCCAGCAGAAAGATATACAGCCAAAGATAACCCTCCATAACTTGTGCTAAAGATCAGAAAACTTTGAATTCACATCCATCTGCTTAGTCTGGGGTGAAGATGAAAGATAGGCAGAATAGGAAATAAAAAAAACTCCTGTGGGATTAATCTTAGACACAGTATGCAGCACATGGTGAAAAGGCAGCAGCTAAATTTTCATGTCTTAAAAGGACTGGATCATTCAGACTCTAGAAATTTAATTTTATTTCAGTTACTATAATGTTCATACTCATGATGCTCATTTAATATGTACACCATATCCTTCCTGGAAGTGGTTCAAAGATGTCAGTGTTCATAGTGTAAGGTTTAAAAAAGACAAGTGTCTCTTAGTTAGAAGCGCAGCATTAACTGACACACAAGAATTGATGACAATGGATTTTTTAGCATAATCTGTGATAGAGAACTCTGTTATTTCCTTTTATACTTAGCAGGTCTAATTTCAGATTGTTATACGTCAGATGAGAATATATTCTATCTTGAATGGTTATGAACAGAGGCAGCTATATTGTTATGCATAATTTATGCATACGAAGTTAGAACCATTACAAAAACTAGCTCAAGTTGTTGTCTTTGGAAATTAATTGATATGAAAGAATAAGATAGCCAAGAGGAGAAAGTATACAAATGTATTGCTTTGGAGGTTATCTTCTCAGCAGTACGGTTCAATGACAGTCATTAGTGATAATATTTTGAGACATTCATCCATTATTTTAATGTAGACTCTGATTTTAATACTCATTTCAAACCTTTAAGTAATATTTAAAAAAAGTTCAGCATTGAATGGTGGAGGAAAGGAGCAATCCACTTCGTGTTGTTATCACGGTGAGAGTTATTACTGTGATGAAAATGGATTTTTTTCTTTAAGCAGATTGGTGGTTGGGTGGAGGTGGAAATAAAAAACCTCCCTGGTACAGCCTTGGTGTGCCAAGAAGTGGAACATCATCAATGGGCAGGAGCAGTGCTTGCCGAACCTGGCCTCGGATCTCCTGCTGTAGCTGGTGCCTGGCAATGAGCAGTTCGGTCAACCTCATGTTGCCTGTTTAGTGTCTGCATGCTATAGATTGTCTATAGAAACAACTGAAATAGAAGTTATTTATCTGGGTGGTATAAAGGCTTAGTTCTTGTTGATAAAGTCCTTTAATTAAATCCCTTCACAAAAATATAGGCACTTAGACTTACGGTTCCAGTAATACAGTTCTTATTTCTACCAGGGCATAATGAATCTATAGGAAAGCCTTACAGCCTTGGTGCCTAAACACTTCATAGCCGGGGCAGATTATCTGCCCGAGTTCATAATAAAATGGATTCTTAGTCAATGCCTGCATGAGTTAGACACCTAAATGCTTGAGAAGTCTGGCCCGGAGAGTTCAGTGTCTTTCACATGCTCCAATTACTGCTGCACCACACTTTGTTGAGAGGCTGGGAAATGTTAGCACTATTAGAGTACTGATAAAGAACATGTTTTCATATAGGCTTTTGAAAGTCCTTCATCTACTTAACACATTAGATCCTTCTGTTGTAGAGTCATGGATGCTTCAGACAGAGTAAATGCATTTTATTAAAGCCAAATTTTCTTTAGAGTTTGTCTATATAAAAAATATGACTGCTTCTTTCTTAAACTACAGTGTTAAGTGTGATACTTAGTTGCACGTTGATGATAGATTAAGCATTTTGGTTGGGACCAGGTGAAGTCTTTTGAGATGAATAATTCTACAGGTATAGGTTGTCTCAGATTAAGAAAGTAAGAGCTATAGACAATCTGTTGATGTCTTCTCAAGTGTGTAATGAGATAGTGGTTTAGGTTCTGTGTTTTATTGAGCTTATTCACTTTCCTATAGCCATAAAAATACCAATTAAAAGAGAAGAACATGTCATCATTTGCAGAGAAAGAGTTTTAGTTGTATCAGCTAAGTGCCCCTTGAAGCCATCTGCACTTTTTGTGTCTCACGCTTCTTCTCTCAGATGTGATAAATCTTGTTCTTGGTTGTTGGTGGTTTTTTTGTTTCTTTTTTCTTACTGCTTGTATTAATCTTAACAACTGATGTTTCTTGATAAATTCATTCTACATTTAAAGCTTAGATTATGACACCCTCAAGGTAAAGGTGCAATATACATTAATGTCATTTGATTTTAATTAGAAATAATGAACCAATAAATACCAGTTGATATCATATGGGACAAGTCTTTCTAATCAGGCTAAGTGCTTTAAGAGAGTTAATTTAACATTTTGGCAAAAATCCTAATTACTTTAGAATCTGCATTACAGTATTATATGAGAAATCAAAATGGCATTTTTGACTTGCAATTGAAATGGAAAAAACTGAAGTTTAGATAGGCTTATGTTTTGGGAGGAAGAAGTGCATAAGCTTGCAAATATGTGAGACATGACTACTGCCTTTTCTTATTAGCTAACAGTTCTGCAGAATCACCAAAGGAAGAATAAGAAAGAATGTTCACATTGTAGCAGGGGGAATATAAGCTGAATACAAGGAGAATTTTTTTTACAATAAATACTGTTAAAAATGAGACTGGGCAAATCAGTGGAACTTCTCAGGAGGGTTATTTTCTTATTTATTTTTTAATTTTGACTGCAAGCTGCATAAACTTGATTGTATCTACAAGTATGGGATGGATGAGATGATCTTAAATCTTTTGAGGCCCATTTTTATTCTTGCTTTTTCCTCTGATTTAAAATTTGATGGTAGCTTAACGTTACCTTTTAAAAGTTCCAGCAGTTTAGAGGTTAACAAAAATGAACAGTTCTTTGTATAATCCACATATATGTCCAAATCCAAATGTTTAATAAAACACAGATTGAAGTGAACTTGTTCTTGATGAACACTAAAATCCCAACAATTAGAAAGGAATGGGTTAATACGTTGACTAATGTTGTAGGTTTATAAGAACTGGCCCTTCTCTTTGTTCTTTTTATCATATACATTTATCATGTTCAGCCTGGCAACTGAAGCAAATAGCTATTTAAGTTGTAAAAAATGAATCGCTGTGCAATTTCTTGAACTGTATGATATAACCAAGCCTAATAGTATTATACAACAGAAGTTGTAAGTCTTGGGATATCTTGCCCCACTGTAAAAATAAAATGTTGTGGTTTTTCTTTATTTTTTTTTTTTTTTTGATGAGCCATGAGCATTTGCTACTATCTATATAGAAAACTAAAGAGCATTGACATGTGTTTAATAAAGCTATAATTTCCTATCCAAATTGGTAAGGACTAATAGAGACTGTTTTCCTTCTGATGCTGCTTAAGCCCCACTATATTTAGAAATGGTTGAACTGATGGATTGGATGAAGATTTGGGATTCACACTCTTTGACTGAAAAGCTTCTTAAGAAGTAACAGAGAAAAATAAAAGTTTGGGGTTCTCTCTAAAAGGAAAAAGGTGCTTCTGGAAGAATGTTCCATCTTCTCTGCAATATAGACCAAAAGGTAAAAGCTAATAGGTATTTGTTGTGTCAGCGTATTTTCACAGTGCCGGATGTTGCATGTTTACAGCTGTTTCTGATACAGCAGTCAGGATATAATTGATGAGCATGATCATTTAAAGTGTAAAGAAAATGTCTGGGTATAGAGGAACATGATAAAGTGCCATCTACCAGGCACTGTAGACATATGTGGTCACCATTTCTTTTTTCTCCTCCCTCTTTGCTTTTCTTTTGCTGCCCTTGCCAGAATCTACAGAAGTCATCGGGAGCAGCTCAGCCCAGCTTCCAGCCTTCTAATATCACTTTGGTAGTTGTCAGATCATATGAAATGTCAAAATTCATGTGGCCTACGTGAAGAGATATATTTAGTACAGCTGCTGCATACCTACGTGGTACCTCTGACATTGACATATTAGTTATGCTGTCTTTTGCAATCTGATATCTTTAAATTTGCCACCTTGTTAAGTTTTGATTAATGTGATTCCATTTCACTAAAGTAATTGGCTTGGCCTGTTGTAGAAAATAATCAGCCTTTCTACGGAACAAATGCTAGAACATGCTAATGAGGGAGTGAGTTCGTTAAATTGATGGCGTGGAGTGACAGTTATTAATGATTGTTATGATAAACAGACGAGTGCGAATTGGGATGAGTTGGGCAAAAGTGACAGTTTAAAAATAACGTATATTGGAAAGTACTAACGAAGTAATATACTGTTAGGAAAACAATCATGCAAGTTGTCAAGGGAAGAAGTGTAATTATACAGCTGCACGAGCTGCCTGGGAGGACAGGGACCTGGCTGATAATGGACACGTTTTTTGTTGGCAAGGGGAAAATATGTTATGGCAGAGAGGAGTACAGATTGATAAATTAATTGGCCTTTCTCATTGTTCCAAGAGCAAACCTGGCCAGCAATAGCCAAGCAGATTAGGTAAATAAATGGAGTGACCGTCTCTTCCTCTGCATCTGACCCATTCCCTACCCTTTATTTTAACCTGTGTTGTATGAACTGCCAAGTCCAACTGCCTAGGATGGCAGTGTTTACATAAATACAGCTTTTCTGGAAATATTTTCAAAGCTTTTAAAAATTAGATGCTTTATATTACAAAGAGATTTGTATTGAGATGAAGGTTAATTATAAGAAGTCATCAGCCTTATGTGAAGGGGTATGAAAGCAAGATGGAGGATGTAAGTGTGCTGTTTTTTAGGCTGACCTCCCTCTTCTTTTAAAGTAAAATTTAGGCAGAGCTGTCTGTCCAAAAACTTGCAAGGAAAAAAAAAAAGATAGTAATTGCTAGTAGGGGTGTTTGGGAGATAGAGGTATGGCGCTACTTCTGCTTATTCTTGCGTAAGTTTGGTGCTCGATGTCTTGAGGTTGTTGGCTGCAGAAGAAAGACAGTTGTATCTCTGAGACTGACAGCAGTGCCATACATAATTCAGCTGTCAGACTGTCTGTGTAATTGACTCAGTAGAAGACCAGAGGATAAATGTAGAATATTATCTTAATAAGGAGATACAAAGTAAGTAGGCCATTATTAATTTGGCCTTCTTCATTAACAAAATGAAGAAAGTAAAAGAGGCATCAGAAAAATTCAGTATGGACAGTAATATTCAAACTGCTTATGAAGGTTGTCATGAATAAGAATACTAGGTAGCACATTGTGGATCACTTCAGTCTTCATTCTAGTGCAGAGGTTTGTGGGGATACATTTGGGCAGACATGGAACTGAGTGGCCAGTGCTGTTCTGTTTCTTTTACTTGCTTGTTTATACTGCCTTGCATTTAAATATTACCTTTCCTCCATGGAAACGTGAGAAAATTACCATATTTTTCATACAGACAGGGGAAGTGATTTTGGAAGAGTTTGCTAAGAAAAAGCACTGTCATCACTGTCAAATTCCAGCTGCTCAGGATAGTCCAATGAATAGAAGATGGAGAAGAATTTAGATTTTACATGACAAGCTACAGCCATATCAGCACTGAATGGAGCCTGGAAAATTCTTACTTAGCCATTTTGCTAGGTGTTTTACTGGATTCAGCTTGGTCTTGGTCTTGGTCTTGCATGAACTCCGATAATCATGTTACCAATTTCTTTTGAAAGTCCTCAAGAACACAGTCTCCTTACTAATCTTGCTATATCTCGTTCTCTGCCCTAGCTTTCTAGTTTTCTGTCATAAATACTCGTTTGTGTAGTCTTCACCTTGTGAACACTGATTCACCTGATACAGCTGTCTAATCAAAATGAACAAGGATAATCATCCTCATTATTTAATAAATTCTAAAATTTTGTCCTGGTAGTTTGTTATGGTCAAATCCCACCAGTGCTTGGTGTTCACTGTTAGTGAGATAAATTGATAAATAAATACATTTGGGGTTCCATAGAACTTATTATTTTCCTAGTAGTGTAATTAGATTCAGTGCATCAGGTATAGCTTAAGAAATTTCTAATTAGTAGGTTAATACGATTTATTTTTTATAGATACTATCATACTGAACTTGATTGTTCGATTTGTAACATTCAAATCAGTGACTAAAATTTCCTTTTTTAAAAACAAAAATATATCAATTTCCAAATTTCTTCGTAACAGAGAAAAGCAGGCATTAAATTCCAAACTATACTGCACTTTTCTGGATGATGAAGTTTGTTTTACCATCATGTTACTTCTTGAATGGCTTTAGTATTAAACTACTACCTAAGCCTTCTCTTTCAAATTAGATTATAAGAAGGAGAAACAGCCCTAAGAAAATCTTCATTTTAGCATTCACAATTTTACTTCTGGCTCTCAACAAAGTTTCTTGTTTATACTTTGCTTCTGTTGCCAAACCCTTGATTTACACCCTTAGTCTTGTCTAGTCCAGAGGGATAGTATTGGTTTTGGTATCTCTCTGACTTTTAGGATGTGCCAGCATTGCTATTGTAGTCTGGTTAAGGCTTGTGCTTTTGAAGCATCTCTTTTGCTCTTCCGCATTTTCTGAATTGCATTCCACTCTGAAGAGTCGAAATTCTTTTCTAATGAAGTTGAACTGGAGGGTGTTCTTCAGAGGTGCATCTGATGTGTATCAAATACATATTAAAATCTCCAAAATGCATGTAATGTTGGACAATGGGTCCTTGGCATCACTCTGGAGTGAAACATTTGGACCCGTTTGGACCCAACTATTTGCTAATATAGATACAGTCAGTCTTGACGAGACTTCGAAGTGAATCTTCATAGGACATCACTATTCTTTTGTCTTGTTGTTTAATCTTTTTTTTCCCCTCTTCATTTCTGCCTAGCTGCACTGCTTGTTTCTGTCTGGGGCACAGCATCACTGTTATTTTATTTTGGGATGGGGACTGGCCAAGGTGGTTTGAGGCCACCTCTTGGTTATAAGCTTTACTTTTGCCTTGGTACTGTTTCTATCATGTTTCTTGAGTTTGACTATCTACTTGTGTGTTTAAAAATTCTTTTCTTCTTGAGATTACCTAAAAAAATATTTTTTTTTTGTTACTGAATTTGTTATATTGCCTCCTTTGATAACCTCTTAGATTGGATTCTTTTTAATTAAGTCCCAGAGGTTATAACAGAAATTTTTAATATTTCTTTTTTGTCTTTAACAAAACTTGTCCTTGAAGGAGTTTATCCTTTCTGTCTGTATATTGATCATCATGGTTTGTGTAAAAAAGATTATAAAGCTTTTTGAACAGGAAAGATTCTTTTGCCTAAAATAAGCTTATATAGAAAAGACTTTTTCCCCCCACTTTTCCTCTCTAAATACACAGTTTGAGTTTTCAATATGGAAAAGTAATTATTTTGTATATTTTCTATCCTAACTGTATTACTTTTACAGTACATTGGCTTTTAGGTAAGGAATTTGAATTTGAAGACGCTCTCATTTAACCTTTTATTTTGTACTAGTGTTCTCATAGCAAAGTGCTGTGAGAAACAAAGCCTTCTCATTTCCTTGTGGTAACAGCAAAGCCATTTGACTGCATGTCTGTGCAGAAATGTTTCGTCCATGACGCTGAAAGCTTGAGTGAGAGTGGGTGAGTGGAAGGAAGCTAGGTGCAACAGGGATACTGAGAAATGGTATAATCTGCTCTTTGGGTCTAGTTTTGATTCCGCTCTCTGCAACTGACCTCTCATAAGGCCATAATGAAGTCATGGCACTACTGTAGTGACACAACATTTTCCGTATGATAAAACAGGAATGATACTTGCTTTCTTTAGGTAGAACACTTAAACTTTTATCTATTAATATTATGTAGCAAACTGAGTACGGTTGTAAGGAATTGACTCTTGAAGGGCAGTATGTTGACTGTATTTTATAAGCCAAGTTCACTGAAATGTGAGATCAGAAGATGTTAATGTATGTCTGTGTACTGACGTTAAATAGTAAGTGGCTAATTTAATCTTAACAGCTTTTTATAATTTTAATGTTTACATAGTAAAGAAGTTCTTACTTTCCAGGCATTTTTTTATCTTTTAAAATATCTCTAAGGGGACAAGTTTTCTGTATGTTCTTATTTTAAAGCAAAATCTGAATTTTCTAGGTTACAGTAATCTTAAATTCTGTTCTGACGTTGTATGCCAGACTCATGGTTTTCTCTGTGAGAAGACCACAGCACTATTAAACAGTAATCAAAACAAAGGTGTGTAAAAGGTGCTTGCTGCTTTTTCAGACTCCAAGGCTTATGAAAATGCCTACATTTTAGAAGGAGCTATCACCTTGTTTTTTTCATAAGCTAGAAAGATTTTAATTTTCAGTCTTTCATTTTTGAGACATCTGTGTGTTGGTCTCCTGGTAAATCTGACTTGACTTGCCTTTATTTGAGACAGCATTAATAACACCCATTTGCTTAAGCAGAGATGGTGAAAGAAAAGAATGTACAGCTGATCTGAAAGTTGTGAAGAGAGAGGCACTTATTTTGTCCTTATTCTGAATTATAGAGGTGTAGAGAAATCTTATTTTTTTGATAACTTGTCATTTTATAACAAGGATTTATATAGTGAACGGGAGGTTGTTTTGTGTTGTAGAAGGCAACATTAGGTTGCATATGGTTTATAAGGTGAATCCAGGCCATGTCCAAACAAAATGTAGAAATAATTTACATCAGTATTAGCAGAAGTCACACATCCTCAAAGAACAGCATTTTACTGTATGCACAGATTTCTGCTTCTGACAATAGCTTTGCTCATGAATATAGATACCTATTGTACTAATTCTTTTAAGATAATTATGGTGTATATCTCTGAGGCTTTTTATTTTCCTTTTGGAGAAATAAAGCATGTATTTTTAGTTTGTTAGCTATGGAGACTGAATGCCAGCATGTGTGTTCTATGATCTCCCTAACTCTGAGGCCTTTTATTTTCCTTTTGGAGAAATAAAGCATGTATTTTTAGTTTGTTAGCTATGGAGACTGAATGCCAGCATGTGTGTTCTATGATCTCCCTAACTAACTGTGAAACTGGTGAATTAGTTTCCACCTGGGGGAGTGGATGGAGCTGGTGGAGATGACCAGCAGCTCATGGATCTGGTGGAGGTGACCAGACAGATACTTCCCTCGCGTATCCAGCTTTGGCAAGAGGGGAAAACCCTGCCAGCCTCTTGGTGTAGAGGGGCTGCAATGTGACCCTATGCTGTACTGAAGAGAGAAACGGCTTGAAGAATAGACAGCATGAAGTCTGGTGGTGTCAGAGAGAGGGAGCTCAGGTAGCAGAGGAAGACCAGCTGTTCCACAGACACCAGGCAGGTACCAAGTATAACTGTGTAGGAAAGCAGAAGTGATTACTTAAAGTATTGGTAGCATCATGAGGTTGGAGTGGACCTGTCAGGAGAGATGGTATCAAGGGAAACTGCTGTTGAAAAAACATTTTGCTTTCCTCAGCTTCATAGAGACATGGTAATACTTCCAATTCTCCTCTATTCAGTATTCTAGACCCAAGAATATCTGCTTTAAGCGCAGCAAGCGGTAACTGTTGGATGAACTGACAAACAAGCCTTCATTGGGCTGGAGGAGAGGCTGCAGTTGAGAGCTGTGATGGTTCTTGCAGTTTACCAGTCTAAATTCTACTGCAATGGTCACCTCAGACACGCTCTTTGACCCACGCCTCTTCCCTCAAGACAATCCTAGCTGTTTCCACCTGACATTTAAAAAACAATATGCTGGTTGGAAGAATAATCGCTTGCTTCTTCTGACTGCTCCTCTGATGTGTTTTTTTGTACTGTGCTAAGCCAGAAGGTTAGCTGTATTCACCACCTGTGTGCTATAATGAAAAAATTATTAAAATAATGAAAATGACCTACAATAAGCTCAATTTCAAATGGTAATAAATACTGAGAAAATGCCAAAAATCAATCATGCCTTGAAAAGTGACTGGTGTCCAGTCAGTCATCCTTTGATTCTTCAGGTGTGGTGGTCTTACATTTATATATATAAACTGGGAGAGGAGTTTTGAGGAAGTGCTGCATTAAGAGTCTGACATGCTAGAAGTCAAGCACAAGCAGTTTTTCTTCACCATATTTAGAATCGTAGAATGATTAAGATTGGAAAAGACTTCTAAGATCATCAGGTCCAACTGTCAACCTAACATTATCATGACCACAATACTATGTCTCAAAGTGACATGTCTACACGTTTTTTGAACACCTCCAGGGGTGGTGACTCTATCACTTCCCTGGGCAGCCTGTTCCAATGCTTCACCACTCTTTTAGTATAGATTTTTTTTTCCCTTTCCTTTCACATCTGTGGTCTGTGTTGCCTGTCATCTGGTGCAGACTGGTACAGTGGTGTACACTTCCTTTATCCGCTGAAATATTTGCCCATGTTTTGGATTTCAAACTAAAAACCTTAATGATTTTTTTTGATGAGGCAGATCTATGCCCTCCTACAGTTGTCAGCTCTAGGTACCTGTGGATTAGTGGAAGCATCGGGGCAAATGCTGAATTTTTAACAGACAAGGATGGCTTATCATAGCCATTACAGGATAGTCTTGTCTTCATAGTACCTCATCATATTTAGCAAGAGTAAAACAGAGATATCCTAGAATCAAAACCAAGTTAGTCTACATTCTTTGGAAAAAGACTGTTTCTTTGCATGACTGTAGTATGGCTACATTTGTACGGCTATATAACAAACCAGTGATAAAGTAAAAAATGAGTAAACTCATAATATATATATTAAAAAAAAAAAGCAGAACTGGAGCGGTGGGAAAGGAAGTGCTTGTGTAACTGCTGTTTCAAAGCATGCTGCTCTTCTGTAAAAATACAGGAAAAGAAAAAACTTCTGGTCAGTGTTCCTGCTGTAACTGACTGTGTTTCAGGAATTGTGCCATCAGTAGTGGAGCTGGTTGTCTGATTTGGAAGACTGTGAGTACTGAGTCTTGGGAGTCATGTTTGTTGCCAACTGTATTCATTAGAGTAACAGCCTGTGTGCTTAAAGATGCTATAGCTGAGGGCTGTTAGGAGAAGGGCTGTTAATTGTCCATATCCCAGATAGATACATATCACTCTTCAGCCACGCTCTATCCAGCAGCCCATATACTGTCTAGAAAGACTTTCTGAACTGCTGCTCAGGACCCTATTCTTAAAATTGAAAGCTCTCAATTGTTTTTTTCATTCAAGTAATTGGAAAGTACACTTGCTCTTTTTTTTCTGCTATCCATAAAGACAGTGATTTTGATGTCCTTGTCTCTGTTGGAAAAGGCAGCGGAACATAAGCCCTTTTGTCTGGGTTTGCATATACCTTTTATTTTGAGAGGATGAGGTGAGTCTCATGTGAATTTCCTGTTGTTAAGCCAGCATTTCTAAAAGCTACTCTACAGCACAAAAGAAAAGCAAAGGTGGACATCTATTTGAGCTGATTGTCTTCTGGCTTTCAGTACATACTGCAGTTATGAGAGAAAGCAAATTATCAAAATAGGTCATTAAACCTTGTTTTTCAGCAGCAAACACGGACAAACACCCCGTCCCTCTGGCACAGCTGAAATCACTCAAAGAATAAAAGATTTTTCTGTTCCAGGTGTTTCAGTTTCTAAGACTTTGTGGTGGTTTGACAGTACCTGGGACCCAGTTGCCCAACAAGCTGTCCTAACACTCCCCCCTGCCCTGTCTCCTCTCTTCCCTCAGCTGGACCAGGGGGAGAAAATGAGACAAAACTTGTAGGTTAAGACAAAGGCAGTTTAGTGAAAAGTAAAGCAAGGCTGCACACGGAAGCAAAAGAAAACAAAGAGTTATCCTCTACTTCCCGTGAGCAGGCGATGTCTGTCCCGTACAGGGAAGCAGGGCTCCAATACACGTGGTTGTTCCTCTTGAGGACAAGCCAATACCGCCCGTTGTCCTCTTTTTTTTTTTTTTTTTTATAGCTGAGCTGACATCATATGGTATGGAATATTCCTTTGGCCAGTTTGGATCAGCTGTCCCGGTTGTGTCCCCTCCCCAGCTCTTGTCCACCCCATACCACTGCGGGGGATGGACATGTTGAAAACCAGCCTTGGTGCTGTGCAAGCCCTGCTCAGCTGTAGCCACAACACAGGTGTGTTATCAACACCTTTCTAACTCTCATTACAAAGCACAGCCGTCTGAGGGCTGTAATGGGAAAAATTAACTCTGCCTCAGTCTGACCCAATACAGACTTATATAGCTGCCACCTGGAGCTTTATTCACAAGTTCATGTGTAGAATCCATCTCCTACTTCTAGTTGAGAGGACTTTGTGGGAAGAAGAGAGTTCATTTGTCATGTAGTTTGGCACTTCCAAACAAGGCTGATGAAGAATTCAGTAAAATTGTTTTGGAACTGAAACACACGGGGATGCTCTACTATTGAAAGGAATTGGTGCCTCTTTAGTCCCTAAAAAGAAAGAGGTTTTTAAACAGGAGCTTGTGACCATGTGCTGACACCAAAGGAGGTAATGTTCTCTTTCTTGCTTTACATGTTACTCAACTGTGGTTTGTTTTGGCTAGATACAGTGTTGCTGTTTCATTGTACTTGAAAAACAGCTATTTTGCATCAACCTTAGTTGCTAAGAGTGATGTATTTTGACACTCCTAGCAACTAAGGTTGATGCAATTCAAAGTTTGTGTTTTCTCTTCTGGATTCTTTCTGAAGAATGGAATGGACTGGAGTATATGAGGTTTCCTTAAAGTTTGTTCAGCCTTCATCAGAGAAACTAGATGGGGTTCACAGATGCTGCAAAGGAGAGGCAATGACATTACAGAATTCTGCGCTTTTTTATGTAATGTTTCTATGTTCTGGAGAGGCCGTGGGGCATGTTTGAGAAGAGCTATCTTTCTGCTGAGATTGAGAGTGGAGTGAAAAAGCTCTTGTAAGTTTTGAATAAACCTTTTGTAGTTGTGAGCAGTAAACTACTTTGAGGCATCAAGATATCATCTAACAAATAGATTCTTTATTGTTATTATTGAAATATAATTATTCCTAACCTTTGCTGATGTTTAAAGGTATATATTTGTGGAATTAAATAATGTAAGGTTCAAAGAGCGCTGGAGTCTCTTCATTTTCAGTCCATACCAATCTCCATTTCGTTATACCATAAGTTTGGATAAAACCAGAACAGAATTGTTCATATTGTTGTATTAGGGGTGGTATTATTAATTGATTATGGAATTAATGGTGTTATCTTAAGGCTGAAACAAGACACCTATAGTGTCTATTTTGGGTATTGGAAAACAGTTCAATCTTGATTACTAATTCAGGTGAAGATAAAAGAAAGAGCTTCCTATTGAGCTGACATGAGTTCAGAATTCATTAGTTTGCAGACTTCTCTTCAAGCTTTACATGGGATAGTGAAGGAGGAAAACCTGCAGTAGTTATTCTATGTTGTTAGCTATCTTCACTGTATAATTTAATGCGGGAAGTCATCTTGTTGTTTTATGGATGATAAAAAATTGAGGACAGTTTAATTATCTTTGTAGCAAACACCGGGAAAAAAAGCGGGCTAAAAATGTTTGGTGTTTTCTAGGGATACTACTGAAAATCAGAGATGTTACAGAATTCATATGGAGCAGTGCTTGATAATTCTTATCTATGGTCAAGGAGCTCTTGTCAGGCACTAATTAATGAATATTTTAGTGCACAATAATCAAAGAAGATAGTATGCTTAAAGTTTTAACAGAATATTTTATAATAATTCCATCCAGTGTAACTTGTGAAATGGACTCTAATGCGGTCACAAATATTTAGCTGATAGATTTATTTATTTTTTTTAATTGTTAAACTGAATCCATCTTTCACAAAGTAGTGTTACCAGTTCCATGATATGTTTTAGGAATGTGAAGTTTAAACTGTGAATTTAATTTGTTTACTACTGTCTACTTCTGCTGTTTTTACAATGAATGCTGAATACTTGCTATAGAAGTCTATTTCCATCAGAGCTTCTTAAAGCAAATGTAAACCAGCTTGCAGGTACTTAGAACTTTTCAGAAATGTCCCTATAAGACTTACTAATGTTCTTTAATTTAGGATTAAGAAAGAATGGAAAGATGTATGCATTATTTATTCAAGGTATTTATTTTAAGAGCTTTGAACAATAATATGCAAAAGGGTTTTATTTCATTCTTATTTGCCATCTCAATAATTTAACAGATGTGAATATCCCTCTCTTCCGGCTTGCAAAGGTTCTAGATGAGATGCAATAGAATTGTTTTTTTTTTCCTAACAATAATAATGATAATCTGATGGAGTGAAGTTGAAATCTAATCCTTTCAGGAGTTTGTTTTTGCTGTGCTTATACTTCCTAATGTTAGCTCAAGTGAGTTACATGAGAGAGAGGCTGAGAAAATGAATGTGAATTACTCTGCATGTATGTGTATTTTGCTGTATACTTATACATATTAGGTATATTACTCACAAATAGTTTTAAATAGAATAAATCCACTTTACAACACAGATTACCTAAAGTTTTGCTGGCACAAAAAAAAGTTCTATACCAACTAAAAGCAAAGCAGATATAGAAAATTAATGTAGTGTTGTTAAGTAACACACTATATGCTATATGATATCATACTTTAAAGTTTATCTTGTTTTCAAAATGAATGTATTAATATTCACTTGACAACTTGTAGTATTAAGAACCTTGCATACACACATTTCCACTTTGAGAATCTAGGTACTTCAGCAGGTACGTAACTGATAAATCTTTTTGTAGTTGTCAAAACAACTTTGTACTTTTTCTTTTACAACTAAAAGCACTTTGACAGTCTGAAACCTGGTATATCAAAAGGGAAAGCAAACAGACTATTCATTTTAGTACCACATTTCACAGAGAGTTTTGACACTTTCGAAATATATCACTTCAAAACACTGAGACACAGATGATTAAAGGTTGTACTGGCAAAAATGTTGTTGGTTATCAACATTATTGGTATAGCACAGTGACATCTTTGCAAACTGGTAGGGTCTTGTTTGAAAACCAGGTAGTTTGACCGTATGGAATCTATCTGCATATCTCATTGTAGTCTGTGCACTAGTTTCTATGCCTTGAGGGCCTCAGAAAAAAACCAAACAGCTAGCCTAGTTGCTGCTTGGTGATTGTCATTGTTTGTAGTCTACCTGTCAGTTCTTAGTTTTGTTGATGTGTGGAACAGTGTTGTCCTGATGTCTAAAGTCACTCACAATTAACTCAAACTAGGGATGCTTCCAGAGTAGGACTGGCTTAGAAAGATAAAACAGACTACAGTGACCTGATATTTGTTTTTCATTCTGGGGAAATGGCAGTATGTTTGTCCATAGCATGCATTGCAGTCTGAAATAGGAACTTTGTAAAAACACTGTATTGTGCTAGTTGCCCCAATGCATGCATACTGGCTTTTGATTTGTGATTGTTTCTATGTTTAACGGGATAATTTTCCCTTCTTAAGCTGTTGAGAATTCACAGATGTTACCAGGAATGTCTTACCAGACACTAAAACTAAATACAAATACACAGTTGTCCTGTTGTAGAGTTTCACAGCTGATACAATAGCACTCTCCAAAGCAGTCTTGCAGAAGATACTTAAAAAATATTGGTGTAAGCCTGACTTTTTAATATCATTGTTAATATGGAGCTCATTCCATTAAGGTAGCATGAATACTTTGAATTTTGTGTTGGGGAAACAAAGAAAGAGACAAAAAATAAGGATAAGAGTTATCTGACTTGAATCTGGAGGATTCAGAAGATACACAAGAGACTTGCAGTGTGTGCTCAAAGTGTGCTGGAGTCTGGTTGCAGAGACAATTTCTTAACATGCATGTAATACTATTTTGCTCTATATACTTGGATTAATTAATCTGGGACGGTTTAATGGTTTCTTAACTATTCTTTGAAAGATGAGCCTTTAAAGTTTCCTAGATTAACGTTTATATTTAGTGCTGACATACTTGTATTCAGATATGAGTGTGTATGTGAAAGTTTTTCTAAGTGTTAATAAAAATATATTCATGTTTCTTTGCACTTTCAAAGAATTTAACTTTTAGTTTAGATAGAGTTTTGTATTGCAGAGAAATGCTGGAACCTTGTAGCTGAAAGGTCATTCCAACAGTAGAGTCTGGCTATCTCTTTCATTTTGGCTTTCAGTTTCTGTAACTCCAAGCCTCCGGTATAGTATATAAATTGTCTAGCATGCTGTGTGGTTAAAAACAAACAAACAAATGACCCCCCAAGCCCCCCAGAAAAAATAATTCAGGGAAAATTATCAATCAGTATTGAATACTTATGTGAGAAGGAAAAATCACTAGCAGCTGCAGCTCTCAAGATGTAGAATATACCAAGCGCAAGGTTATTTCTCTAGCTTTCTTTTGGCGCAGGTGAGTAACATCTATGCTGATTTGTCTGTTTACTTAATTTTTTGTTGTTACTATTGATAGAAAAACAAACCAGAAACCTAATGTGAGAATGATTGATTGTGGGATGGAGCCACAGGCTGACTCATTCCATATAAACTAACACATGTATTAATGGAAGCACATTTCACATGAGCTTGTTTTTTTCTATGGAGTTGTTTGGATTCCTGAGACTTATCCTAACAATAGTTCCAGACACAATCAATAATAATTTTTACTTCTTTTGCAAAGTGAATCTGAAAACTGTGTAAGTGAGATCAGGATCTCTGGAAGTGAGTTGCTTTAATCATTCAGCTGCCAAACTCTTGGCAGCACAACTAGATGGTTTTAAATTAATCGCATTTCTAAGGTATGGATATTTAGGACTAGAGAGGGGTCCTTAGCAGTGCTATCATGCTATCAGTGGTCATTCTTAACTTACTAAAATTCTCATTTTAACAACTTCAAAGATGAAGTATGCTAGCAATCTATATGTTGACTTTGTTATGTAATTACATGATAACTGCCTGTCCAGGAAAGGTTATTTAATGAGCAGTGGTAAAAAAAAATCAAGACTAATACAGGCTTGCCTTACTAGAAGTTGAAAGATGTTTTCACTGAAAAAGGAAAAGCAGTTTACATACCATACTGCTTTTTCTGGTGTAAAAATTTATTCATATGGAAGTACACAATGCTTTTCATCTGTCTGTGGCTAATTGATAGAAAGTTCAGATACTCTACTATCTCTAGATGTGTGCTCATCCTTTTGTTAGAATCGCAATTCAGACATCAAGAAAACTTCTAAATCACTTCATACTTGAGTATTTTAAGAGAAATGTGGATTTGAATAGGTGACTTCCTCATAGGGAAAAGATTCCTAGGTTGGAGTTGTAGAAACATCAAGCACTGCTGCTGTACCGTGGAATTGTTGCACAGTGAGGTCCTGATATAGGGTCTTTTTCATCTAATTTACCAAGTATTTATTCTCTGTGTGGAAGTCCTTGAAAGTATGTTCATTTACATGGAGGAAAGGTCTACTTTCAAAACATATGCTGTGTGTCTATAGGTTCTTGTGAGGGTGAAAATAAAGTGCCTACGAAATCTGTACTTTCAGAAAATATGTTAGAATTTAAGATGTCTCCTAATGTTATATAACACAAAAGCAAATTTTCCAATATTGGAGTCAGTAACTCTACAACTAATGAAGATTAGCTGAGGCTTTACCAGATTATATACTCAAACTTTAAGAGGATTTGTCAATAGGGAATGTGGAGTTGTGGTTTTGTGTTGTGGGTTGGGTTTTTTTTATATTTGTTTGTGTTTTTTTAAAATTAGACGTAGATGAGGTGAAATTTACCTTCGAAGAATAAATATCTTGGTCTGGCAGAAATTTTAAATGTGCAAAATATTCCTATTGTAGTTTTTAATGATTATTTCTCAGATACAAGCCTTATGATGCTTCACACGCTACTGATTCTCTTATTCCCACTGTTGCCTTAATATCCATTTCTTTGATGTCGCAATGAGGTTTTTTTTTTTGTTTATTTTAGTTCTCTCAGCAAAGTCATTTGTATGTACCAGTTTCAACTCAAGAGACAACCAACCAATATTTTCCTAGTGCATAAGGATGTAACTCTACATTTAAATTTATTGTAAAACATTATGCTCATCTGTAATTATATTACTTTAAAATAAAGCCTTCATCTGCTCTAAGATCTTTTGATGTCCCTTCCCTGCTGACTCTTTTTTTTTCCTCTTGTTCCCACTTACGTTAATGTGAAGAGACAGTTGAGTAAATGCACAATGAACTTCAAAACCTAGTAATTGTTTTTCAGAAAGAATGAAACTTGTGAATTAGATATGGATTGTAAAAGAACACCAGAGCTGATTAGTGTTCGTTCGGTTTGCCTGCTGGACCGTTCTGACACCTGTCTTCCCGCTTTCCCCATAAATGCCATTGCTGATCCCTCTATACTGCCAGTCACATGACAGCCAGGGAGAACTTGTGGGTGGGAGTTAAAAGACTCCCAGTGAACCTTGTCAGGCTTAGCAATTCATGAAACTCGACATAAAAGGCAACGTTAAACAAAGATGAGTTGAATCCATTTACATGCAAACTGTAGTTATCTGTATGAAAAAAGCTGGGAAGCGGGAATGTTGAAGGGGTTACTATTTCTTTCTTCCTTTTAGGATGTGTAGATAATGAGTTGTGTAAGGCTTAGAGGGGGGGAAAATAAGCCAACTTTCAAGGCATTGAAAAATTGCTTTTTAGGAAAAATCCTTTTTATCCTAACCATCTGGTTGCATCTTGTTTACAGCACAGTTTGCCAGTTTGTGCTTATTAATCATGCTTACACAAGTATCTTAATTACTCCCTATGTAGCTGCTCTGTTTTGAACTCAGAAGTTGACCTTTCTCTTTTTATTCCTTTAAACCATTAATCATACATAATCAATGCCAATGGGGCAGAGCCATGGAGAAGGCTACCCAAATTCCAAAAACACATGCTAGTCCTGAGAAACCGTGTAGACAGGAGTGACTGCATTGCTATCAGTCAGGCATATCTTAATTAATGACTGCTTTGTGTGCATGCATACTTAAACACCTGTAACCCAGTTCTGTTTCCCCCCTCTGCTTCTGTCAAGGTAACAGTTGCTTCCTTACCTTATGGCACTGGAGATCATTTTTAAAAGTCTCTGTATATGAAGGACCTTCAGCGATGTCATGTGACTGAAAAGGATCTGGTTCTCTTGTCTATGTTCTGTCATTGTTTCTGTAACAATTAAAGTTTGGACAGGATATAGAATGGCCATAAGAATTTCTAGGTGCTAGATTCTTCTAGGATTTATTGTGTTGGAAGAGGGTGAATTTTTGAAAATGAACTAGAGTAACAAATACCTCTTCTTTCCCATCTTCCTTATGTTAAGATAAAATAAAGAAAAAAAAAAAAGAACAAAGGAAAGGAAGAGAAAAATAATTGTTTGCGAAAAATCGTGTGAGAAGAAACTTGCAATTTCCCTTTACTGCTGTTGGATTTTTGTTGAGTTTTGCCATAAATACTATGTTTAGAATTTATACTGTCTAATCTCAGTTGTGCTTATTGGAGATGTGGTTTGCTTATAGAAGCTTTAACTGCAGTTAAGGCTTTCTTAACAGCCTTATGATTAGGCTATCATAATAAACAGTTTGTTTCTTTTTATTGCCACCGTAGAAAAAAGAAAGTATTTCCCAACAAAGCACAACAGGAACAGAAAAAGACGAAAAACCTGCATGAAAAAATTTACATAATGAAAATTATTAATATTCAATTCAGGTAAAAGCTTTGCCATTCCAAGTGTAGAAGAATGCACAACTGTCTCTTGTTGTGTTAAAAGCTGCTTGTTCACATGGAGTTTGAGGTGAGCTGTTTCATCCAGTCTAGTGTATAATTTGGCTGTTTCCATTGGGCTTTTTCTTTTATTTGAGCTGAAAGTTTTATTTAACTTTTTTTGCATAATTTGGGTGCCTTGGTGTACTTGTGCTTTTGATGTTTCCTAGAAGATTCCTTGAATGCTGTAAAACAGTTTAAGCACAAAGAAGAAAAAGTTTCCTCTGAAAATTTTTTTTTGCGAATCAAACCTAAAACACTTAGATTTTGAGTAGGGGAACTCTTGGCCTTAAACTATAGGTACCGCCCTTAAACTATGGGCAGCTAAAGATTTTTTTCCAAGGATAGATTGTAGGCTCCTGTAAAACAGAGCAATTTTGCTGATGAAATTCAGTGTTGTTAAAATATGTTCAAACATCAAGGTGAATGGAAGTTTTTTGTTTTTTTTTTTACTCATGTCTCAGATAGGACCAGAATGAACAGACATCACTGAATGGTGTGTCTTTCTTTTTTCCTTTTTTTTCAATTTTCTTTGGAATAAAAAGAGGGGAGATTATGTTAATTTATGTGACAAGATTGCAGACTTCTGGTGTATTTGAATTTTGTGGTACTTGAAACGCAGATGTAAGTCATGGTGGTAAATTCATGGTAGTCACTTCATCATGGCAGCACAGTGACGAGGAGATTGGGTTGATGACTTTTCCTTGCTAGCAGATAGCCTGAAGATCAAAGGCAGCTTTCCAGCAATGGAGCCCAACTGACCAAATCTAGTTATCCTAACCAGAAGACCGTTGTAGCTTGAGAAGTTAGTGATTCATGTAACAGTTATGTGAGTAGGGCCAGGCCCAGACCTGTGCTGTGCTGCACAGGTGCCCTGGCTGCAGGGTGAGCTCAGCCATTCTGAGAGAGCAGCCTGCAGGCAACTCCTGCTTGGCACCAACTATTATGCCACCTACATGGCCTTGACTTTATCTGAAGCTGCAGCAAAAAGCTATCAGATGAACATACTTTCTATTTGACAGTGGAAATGATAAGTAGTATTGTTTTCTTTGAAGAAAATCTTGTAAGAGCTGAAATAAACAAAATGGGATAACCTTTCTAGGGATGGGATCTGCATAATGAGCTGAGCCCTGATTGGAGGCCTGTGCCACACTACACAACTTGGTTGTTCCCAGCATCTGAAGGGGTGTAAGATTATTTATATAATCCTAGTTTTCTTTATTGTGTTAGCTCCCATGAATAGTATATTGAGAGATACTTTACAGAATCTGAAGTGCTTTTCTTAGTGGGATCTTAATGAACCAGCATGTCCCGATGTAACATGGAAAGTGCTTAGCTTTCCTAAGCAGATCACTACTTAGTCTACGGACTAAGTTAGAGGAGACTCTGCACTGGAGGTGTGTGTCTTGAAGTGTTTCTTGTACTACAGTGCATGCAAAGACATTATGTTAAGGAGATAAATGTAGTTGCTAGACTGTGTAATGAACAGGCAGAATGAACAGGCAGAATGAAAAGGTAGAGAGGGGCCTGGTGGCAAGGAAGTAAAGTTACTTTTCATTAGAAGCAGCTTTTACTACCTGAGTATTTTTCTGGCATATCTTTCTGAAATTTCAGTTGGTTCATCTGCCTGTTGATAGCTTTTGATTTCATGCATGGATAATGATAATGTTACACACAAGAAATTCCCCTGATTTGTATAAAAATGAAGAGAATGTAGAACAGTTGTTCACATAAATGCCTGTTAAAATGTGGTGACCTACTGTACCTCTCGTTTTACATCTTCATTCTGCATTGTTCTTCTGCCGCATAGCTGATAGCTTTATTAGGTCTTCATGTGCTTCACCGTTTCTCCTCATTCGGATTATTTTATAGCCTAATGTTACGAATTTATTTCCATAATCAGGGGTGAGGTTGTTTCCTGAATAAAATGCCAGTTTTCATCCCACATGGTTCTAATAGAATTGTTTTTGTTTCTAGTCGTTGTATCACTGAAGATAGTAGTGCTTTATTGTCCTCTTTCCTCTTCAACATGTTTTAATCACTGCTTTTATTTCGTGGTCATGATTACATATTTGAGTTTGCATTCATATTGTTTCTTCTCTTTAACTGTAACGTCAAATTCTATTGGAAAATGTTCTTACTGTGTATTCTTCCCTCTTGAAGTTGAAATAAGTACATGGCTATTTGAAGTTAGCTTTAGTTGTCTTCTGTGAAGCTCTTCATTGGTCTGTTCACTGATGTTACATCATGACTTCTTAGCAGATCTAAAAGGGGAGAATGTCTATGTGAAACCAATGTTATATAATTGCAATTAGTCATAAACCACTCTGGTATTAAAAAAAATAAAATAATAATTTCCAGAAATGTTCTATTTGTTGGAATAGAGACTGCTGGAAAATGGCCTATGTGCTCAATTTAATATTCTTGGAACTGTGCATCTGTGGTGACTGTATAACTGTAGTGACATACCAACAAATAGTTGTCAGCTTCTGTAAGTGGACACAAGGACATCCTTCACTGGGGAAGCTGTAGATTTTTCTTTTTCCCTTTGACCAAATACAATCATTTACATATACACAGTACAGAAAAAAGGTAGCCCTCAGTTTTATGCAAAAAAATAGATTTACCGTTGTGAAACAGTCTCTGTTGTTTTGGTGGAGGAAGGACAAACAGAACAGTTTTCCTGTTAAATCTAAAGGAAATATTTAAACATTATTAGCTAAATTAGCTGTATCTATGCTAAATTTTTAGTTTGATACCAAGATGGAGCTTCATCTATGGAAGCTGCATTGACTGCATGTCCTGTTGCATCAGAAAGACATGCTTAGGCCTGGATTCTATAAAATTCACAGATACAAACTTGGGAGAGGATATTTTATATATCATTTTCTTGGCAGTGGTAGTCATTGAAAATATTTCCTCTATCATCTCTGACTACTTGTTTCCACTTCTGTGTCACCTCCTCAGCTGTCCTAATGTATCTGACAGGCAATGTGCTGTGCAAGCATGCCTGAAAAAAATGTTGGGAGAGAGGTGGGAAAATGGTAACATCTTAAACTGGTGTCATCACTGAAGACAGCATGCCCACAAGCTGCAGCCTCAGCTCTGGAGAATTTCTCGGTCTGTTGATGGGGTAGAAATACAGACATATATTGCTTATTTTGTCTTGTTTTCTCAGCAGAGGTTTTGGGCTTCGTGGTGGAGCTAGCCTTTGGAGAGCTGAGTCCTGTTTATGCTTTTTCCTTGTCACTCAAGAACCCTCAATACAAGTTTCACCTGTGTATCCCTCTATGTAACGCATGTGTAGTACAGGATGGATGAAGGGATAGTCTATTAAATTGACATACAATAAATATTGTTTTGTATGATTATGTTATGATATGTTTGGAAAACATCTTTATTCTCTTATGTTTGAAGGCTTGAATTCTAGCCTGAGAAATTTTTAGTAAAAGAAGGAAACTGAATGAAAAAAAATTAATTAGCATAAATCAGTTGCATTATAGCTAGCATTTCATATTGTATACTGAAATATGAATCGATCTTAAAATGAATCCCTAATTCTCTATAATTAAAATGTTCCATTCATGAAGAGCATATTTTCTAATGTTGCCTTGCCTTACTATGTTACTTTTCACCAATAAACTCTGTAAGTACATTGGGGGTGGGAAGAAGCCCATTGAGGATGACTATGCATGAATCTTTTAAGTGACTGTCAGTATGACAAAAAGGATCTTATAACAGGCAGTCTGATGAGCTCCTCTTACATTTCTCTTTTTTCTTACTCTTTTCACTGGTGCAGGTATTAACTTGTTCATAATATGTATATTATATTTTGGCCTAGCAGGTGCATATATTTCTTTGAATATAGGAATTATTTCCCCCTCAAATTAGCAAAGAAACAAACAAAAATAAAGCCACTCAGCACCCAAACCCCTGAGTTATCTGAGTTCTAAATCAGAGATTGTCAACATTTAGCAATGCCTTTTTTGACAGAGTCCCTGCTAATGTGCTGTGGTGTAGATTAGAATCACCTGAGTTTCTTATTGCCTTAGTTGCTGTTGCATCGGGGTGATGTCTCTAAACATCATACTGGTTCCTTCCTTTATGGAAAGATGTCCTGGGAAGAAATTTTTCAGAATGTTTTTGAATGAATTGCTAGTACTGCAATATATAATTAACAGAAGTGGTCAGATTAATGCCATCCTTTATACAATGTTGGACTGAATTGTAAATCAGCCAGTTATACCTGTTTCTATACTCTGAATCATTTTGTGGATTATCTGAAATGTTGATCTGTCCTTGACATCACTTCGGTGCCTGAGTTAAACCCTTGGAGATGATAACATTAGTGTAGTGTCAGCTTTGTCATTTGGAAGCCTTCTTCAGTAAAATTGCAGTCTGAAGACAGTCCAATATAACAGTACACAGATGTAGCTTTAACCTTGAAAGATAACTGGAGGAGAACAGAAATTTTTTTTTCATTCAAAAATCAATAAAAATATTGATAATTTTTTTTTAAGGACGGGTTAAAAGTATAGACTATAGTAGCAGAGTACTGCTATGGTTAGCAATCTCAGCACAGTTTCTCTCATCTTTATACTACGGTAGCTAATTTAAGTATTACAGATGAAAAAGTCTCTTTAGAACTCACTCAATAGCAGCATTAAGCAGCACAACATTTTAAAAATAAAATACAATAACTTTTTTTTGCACTTAGGATCACTTAACATTAAACACCATTTCATTAACTAAGAGTACCTGCTTCTAGAATTATGAAAATATTATCTTCTTGATAAAATAGTGCTATTGTATAACTTTCTGATATCTTGCGGTGGAAAAATTGTGATAATAGTTCAGGAGAAAGAAAAAGGTTGTATTATTATGCTGGATAACCTCGCTTTAGTCTTCTTTTTTAAAAATCTGAAGTGGTTTTTGTACCAAAACTGCAGCCTGTGTTTTTTCTGCCTATTAATGAATCATAGAATCATTTTGATTGGAAAAGACCTTTAAGATCACCAAGTCCAAGCGTTAAACTTACACTGACAATCTCACCACTAAACCACATTCCTAAGCACCTAATCTACATGTTTTTTAAACCTCTCCAGGGACAGGGACTCCACCACTGCCCTGGGCATCCTGGGCCAGGCTTTGATAACCCTTTGGGGGAGAAAATTATTCCTCATGTCCAATCTAAACTTACCCATGTGCAACTTGAAGCTGTTTCCTCTTCTTCTCTATGTCTAGATCTTTGCTGAATACAAGCCATTATTATAAAATTAAAGCACCAAAAGATAGCTGTTTGCTTTGACTTACCTCTTTGCCACATATAGGCTTTCTGGAAATCCTTCATTTGAGATGACCTGGAGGTCAAGTCTGCATCTATGAACTTTTCAGTTAAAGGTCTGTTCAGGTAGAATAGGAGACAGCGGTACTATTCTGGACACTTCTATTTGAGGTTATCCATTCTTGCCTCCTATTTTTCACACTGTAAATCAAGACCACACCATGGTCCATACCACAGAGTGAGAAGAAAGGAAATACAAAATGAGACTAGGCAGAAATGCAGTGCAAATGCTACCTGAAAATTTAACTGGAGGTCTTTTATTTACTTTATTTATTTATTTATTTACAGCAGTGATTCTATAGTTTGACTTCTCTTTGTTGTGATGAGTATTTAGCTGTACTTTTACAAGTTTACCTTTAGGGTAAGAATCATTAAAGAACAGAAATGTCAAAAAAACCCTAACCCTCTGATTTTCTCCCAGAAAATTTCTTTCGCTCACTGTTGTGGTAATGGTATTTTTGTTTTCTTAAAGGTGTAAAATATTCAGGCTATTTAAAAATAGACATTGACAATACTAAATATTGACTTAATGTTCTAAAACATGTAGTAGCTGTGGATTTCATTGTGCCATTGAAAATCCACGGTTACCATAGATTTCATTAAAGAGTACAAAAGCTATGGATTATAGAGCCTTTCTACCTCCTGGCTGTCTCCTCTATAATACATATATCTATGGAATTGTAGTAATTAAAGGCTCTTTATGTTTCATGATTTCGGTTGCACGAGTTGAGTCTTAGCCTAATTGTTTAATGAACAGTTGGAAAGTCTTCTGCATCTTCAGCCATTACTATAGGTTGGCCACATTTTGATTCTAAGCAGAAAGGCCAGTTCCCATTCTGTTTTGTGTAGTTGACGCTTCAGAAGTATGTGACAGACATATGGTATGTGCTGGGCTGCCTCACAACTGGTATGCCTGTCCTGAGAACAGAAAGCAATGATTTTTTAGGTTGTTTTCATTTACTGTTTTCCTAACTGGGATCTTTCTCTTATGTCAGTAGGAACAAGCCATCTGCATTTAACAGATGCTGTATGCTCAACTCCTGGCTTGAAGGAGCTGTCTCCTCTTGAATAGTACTTAGTGAGAAATAAAATCCGTGTCAATTTATATAATGATAAGGCAATTTAATTTTTAATAAGTTGCTTGTAAAATGAAGACTTTGCATTTTTATATGCAGAATTTTGAGGCACCAGCTCTGTAGCAAGAATCGGTCGGTTCTGAAAAATAGCTTTTGAACATCTCAAGGTTCTTAATATAAGGCATTGCTAAAAATGATCATTTTCCTGAGTGAAAATGCGAAGTTACATAAACTTCTGGAAAAGAAATCTGAAATTCTTCTTTTGGTGTTATTTAATGGGTGTGGTGGTGCTTCTTAATTGAGGTACTTTCTTGTGATTTTGTAATGTTTGTCTGTGCCAGGCTAGTTCTTTGCTCCTTAGGAGGAAGTTTTCTACTTTGTATTGCTTAATAAACAACCATACTAAACACCACATGATGGTTTTTGGTTGGAGTTTAGGTCTTATTTTAGTGTAAGTGGTCCGCTTCCCAGGCTCTAGGTACTGAATAAGGGATAAACCAACTCTTTATAAGGCTGTGGTACTGCTGACGTGACATCCCTGCTTCCTCATCAGCTTTGCTCCATAGTGGGTCCCCGAGGTTCCTACATCTCCTGAATTCCTCTGCCTCTCATTTTTGGGAGACAGACATTACTTCTCTCATGGGTTTTTCCCATTCAGAAACACTAGAATATGTGACTTCCAGGTTTAAGATTTGACCATCCCTGTTTGAAACAACTATGTGAATGCAACTAATTTTTACCATCTTCTCTGGGTTTGACTGGTTTTACCTAAATATTTAAGCAATCTGTAAAAATTTTTTTTTTGTGATGTGAAATATTTAAATTCTGATTACTGTATTGAGTCTGGTATTCTGGGATAATTCAGATAGAGTTTAGCAGTTTATGATGCAGCACTTGTAATAGTCAGTAGCTGGCTTTATAGGAATCTACCAGAGCTATTGAAAAAAAAAAAAAGTAAGTATATATCCTAGATTCTTATTTGAGATATGCTAATTCAGGTTCTTGGAAGGAATAGACTAAAAGCTTGTGAAACTCCAACTGTGTATGTTATCTCTGGACTCTTCCCATAGGTATGTGTAGTGAGGATATGTGTATGTAGCTTTACATGAAACATCCATGTAGAAAGTATATCCATGGAATAAAATGTAAAAATGGAATTTTCTTTTAGAAGGTCATTCCTTTGCTTTGTTCTCTTGAAAAGAATGTCCAAAATCTCATGACTGCCTAGCTGAATTATATAATGAAGAATAATGAAAACTTGAAAAGATCATACATGCCTTTACTATAATGGGAAGGCTGCTATTAATATGTTGTTTATCCATAATTCAGTTGTTTGGAATATCTTTCATTTACAAGGACTCTCCCACACATCTCCTTTGAAGTACAGGCTGTGAGTATAAGTACATTTTTCTAGTAGTATTAGTAAATATTTGCTTGGCATTTAGTCTCATTGATCTTTAATCAGTTCTTAGTATTTGTGATAGCTAAAGTTACAAAATTGAAATGACTTCCTTTCTGTCTGAAAACGTGAATGCCGGTTTCTATTATTTATATAAGTTTTAAAGATACTATGCCATGTCATTTATTTCATTTGACTTAGCCATTAGAGAAGATTAAAGGTGGCTTATTTTTTAGGCATATGTTTAACAAAGAAGGATTTTACAAACATCTGTGCAAAACCATACAATATCTTCCTGCTTTCTTATCAGTAAATGCAGCTGTTCCTGTTTATAAAAATCAGATGAGTGTGATAATGTGAAGTAGCGATGTTTGAAGGCTTCATTTTCTGATATCTAAGACATGTTTCTTTTTGCTGAGCTTGGACAGGTATAAATAAGAAAGATAAATTTACATCTAATGCTCTGTTTTCTTTCTTTTTTTTTTTTCCCCTCCCCAAACAGTATCAGAACCAACGTCATTTACATAAGTGAATTGCAGCTTCTCATCACATGTATGCTGAGTTAAGGATAATTAGTCTATACTCTGAATAGTGTTAAATTGTAGATAGTAATTCAGATGTTTATAATATTTTAACATCTATTGAATTTATATTCTTTAAAAACCTATAAATAATATAAATTACTGATAACAGAAAGCAGGTAACTTCTCCTCTTCACAAGAGAGACACTACCAAAAAATCCAATCCTAAATTGTGGTTTTATTCTCAGTTTAAAGGTACTTAATCTGTTCATTATTTGTATTGACATGTCTATGCAACTGAAACAGGAAACATCATTGTTGAGAAAAATAAATGTGCAAATCTGTTTGTAAATCCGTGAGCGCTATTTTGAGTTAGAGTTTTACCCTATCATTTTTACAGTTCATTTCAGTTTTGCTTTGTTTCTTTGTTTTGGAGCCAAGTGATGTGATATGACCATTAGTCTTTCAGAATGGATAAACATAGTCAAGTAAGTAACCACAAAACCATATCTCATGGGAATTTCTCTCTGACCAAACCCCTGTAAATTAATGACAAAGTACATCTTTTCATCTAGAAACCCTCTCGTATGTGTTGGTTGTAGTATGTTATGAATAAAATGCAGCCACTTTATTAATAGTAGGGTAAAACCTTATCCAGATAGTCATGTGTATGTCATCACCGTAGCCATAAATACTTCTGATGTCGTATCAATATATATATATATATTTTTTAACTTAGAGCTTCATAAAAATCTTTAAGGATCCCAGATGACTACTTCTTAGAGCCACTCTGATGTTCTTTTTCAGGCCATATTGAGATATTGATTAGATTTTTATTTTTTTTTTGTATTAATGACAATATAGACCAACCTACATAGTTTCTTGGTTCCTTTATTTACTTACTTAGATGACTCACTGAAGTTTCAAGCAGGCTTGATTATGCTTAAAGTCTGAACAGGTTGGATCATACCTGGCAGTATCTCCTGCTTCTAGATGGCTAATCAAATTTTTCTCAATCAGATGGTGGTGTAAGGAAATCTGGGAAAGTTGAAAGCTGAGAAAGAAAACGCACACATGAGTACACACACATCCCTTTTGTGAGGAAAGGAAAGGGCTTCACATGTTTTCCTTTAGTAGTTAGAAAGGTCTTTTAAGTAGCTGTTGCAAAACCACAAATAGATAATCTTGGTGGAAAGGAAGTTTATTTTGGTCTGTTAAGAGTTGATTAGAGAATTAACTTAAGCTAAATCAGTTAGCATTGCCCTCAAACGTAATAAGAGTGAAAGTATAGATGTTTGCATCTGTTTATCTGGAACACTTTAAAAACTTATGGGTTTGGTGGTGCACTAGTGAGACTTTTGGGCATTCTAGCAATAAACATTAACTACCAAATCCTGCTATTGCAGGAAGTCTGTTTTACAAATATGGTGGTATTAATCACAAGATGTAACATATTCTTCTTGCTTCTTTCTAGGTTCCTTTATATTATCTCCTTTATTGTTTCTTGCAGGAGCTCATTTTTTTATTTAATACCTTGGAAAACCTATGCCCTATTCTAGTGGGTCACCTTGAGATTTGATGAGAAGTGGGCTAGCTGCTTCTTTTCCATTACCCATAAATTCTTGCTTCACAGAGGTCTGCTTGGTGCTGAAATTGGACGAAAATCAAAATACTGTTTTCAAACATACAGATTTCTAATTTTAGCAGCTTTAAGATTTTCCTTCTTGACTGCTTGAGTCAGATTCCATCACTATTAAAATTATTGCTGAAGGAATGGATAATTTGCATTCTTATTCCCCAAAAGAGATTTAAATCTTGGTTGTATTCCTGGTGCTCAATATACAAAAGTTAAGAAAACTTTTCTTCTAGGGTTCATATTTGCCATAATCAGTTTTTTAAAACCTTCTATTATTCTTTTCAATGCAAACAAATGAACTTTACTGCTATTTTGATTTTTGCTATGGTAAGATATTTAGCATCAGGGATGTTTTGTTTATATAGTCATGGAACTTAAGATCCTATATCACAGGTCAAAATCCGAGATAGGATACCTGTATTTCAGATTTTTCTTTAGAGCGGGGTATTTTATGCAAAAGTCCTAAAGCTCTGTATAATCTGGGACAAGCGAAGCTAAAACTATAAACAAATGTTCTGTTTTTCTTGCAGGGAGAAAGGAGGAAGGCATACTTTTTTGTTAGCACCTGTAAACTGACAGCTAAATAAAAATAGACTGAGAATATGTGTGCAAGCAAGGGGATAAAAATTGCCTCAGTCAAAATGTCTTTACAGGCAATCCTTAAGATGCCTCTTTGCAAAAAGTATGCAACACTGGAAATAGATCAAGCTCCTCCTTCAGGAGCTGAAACTATTTGAGTTATTGCTGAATCACTGAAATATCTAAATAAATCTTGTTTAGAAATAGGAAGCTAAATATTTGACCAGTCAGACTTTGGTTGTGCGTTCTAAAGATTCCTATGTTGTTGGTGCTTAAATAGTAATTCTAAATTAAATAAATGCTGATACTACAGTTTGATAATTACTGAGTTACTTAAGAGGTCTACATTCCATTTTTTAGCAGTGCTTTCTACATCTGTGTTTCACCAGTGCTAATGTGATTACCTGTATCGGTTCATTCCAGAAGTCTTTGTTGTTTATCTTTTTTCTATGAAGTAATTTTATTTTTATTAATATAAGTAATAGGAGATTTTGGCAACTGGATATACAACAGACATGCTGTCTGTTTTCTCTTCTTCGTTTATTTTTCTCTTGTTAAAGTCATCAAAATGTTGACAGCTGCATAACTCTTTTTAAAGCTTTCATATCTTGACAGATATTACAGATATTTGTCATTTTACTTACAGTAAGTGACAGCTAAATTAGCTCTATGCTGTATTGGAGGATATCTCAGATGTAGTGAGTCCAGTCAAATTTATATTGCATTTCTTTAATGTGCAGCTGATTTTCGAGTGGTTATTAAGGAATGAACAACGAAGAGATACATGAAGAATGTGAAAATCTTGAGCTAGCAGATATTCAAGGTTAACAGCTGAGAAATATGTTCCCCTTTTATTACTTCTATCATGTGGGATAGTCTAGTTTTTCCTTCATTTTCACTTCTTATTTCAGTTAGATGTGGGGTTGAAGATCTATACATTAATCCTTCTTTAATAGATATCCATTTCCCAGCTGAGTGTTTAAGGCTTCCAGCAGATAGTGTAGGTATTTATAGGTCACAGCATCAATACAGTATCACTGCACCTACCTACTGTATATTTAGTTAAGTATGGTTCCTCTATTGACTGCAATATAGACGTATTTTAGAATGCATATGTACATTTCTTTTTCAAAGATTCAGGTCAAGTTAAGGATGGGAAGAGAATAAATGGAACTACTGAATGGAAAAAAAGTCTTTTTGCTGTCAACTAACTTTTATGCAGTGATGTCACTGTATCTTTTTTGTGCTATGCATAAATACAAAGCATAATTTAAAAAATGCAGTGGATCTTTAAAGTATTACACTAAGAGTGTCTGCAAAAAAGTACTTGGCAGGAGGGATAGAACAAGGGAAAAAAAGAAAAAAGAAAGAACTTGTTGCCTTTTATTCAGATAACTTAATTACATACTTGAATGTTTCTCACATTTGTCTGTTTAAATTGCTGTCAGAAATGGAAAATTCTGCGGTATGATATTTAGTTTGTTCAATGTATTGCTAATGATAGCCAGACTTTCAAATTGCTGTAAGTTTATTGAAGAGGAGTTGTAAGTATTCAATGTGTTAACCTGCTCTGTTCTGTACAGCTGTCTTACTCTTGGGAATCCCACTAGAATTTGGGCAATTAATATCTGAAACAAGCAATCAGAAGATGATCTTCTTGTTAGTCAAATCAAAGTGCAAGTGAAACAAATCACCAGAATTTTAAGAGAAAAGCTGATTTAACAGTGTATAATATTTTAAATGTCACTTCACACTAACTTTGGAAAATTTTGGAAACCTAGAAAGTGCTATTTGTGTCTTGATCTTTTTTTCAGTTTTCTTTAAAGTCAGATTTGTTTGTTTGTTTTTTGTGGGTGCAGCCTTCCTTAAAAACAATTTATGTTTAGGTAGGCTGAAGTTTAAATTAAGCAATACAGTTTCTCTAACATGGACTGCCAAAGCAGGGGTTCTTGGTGTGTGTGCACATATTATGCACTGCTTTGCATTCTGAGGAAAGCGAAACCAAGAATGTTGAGTGAAAAAATATTTTTTGAGATTGCTTTGGATACTGGCCCGAATTAGGCACAGAGTTACATATGTTCTAACTGAAGCTGATGCTGAAAGAGCTACTGAGTTCTCAGAGAAGGTGGGAAGGTTTACGACAGTGCAACAGACAATTATATCTTAAGTGGAACATTGCCTTGTGTTATGTTTAAAGATGATATATTTTTTTTCAGTACTATAGATATAGAAGACGAGGCTGGGAGTAATATTTATTGGTAGAGAATTTCTTGAGAAAGTCTATAAAATGGAAACAATGCAGCAAATTACAGAAAATGGAATAGAACTTTCACACGCACCCTGAAAAGAATGTTTGCTTTATAAAAAAATACAATGCGTAAGAATTTTCAAGGGATGGATGTATGCTGATAAGCTTTATCTACTTTACTTCGCGGCACTGAAGGTAGGTATTTCATGTGATCTTGAATGCCAGCAGCTTTGGCCAGTGATCTTAACTATCAGTAAATGCTAGGATTTGATCAGTGCTTTGTTCTGGAATGAAAGCTTTCTGTAGTCCAGAAAAATTATGTAGCTTATTTATCTCTCTCTAAAAAAAATAATAGGCCTACTCAGTTTTTATCTGTAACTTTACTTTGTGTTGAGCAGTATTTGTAATGCTGTCATAAACTAGACTAAAGCACTGTTTCCCAGGCTTTAGTGATAGGATAAATATTCCCCAGGTACATGCAGGCAGAACATGCAGATTACGTAATGTGTGTTAAATGCACCTATCTGGAACATAACCATGTCAATATTACATCTTTCAGCTTTGGCAGGAGACTTAAGAGTATGGTAATTCAACATTGGTTTTATAGAAACCTGCTGCAGAATTGGACAGGATTAATAATGGATGAGATATATCACGCTTAGTACAGTATTTAATTCTAGTGGAAGGATGCAAACCAGTTCATAACCTTACAAGAACACTGTGTGCTACAGTGGTCTTGGTAATACTGTACAGTCAAATTAACAATGAACAAATGTTGAAGTCTGTTTTCTGTCAGAAATAGTATGTGTCAATCTTTGTGCATGCTGCCCTGAACAGGTCACTGTAAAGATCATAAGATAAAAATATGTAATGGATTATTCTGGCTGCATAACACATTACAAATAAGGCGTTAAGGACCTTAAAATAGGTGGGCAATTTTGCGTGTTTCAGTTCTTGGGGGAGCAGGAGTACCTCTGTCCAGAACATCTCTGTTTATCAAAATTATATTAAAATAGGTGGCTGGAATAAATCTCATTTTTAGCCCGTAGGCAATTGATTCAGTATAGGCTTTTTATTCCAGATGTGACAGAGAAAGGAGGCAAGACCCCAGGGGCATACCTTATAGGGCTACAGCTTTTGCCGTAAAGCACATCTGGGATCTATCAATCAATAGATTTCCTTGTGCAGGTTGTGCTTCCTTTGTACTTTTACACTGCTTTACTGGAGATTTCTGTCACCATTTATCATTTGGGTGGATACTGTCAGTCCCCACCTTCTTTCATCCCAAGGGTTACCAGCATCCGTTCTTAGAAACCTTATCACCTTCTTTTAAGATGTTTGGTGATAGATTGGGAAGAGACGGGTCTCTTTTCTCTGTATAAACTAATAGGTCTTCTGTCACTTCCAATTTGAACGACTGGGGCATCAGAAACTGTTACTTTACATTTTCTCCCTTGGAAAATAAAACAAAAATGAATGAGGCTCTTTCAAGCTGCAATGAAATTTTGAAATTTAAAACACCTACTTTTCTCTGAATAGAAAGGTTATAACAAAAGACTTTGTTTTGATCAATCAAACTCCTGTACTTTGGGAGCAAGAGTGAAAGATTTTTAAAATGTGGTTACTGTAGTGCCTGCATCACTACAAAGCATCTTAGACCTTTTTTTTTTTTTTTTTTTTTAGGAAAGCAAAAGAGAGCAACCATAAGCACAGTGAACAGCATATTTATCTGTCGTCATAGACATGCAGATGAGGATAGCTTATGCAGCATACTTGTAGCAACACAAAATGTCATCTTTAATGCCCTGTGGAGCCAAAGGCTCCTTTTTGAAAGACCTCCCTGTAAGGTTGGCTGAGATAAGGACAGATTTGCCTTTCTGGAAATCCAAACTGAGGCCACATGAACCAACCCCTTTGAAAAACTTCGTGTTCGGAAGACTGAGGTATATAGTTATTAAATTTACTCATTTCTCTAAGAAATTATACTTGGTTTTGAATAGTAGATGAGCCGTTGTGGAGTGGAAAAATTATTTAAACAATATAACGATTCTCAAAAATTTTATTTATTTGTTACTGCTGTCTCAAAGATTTTGTGTTCTAGATTCCCAAACTGAGATTGTGTGAAAGAGTTAAATAATTAAAATAGACCTCGAAACAGAAGAACCTCATGTATGGTGCTTGAAGGAATTTGTTAGGGTTTCTTTTGTGAAGTGGGAATCTGAAACTGAGAAGAAAGGTGTGTCCTCAAAGGTTGTATTAGAAGTAAACAAAGAAAAGGTTGGGGTAAAAGTTTTATCTCTCTGCATTTACTACTTGATCGAAATGCAGGCCAGGCTAGCAAAGGCTTGAAGCATGATTAGAGGCTGCTTGAATTTTTATCAATCTCTATGAAATATTTGTTTTACCTTTGAAGAGTACATCAATTATAAAGAGATCATGCCTCAGAGAAATGTTTGCAATAAATGCCCAAATGACTAAGCTGAACTCTTGTTATTTGAAGTGTTATTTCTGGGGCAAGACTATAAAGTATATTGAGGAGGAAATGGGGAAAAAAATTATTTAATTCTTGCTAGCGTTACAGGTAAAATGTTTATTTCCAGGATTTCTATTCTTGTTAGGACTATAACTGCAGTTCCCAATCAAGCTCAAAATAAAGTTTAAGAGGACACTATATACTAAAATTGTGTGTTTCCCAGAGTGATGCATGATCCGAACGATAGTTAAAATCTGGGGAAGCTAACACTGTTTTCACTGTGTATATTGAAATTCAGTCATGAGTTTTCCCAGTATTTTTAAATACTACGTGGTCTCTGACCTGCGTTGCCAAACAGCATCTCAGTAGTCAAGAAATAATGTATTTTACTTAAGAACTGTAAAAGAAACCTCAAAGAAGTTAGCTTTCCTCTTTGTTTGTATCAATTAAAAATGGAGCTGAAATTCACAGAGACAAAAAGAATATGTATATATTCCTATATATATATAAAAAGCAGCATTCATTTTGCTTGACTCTACAGTTCAAAAACGTATTTTAAAGAACTGAATGATTTGAAAAAAGAAAAATAATTAAAATACATGTTGCTCTTTCTGCCAGGCTTCCATGCTGTGATTGTCACAACCCAATGAAATCCTAATTAGATTCTAAGCAACTGCTTAGAAAAGTCTTGTTTACCAAAATTTACCAATTTACCTTGTCTTGTCTCAAACATGGTGTTTTATTTTTAAAGCTACAATTGCTTAGGAAGTGACGATGCTAAAAGATGTCTTTTAATGCAGAAATACTGTTTACTCAGAGACTAAACACACATGTATATATGTGGTTTTTTAATGTTAGTTAATGAAATTTTGTTCTATAACCAGTAAATGATAATCTGAAACCTCACTGACATTCATATGGGGTGATTGCCATTGGTACTTTATCTCCAAAGTAGATCTTTACACTTCATCATATCGCCCTTCCAGTCACGTTTAGTATTTCATTGTATTTTTAAAATATAACAGTTCTTATGCCTTAGATTTTGTATTAGAGTTTTCGGGTTTTTTTTGGTTTTTTTTTTTTTTTTTTTTTCCCCTGCTGGTTAGACTAGTCACTTAAACTGCATTCTTTACTTTCTCCTAGTGTTCAAAATAATGCATACTTATCTAGCCAGACCTAAAACTAGTGCAGCCCTGCCCTACTTCTGGAATCATTCCTGTACATATAATGATACTAATAAATACAAATAAATCTGTAGATGCTTTTGTTAGAGACTAAAGATGAATCTACATGAAAGTATTTCTAGAGTTGATATTTTTCATGTTAGAAGATGTAAAACATTTCATGATTGCTAATTGGTTTGTATGAAGGTAGAGGAGAGGCTTTTAGCCCTTCGTAATGCACGTGACTTCTTTGTCTTGACAACTAAATGGTGTTAAGACAAATTCTGGGTTTACAATCCAGGCACTTGCTCTCTTTTTGGTGTGCTGGCAAAGCTTACTTTGGTATTGAGGATATGAATGTCATTGTCTGAGGTCAGAAGCTAGGACTGAAATTCTTCAAACATGATTCTCCTGACGGTAGGTCTTTTTGCAATGTCTGTATAAATAAGAATGTTTATGAAAAATTTTTGCACAAGTGGAAAAATAGGAAAAAATATAGGCAGCTAGCAGAAACAGGGCTGTGATGATATGAGTTATTATTTTTATCAAAAGCTGAAATATATGAAGTAGTTCTTAGTAGATCCTCCCTATTGCAGAGAAAAGGAGACTCAAGGGAGACCTTATTGCTCTCTACAGCTGCCTGAAAGGAGGTTCTAGTGAGATGGTGCCTGGTCTGTTCTCCCAAGGAACAAGTGATAGGACAAGAAGAAATGGCCTGAAGTTGTGCCAGGGGAAGTTTAGGTTGGATATTAGGAAAAAATTATTTTCAGCGGTTGTAAAGCACTGGAATAGGCTGCCCAGGGAAGTAGTGGAGTCACCATCCCTGGGAGTATTTAAAAGATGCGTAGATGTTGCACTTGAGGACAGTTTAGTGGTGACCTGGCAGTGCTGGGTTAATGGTTGGACTTGATGATCTTAAAGGTATCTTCCAATGAAAATGATTCTATGATTCTATTCTGTTGCTTGTATTAAATATACTAATGGTAAGTTTTCAAGACATGGAGTGCTTATATCTCCCACTAAACTAAACTCAGTTTGTGATTTTGGTATCTTGGTGTGTTCCAGAGTTATTTGTATTAGGTCTTGACAACTGGAGGAGTTTTCTCAGCTAGCTTTTTGTTTTTCAATTTTATTTCTCTGTTTCATTTTTCAGATGAATTCCTTGCTTTTTCACAGTGAAATATCTGCAAGCTCTTTGTCTAAAGTTTATTGCCTCAATTTAGCTTGGTTAAATTTAACTTAATTTCGTAACGATCATACAGGTTGCTGCACCTTTGGTGGTGTGGCTTGACAGCTTTACCCTTCACCCCGTCAAATACAGAGCTGGAGGTGAAAACCTCTGAGACTGGCTTTGCTCTGCAGGAATATTTCTGTGCAACAACCAGTGTGACATAGTAGTTCACTGTCAGACTAGGCTGAAGAATTTTGGACATCTCAACTCTTTCTCTAGAACGACTGCTTTCCCACTGCCTTTGTACACTTGTCAGAGTTCTTTTGATGCCCTGTCTCAGGCCTTTTTTATTCTTACGTGGTCTCATGAACTCTTGTCAAGTGGCAGCTTATCTTCAACTCTTCTTTATTTTGTTGGTATTTTATTCTCAATAGTTTGCAATTAAAATAACCCTGTATAATCAAACAGCAGCTAACTCTGAAGTGTCTAGTAGTAGTAGTCACAAATTATGACAAAGCATTTCTAAAATGGAGAAAGCAAGTCACAAAAATAGGATTGAATGAAGAGTCTATGCTGCCAGTGTCCATGATGTCCATCTCAAATCAGAGATGCATTCTGGATGACACTGTACACTCCGATGAAGAGGAGGAAGGTCAAGGTGGAAAACAATGAAACAAGGATTTGATATGCAGTATCTTAATATTCACACTTCTGTCTAACTTAATATTACTCAATACTAACAGAATAATTGCAAAAATCAATTTTCAGAGCTTGACAGATATATTTGTGCATGCAGCTTCATGTAACTCCACCTTGCACAGTCACAGGCAAACTCCATGCTATTCTAAAGGGATAACACTGTCCACTTGGACAATATACTTCCTTCTACCTCACCTATTTTAGCAGTTTAAGTCTTCTCTATAGAAGTGGCCATGTCTGTAATATTTTTATGGGGTTTTCTGTGACTTGTATGATGCCATTCTAACCTTCCAGATCATCCTTATGCCATGGGTCATTCTGTGATTAGGGAATGTTCTGATCTTGAAGGTTTGTCCTTTATGTAAAAAATTATACAGTAAGTGGATTCTGAGTACTAGGTTGAGGTACCTCATAGGAGATTGTGGATGGGGCTTTTTAGGCTTCTGGAAAATAACTTCGGAAAGCAAGTTAATGATCACAGATCTTTTGGTAACTTAAGCTGACTGTGACATTTCACTCATGAACACTTATTGACTCAGAAGCTGAGAATTTGTTTGGAAAGTGGCATATGCTGTGGTGTCTCTGCATGGACACTGTGTTATCTGAGTTCTGTTAGTTCTCATAGCTCAATATAATTTCACCAGAAATATTTGTTAGGTTATCCACAGCACATTTTGTATTAACTGACTACAGTTGTATGTAGCAGGCTCTTCCTTGTTTGGTTGAAAGTTCGATCCAGAACATCATGTATTTTAAGCATAGGGATACACAGTTGTTAGCTTTGGTATATTTGGAGTATATTATAAAAACAGGAACAGTCATGGGAAAGCATTTCATTTTTGTCCAAGGAAAGGAATGAAATAGGTGATTGCTTGAGATCCTTTCCAGCTCTTTGTTTCTGTATTTTTTATACTATGAATTTTTTTATATATATAATATATCACCTTTTTGTATTGTCATGATTTTACACAGGATTTCTATTTTGAGTTTTATGGCTGTTTTAGTGATGTCTTTGTGATGTGAACAAGTAAAATTTTAGATGTAAATGGAATTTATCAATGGAAATCAAGGACTAAACAAACACAGAGACCGGTAATACCTGTTGCTCTAGCCAGGTAGCTTTCTATTTTGTAAAAACTTTCCCACAGCTTAATGCATGACATTCAGACCATCAGTGTAAATAAAACAATGTCATATACATCAGTGTTTCCAGAAGTCAAAACCAACACTGACTTCATGTTCCGTCACGCAAAATATCTAAACTAACAGAATGGCACCTTCTTCCTCGTAGTTCTGTGGGAAAACGGGGCGTTGTAAAATAATCCTGGAAGTAAACAAAAAAGCTGTTTTGATAACAGAATTACATTACCTTACTGTATTCTGTATTACATTCAAGGGGAAGACGTACAGTCTCATATCAAATGCCACCGAAGATATAAACCAAAAGAAACACTTTGTTTTGTATGAAATAAACATAACTGCCACTGATGATAGTGGGGTAGAATTAATTTTTAGAAATTTTTCATGCTAAAAATGATTGCATAAAATATTTGCTGATTACAGTAATTTAGAACAAGTGGGTGGATTATGTTTTTTGGGGTATTTTGTTTCCCAAGTGGCTTTATTCTTCTTTCAGAGGAGAGTAAAGAGCATGAAATTTGCTGTGAATTTAAACATCCATTTCTGTTGTTGCTTTATTTTGGTTGGTTGGTTTGCTAGCCCTGCATGAGATATTTATTTATTTATTTATTTATTTATTTTTCCCAGCTAATGCTGGGACACCTTGCTTTTTTGAGGAGCTATAATTCTTCCTCTAGTTGAACTTAGAGGGCTTTTTCTATGTTTTCTTTCTAGTTAAAAACAACCATGTGTTAAACAACGCAACACATGACAACAGGTAAAATTGGTAAATTTTTTAGCAACTCTACCAGGATGGTAGCAAATTAGGTTTCCCAACTGTTCCAAGGAAACGTGCTGCTACAACTCTGTGAGTGTCTTTTGTGTTCAAATGCTGTTTTTAATGATGACAGAAAATTGTCTAGAGATTTGTAAGGCAAATGCGACATGCAGAATTCTGACTTTAGAATGGGGTTTTTTTGGTTGCTGATTTTTTTTCTGTTTGCATAATTTTGTTGAAACTGTGAATGTCTGGGAACCATAGGAAGTGGACTTGTGCAGAAAAGAAGAAAGGGGGAAAAAAAAAATCAAATTAAATCAAGCTGAATTGAGTACTCCTTTTAGACTGCATTTAGATTGCAGCTGGCAACTACTTAGAAAGCTTACCGTTGTTGCATCCAACTTGCATTTCATATGCTTGGGTCTTCTAATGTTAATAGTACCCTCCATCTTAAATTCCAATGTGTCAAAGGGATTACCTCTATTGTGTCTTAATATTAATCATGGCTGCAGTTTTGTATTTTATATAGGCATATACGACCATATGCTGTTTTAGTGCAAAATTTGCCACGCACAAAAATAATTTTTCTGTGCTAGTAAGAAGTTCTGCTTCTACAGTAACTCTTGGACTTGGGTATTAATTTCTTTAAATTAATTAGAGAATAACTATTTTATTTTTTTAATATAAAGACAGATTTTTATCACAATAATGTATCATTGCAAGGGTGATTGCAATCGTAATTTCCTTCCATAAGTTACAGTCAGAGATCTCTTGCGATTGCTCCCTCTTTATAGATCTGAATGATCTACCGTTCTGTTGGCCTAGCTATTTCCATATGAATATCTAAACTCGTTAGAGTAATATCCAAAACGTGGCATGCCGCATTATTGTGCTGTTTAATAAGCGCCTCGAGTGCTCCTCACAGCAATGCTATAGGCTGGTTTTCTATTTCTGCAGATCACTGCCATTGTTTGCTGAGTGCCCATGTGGGAGCACTTCTTGTGATCTAGTGCTTTTGCTTGTATAATACTGATTCGGAAAAGCAGCCTGCTTAGGGAGAAACATTAATTAGGTGCAAAGAAGGCGTTAGTCCATGCTTCGGGGGGGCGGTGGGAAGTACAGCAAATAAATTATCTCCTATTTGTGCAATGTTTTATGGTTGTCAGCTGTCTGTTGCCAAAGAACCCCAATGGAGTTTAAATGCTTGTGACACCTTGCCCAGTCAAGGTATAGCAAAAGCCTGTTATGGAACTCGCTTTGTGACAACCTGTGCTAGTTTATATTAGCTTAACCAATCACTTTTTTCTGTGCTTGGAAAAATTTGTTAAATTAATTCAGTTGCAATTAGCAGATTTATGGGAAAGTACCCTGTTATCCTTTAATTGGAGAGCATAAAACTACAAACTGTATCTGCTGGTTCTATTTGTGTAATAGGCAATCTATCTACGACAAGGTTTGATCGATGGAGTCGTATGATGCCCTTGCCTTGTTTTATATTGGCTGTCAGCTCTTAACTGGGACTGAAGTATCTGGGTAACAAAAATTGATATAATGACTTAATGCGCCTTATTCTCTTTGAGCTACATCAGTTTAGAGCACTTCTGAGAGAAAAATGTCTGGAAAATATCAGGGAGTCATTTATCAACCTGTTTTCATTAGCATACTGCCTAGCACTGGCAAGGATTTAAATAAAAAAAAAAAGCAGGATGGTACAATTTATTTCAGGTCTCATATTTCTTGGATGAAAGGAGACTTCTAATAAATGGAAAATATAGAAAGATGCATTTCTCACTTATTTTTTCTTAAATAAAAGCTGTGCAAAAACATACCTTCAGTTTGATTGATAACGACACAGGAAGCATACATGTATGAAGATAATCAGAAAATTAGCAACATTATCCTTTTTTTGTTTTGTTAATTTATTCGAGGTATACCACAGAATAAACCCTGTGTCTTCTATACGTACATATGAAAATTTGTGTGTGGGAGTGGAAGGGGGTTGTCACTATAGAGGGCTTTACAAAAAGGTAAGATCAGATCACTTTAAAGATAAAGCTGTTAAGCTATTCAAGAGTCTACTGAAAGTGAAGTGAAATAGGTACTGATCAAAATGTTTGTATAGTGGGCAAAATGTGTGCACTGTATCAAGTCATTTGTCCTGCCTACTCGATGATGCTAACCAGAAGAGGTAATAATAACTGAAAAGCAGTTGTGTGCAAGAAGTCCTTTTTTGCATGAAATTTTTATGTATCAGTCAGACTGCATACAGTGTGCCTAATGTATAAAATAAATTGGTGCATAAATCAGATTATGAGCAGCATGTAGGCAAGTCTGCATTTGCACACAGGAATCAAATCCAGGCATGGGAAATTCCCATTTTAACCTTTAGCATGAGAATTTATCATGTGGCAGATGCATGCTTAATTTTCAAATAATAAAAAATAAAAATAAAATAAAAAATACATGTGTTTCCCCCCTTATAAAGGACTTGTGGACATGCTCAGTGTTCTCTCCTGACCCTTTCTATACCTTCTAATTATGTCAAGGATTTGGAATGCCAATCAATAGAAAGTGATTTATGATTGGTATAAGCAATTGCACATGGCTTCACATTGATCAGTATGTAGATTCTCTGACATAAGAAGTTATTATCTATGACAGATTCTTGTCTAACTGCTAATTGAATTGCACATTTTTCCATCAATGTTATCAAACTACCGCCAAATACAGACCATAACTTTGTTGCTCTTTGCATCTGAAAATAAAACTATGATGAACAGTAAGTGTCAGTGTATAGGTTGTCTGACAGTAACCACTATTTATCGATGCAACTTGTGCTTGCTATAGGATGACAATATCACCCGGTGTTGCCATGACAATCAAAATGAGTGTTGGGTCCACGATATTTTCTACAACTCAGTAGAAAATCTATTAAATCTAAGTTATCTATTGCTTGTTACCCTGTAAACAGTCTGCAGGAGTGCAGTAGTGCTCTAATAAGGGAGGCATTTTAGTATACTGATGTTTCTTCTTTTACTCCTGATATAAATATAATCATTCCAATTAGATGGTCTAAAGTAGTAGTATTTTTATGCAGTGAGCTTTTACCTTTCCAAGAGCTTTTTTGCCTTTTTTTTTTTTTTTTTTCCCCAAGTTAAAATTAAAATGTGTGGTGTCCACTTGCTGAAATGCTCAGTGGAGTTGTTATGTGTTTCAGCCTTAATGGATGTTAACTAAAATGTTAAAACATATCTTACTGCATACTGTCCAATTCGTGCTGATCATTTGACTTACCTATCTGCTGAAGCTTTCCTTAATGAACCGTGAGATCTCTGAAGAGAAGATATACAGCACTGAGCATAACAAAACCTTATATTTGTTTCGTACTAGTAGAAGCGTGTACTTCACACTTGTTTTCTGTACTTTAAGTATCATCTTTTCTCTAATCTGTAATAACCCCAGGCAAAGAACTCTTTTGGTTTTCACCTAAATCGAGCCATTGTACTTGAGAATAGCAAGCTCCAGTTCCGCAGTCTGTCTGAACCTGTTTGGTAATTCCATTTTCTTGTAAAACTACATAACATCCTTAAAAAGAAACTATACATCTATGTATCCAACCTAGGATAAGTCTGTGTGACACTCATGTTCGCTGGTGAATGAACGGTGCAGACCCTGGCATAGCTGCAGGAAAAAGATTTGCGGTATTACTATAGAAGACGACCCCTAAGAAACAGTAGGTCTGCTTTGGACTGTAATCTATGGGGTCCTAGTCTTTCGCAGCTGCTTCCCTCCCATCCATTTTTGTCTTGGATTAACACAGGGAAAACTCTGAAAAACAGAAATGTGGGAAATTCTAATGTTTTGTACATAATAATTTAATAGCATCTCAATGTATACTTTAGGATTTTTCAAATCTAGTTTGGCACAGATTTTTGGATACTTTAGTACTGAATGATGTCTTACATTTGATAATTATGTTCTTTCATTTTTAAAGAGTTTGTTACAGCCTTCAAGAAAATTTACTGACTACTGACACCTCCACACCATGTTACAACCAAGTCTGTAGTCACTTGCAGGATTAAGCAGCAAATTAAATGTAACACAATGTAAAATTTCAGTAATTTTCTATCTAATTGCACTACTGTATAAACAATATTTTTTCTTTCTATATATATTATTTCCCTAAAATTAGGAGATGCTACATCTGTTTATTACATGCCTTTTTTTTTTTAATTACAAAACTTATTACAAGTTTCTTGATAACTGTGGCAGCAAGTACAAGAGATGAAGTCTTTCTGGGTATCTCAGAATAACAGCAATTAGAATCCCAGTTTTTGTGTACTTGTTATTTTAACATATGTACAGCTAATTAAACAAGGGAAACTAGCCTTGGCTTTTAATTTACAGCAAAAGATATTCCTGTGCATGTTCTGAGAGGATGTCAGCGTGATGTGCTTCGTATGTCATCTGGTACATAAGTATTCAACTACATAGTGTGCAGAACATAATGTGTTTCATTAGGATAATTTCCTGTTGTAAAATTCCTTTTAAAATCCATACAAACCAACAAAAAAATCCCACCACAAACCAACCAAACAAAAAAACCCCACAGCAAAAACTTTTTTGAAATTATTTTCAGATGTCTCTTTCTGGTGCTACCATGTCAGCTTTTTAATCTAAAAAAAAATTTTTTTTTTTGAACTGCAGTATGTGATCTAAAACTTCAGGTAGATCACAGGCCACAGTTTTTTCTCCTCAATGGTAGGCTCAGTACAGTTTGTATACCTAAAATTCATGTAATTTTGGTTGAAGGTTATGGAGTGCATAAAGATGGGACAAAATGCAAAAGACATGCATAGAACAATTGCTCTTCAGATTTAATGAAGCACTTCTTATCTGAAAATTTCCAAGTGCTTTATTAGGATGATGGATTAAGCTTTCAGACTGAACCTACCAGTTAAGTGGAAATTATTATTGCACTGTTTTTTCTGTATACTGAACAACTGAGGTATTGAAAAGCTGAGACTAGAAATAAAAGACAGAGCAGGGATGTAGTTCAGAGGTGCTGACTTTGGGTTAGACATCAGTCAGTAGAGTATAATTTATTGTCATGATTTCTGGTTTTATATTTGAACTTCTGTGCACAGTTCCAAAGTAGTGAGATGTAGATCTATTGCATAAATGTGTTCTTTACTTTATGTATGTCTCCTCTTATGTAAGCGTTAAACACAAGCACTGTGTGAAAGCAAGCTAGAAAAAAGCTCTTGATTTTAAAAATGGAAATTTAGGGGGCAGAGAAACTTTTGTTTTAATCATTACTTGTATGTTTTGTATTGAGCATTGCAGAGAGAGTTTTGAGTATTCAATGTGCGGGTGAGGCCTTTCTCTCTCCTGAGCAGGTCTGATTTAGGCAGAAGCATCTAAAAAAAAAATCCTTTCAAATAATCAAAGAAATATATTTGATTTTGAAAGGAATAAAAGGAACCATTTTTATTCACTCTCAGCAGTATGCAAACTGGGGACAAAAACCCCCTTTGCTAGTATGATACTCTTTTTAGATATCCACAGCAAAGTCAATGTACCATCCTTTCATTGTTTCCCCTTTTTTAATTAAGTTACTGTTGATCTCCAAAACACAAGTGACTTAACTGCCTTGAATTCTGACTCTCGATTCCAATCAAGGTGCTTTTCTGCTTCTTTTACGAATGGAAGAGAACACATTCTATAACCTCTTCTCTTCCTGTCCCCTGCTCATATTTTTATCAGATGAAATCATTTTCTTTGCTAGAGGATGCACGGGCAGGATATAGCACCCTGTGAGGCTGTGCTTGTCATGATTGGGGATTGGGGATTGTTGAGTGTATGATTTCCAAAACCAAAGACTTGCTTCAGATGATAGGAACCCAAAATAATTAATTTTCTTTTTCTTTTCTCCCTGTAACACTTTTAGTCAGCCACACTTTTAGAAAGAACTGTCATAATATAAGTATCCATAACCTAAGAATAAATGTGAACTCCCAAAATACAATTTCTGTTGGCACATATAAAAGCATTTACTGCATTTTTAAACAAAGATGTTTAGTCTCTGTCTGTTTTTACGGTGTGACTTCCCTTTTTATTTTGTATCTCAACAACTGAAGACCATAGGAGATGTGAGAAATCTCTATCTCTGAATACAGAATTGCTAAGTAACTAAGATAAAAATGTTCTGGTATGATTCAAAAATTGCTTTCATTTTAGGTCATGAAGCAAAATACTCAGGTATTTTGAAGGGTGAGGTTTATGGTGGTCTTGTGAGTTGAGTGCAGTGTAATCTTGACACCTAAATCCACGAGAAGCATGTTAGCCAATCAGTACAAGCTAATACGGGTTATCAGGGTGGATTAAAAAACCATAACCACAGTTCTTTGCACTCATTCTTTTTTAAGACGAGAGAAGGTGCATAATTTTTTAGTTTGCAGGTCCTTCAAATATATTTGAAAAGGAATCATGTGAGTGCATTCAGAATAGAATGGAAGAATCTGTTAGTCCTGTTACAGAGCGGAGAAGGGTGACAAGAGGGTTGGAATAGCAGATAATGGATATCACAGGGCAAAAGTGATTTAAAGAACATCCTAATGCATATTAGATGTGAGGAAATATTAATTTCATTTACTCTTGGACGTGAAAACTGGGAACAAAAAAGAGTTAAGTGACATAAAAAATAGATAATAGTTGTATAGAATTTATCTTCATAATGGAGCCATTTTGAATGTTTTCCATTAATAAATATGTTTTTAGTTGACCAGTATACCAGGGCATATAATGATGTTTCACTGGGAAACAACATTTCAAAACAGTTTGCATTACAACACTTATAAGATGAAGATGCACAGCCTGAAACATTTTGTGTCTATTAAGACATCTCACTTGTTGGTGTCTAGATACAAAAGCTGTGTCGTACGCTTTGGAAATCTTCAAAGCGTTTTGATAAAGTATCTGATGAATGATATGGAAGAATTTCCAGTACTGTGGTGCTCAACAGTTTATAAAAACACAGAGTGGGGAGGGGGGCATGCTATTGAAACTGTGGAATGAGTATTAGTGGAATTGCTGTAACTACCTCAAATTTTTTCACTTTTTTTTCTTTTTTTCTTGGCAGACTTCACCTGCACAAATCTCTTATCTTTCCAGAAAATATACACACACTAGTGAGAGTATAAACACATCATTACACTTTCATGACAGATAAGCTTGCTCTGTTGGAGTGTAAACTCATTTTTCTTTAGGTGACCTTTAAATAGTATTGTGCTATTGGATGGGATTTAAATCAATAATTTTGTCAAAACAAAATACAGTGTTGTGTTTTTTCTTTAGCGTTTAACCAGTTCTTTAAACTATCAAGAAATAATGGATTTCCGTGGGTTATACTCTATGAAAAAATACTCTAAAATCACTTAACTAGTCTTAAAAAAAATTTAAATCTTTCTCCATTGTTGTTAGTACTTAGTTTTATTTTGAAAAACATTGAAACCGCAGGATAACATACAGTGTTACTATAATTAGTGACTTAATGCCTTTTCTGCATTCACATTGTAGAACAACAGTGTCCCAGGTGTGAGAAGGTTAAAATGAGAAGTACCCAGTAGTTATGAAGCAGCAATAATGAGTTTCCTTCTACTTACCATGGATTTGTGTGATATACAACTTGCAATTAAGCATGGCTTGGTGATTCAGTGATTAATGTATATACGACTCCTAAAGGAGCAGCACAGGCCTCCCGTCACATCCTTCATGATGTTTACAGCTGGGTACCTATTAACAGGAAGATGGAAAGGGCCATTTACAATTCAGTAACCTTTATGACAGTGAACTCTTTAATCAGCATTTTATTTCCTTTGTAACACTTTAGTCATCTACAAATGTCAGAATAAAATAGGGCTATGAAATATTTAGGATCAGCATGTGGAAATTGACTTCCTTGATTTAAGCTGCTGTGTCTTTTCATTTTGTTGTTTTGGGAGCTTTTACTTTTATTGAAAGACAATTTATATCTAAATGCTCCCAATAGTGACTGGCATTAGGGCCAGAGAAATTACAGAAATCCATGTTCTTGTTCGGTGAAATGTTGATCGTTGCTGTGTTGGGTAATAATTTATTCAAATAAAAACATTAGCAGTGGGGTTCACTTTTCAGAATACTGTTTCAGTACATATACAGCCGACTCAGTGAATTTATGACAGAATATCCCAATGTGTTCGTGGAAGTAATTAAGTATAAAGTATATCCTAAAATAATTTGTCATTTATGTGTACCTGTGTGCATGAAATGTGCACGGTGTTTTAATATTTTCTTAAAACGGTTCTGGGGCTCTCCAACTTCCACGATAATTGTCTTGTGCTTTGTGTGATGACAATCATCACTTTTTAGCACCAGGAAGAAGTATTCTCCCTGCCTCAGTGAACTGCAGTGGAAATAAAATTCGTTCTAAGCAAGTAATTTTGTTTGTACATACATATGCAGATTGTGTATAGGTTATAAATTGTGGTTTATCAAAATCTTGTCATAATATTTAATTCTTGATATCTAGATCTTTTGTATTCTAGATATATCATATTCTATTTATACTTGAGGTTAGTCAGCTTACGGCTCAAACATTTTTCCAATTGGTAACATAGCAGTTTTTGAATCAGCAAGCTGGAAGGAGCTTCCTCTGTTCTGAAGGGCAGAGCTTCATCCTCTTGGGGATATTGGGAACTTTTGACCTAGTCCTGAACTGTATTTAAAACCTTTCAGTAATGCTGCTTGGGCTTGCAGCGTTAAGCCCAGCATGGCTTCAGTTCAGTTGCCTGCTGCTGTGTTGTAAACTACTGACCCAGGTGACTGGAACTGTGCTTTGAGGGTTATTTGTAATTTCATATCACAGCTGCAGATTGGTAACAATGGAGGTAACCTCCCATTTTGCAGGTGTTAATGAGGTTTAATGCATTTGGGAGATGAAGGTTTCGTCTGCTGCTCTGTGAGTAGAAACTATGTCCTGGCTGAAGTTATCTGCTTTATTTCTGCATAAGTAGTGATTTTGTGAATTGCAGTTTATTTTTTAAAAAATGAAAGGGAAAAGACTTCTTAAAAATATCGAAGATCTGAAAGACTTAACAGGACAATGTTGAAGAGAGTTTTCAATCCAGACCTTTTCTCACTAGCAAGTTTGTCTAGTTGTATGGAACTGATGTAAGCATGAGTCCACAGATATGAAAGTTACGATGGTATTTTTATATTAATATACCTGTTTTTCTCATTGGTTATTAAATATACACTTATAATATTCTCTTACCTTTTAAAAGGTCTCTTTGATGTATAGTTGATGTAACTACAGTACAGGGCTTGAATTCTGCACGTAAACCTGTTTTCTGCCTGTTCCTAGGAATAATAGAGCTGGTAAAAAAGCATAATTGGTATAATTACAAAGAAAAGACAGCAAAAAATGCCAAGGATTGGTGTTCAAAGGAAGTCAATAAGCAATGGATAGACATTGCCGCACAAATTAGACATGGACAAACTCTACTTAGTGTTCATTATCCTTGGCTACCCCATTAAGTAGAAATGTATCTGAAAAAGTATGAAAAAATTGGCAACATCAGAGAAAAGGTATAAAATATAATTTCAAGGAGGGTGCCTGCCTTGGCATGTGATAGTCAGTGTAAGTTCATGGTTTTTTGATGGTGTATTGTCCAACTTGCACTGCTTTACATCTCGTAGTATACTACTTGCTGTATTGATTAGCTTTTGTTGAGGGAAGTAATGAAAAGAAAAAAGAGATGAAGTGGATGTATACACAATATACTCTACCATGAGGAATCCAAAAAGGAATATATGTTTATTCTATCTTTATATTCTACTGTCCTTTAAAGACAAATCCATGTTTAGTTTGAAGAAGCAAACCTGTGTCACATTTCGTGAGGGACTCAGGATACCTTGCATGCATATGTTTTTATAATTATTGGGCCAACGGAGGTAAATGAGACCTCTCTGCACGATTGGTTCTGGTACAGTGTCTTTTATATGAAGACTTCAAAGATGTCCTACATGTTAAAATAATTTTAAGAAGGTAGATACAGGAAATAACTCATATTGAAAAGAGAAAAATAGAGATGCAAGTTTCATTTTTCAGGATTTGGTGTTTGGTTTTAGCGATGTGCAGAGAAAAAGACGTAGTGGTTTCTCTGCCTGACATCCCAGTTTGAAGGTACAGCTGTCCTACTCAGTGATAATGGAGGAAGCAGACATACATGCAGGTAGGCATCTCAGGTAACCTCTGGAAGTTAATGCTACAAGTGTCAGCTGTTTGGGGCCTTAACTTAAGACTTCAGAGGCTTGGGGTTTTCACAGGTCTGTAATGGTCTCACGGCTGTGAAATGTTGGCACCTTTTTGCTGAGATTATTTAAATATTTATTCTTTCTTGCCACTCGACCTTTCCTGCTTGGTTCTAGTTCCTGTGGCCAGCTTGCTTTGTGTTTCATGAGCTCAGTAAACCGTGGCCTTCAATTCCCTTGTTCTAGTATTTTCACTTAAGACCAGGAGTGATGAGCAAAAGGTTTCAGGCTCAATCCTTGAGCAAAGGGCCGCTGTGACAGGGATTATTATTTATTTGTCATCTTGGATGTAATAAGCTGTAGGTACAGCATCGAGAGCCCTTGATTTATTGCGCTGTCGACTGCCACTAGCAGGACGTCTGCTGTACCATGCAGGATGAATACCACACTGTCAGCTCTGTCGATCTGTCTCTGCCATTGCGCTCTCTCTCATAACACATTCCCATTTCATGCCAGAATACATAAACAATCTTTCATTATTTTGATGCCTTTTTCATATTTGTTCTTTACAGAACATAAAGTTTGAATTTATGGGTTTCCTTTACATTATTTCAACACACTCCACCATTTTCCGGGTTTGTGGTTTAACTCTCAGAAATTGGCTGCCAGGTGATTTAGTTATTTTGGCTTTCTAGTTTTATAGTTATTTAATATCACAGTGCCAGATACCGAGAAAACGTAGTGTATAGCAGGTATGGGATTTGCAGTCAGACTCTGTCATCAGCAAAACATGGCCATGGGGACACAATGTGGAAATTAAAAGCTAGGCATGCAGAGCAGGAAATACTCTCTCCAACCTCTTTTTTTTTTTTTTTTAATTTTTTAAATTACTTTTCCAAAGCATTTTTCCTTAGATGCTGTTATGAATGTAATGAAGACCTGTTTAATTGGAAAGAACATGTGAATAGTGAGCAAGCTACTTCCCTTGAATAATTGCAATTAAGAGAATTTCTAACTTTTTGGCAGAAACATTGCTCTCATTCTTCTCCTGTACTTTAGTGTAGATGGGAGAAGGGGATGAAATGTTGTCCAGAAAATTGTTTGCTTCATGTATTCTTCATACTTTACAGCTGTGATGTGCATCTGTTTTTATCCTCTAATTTTGTTTACCTGGGTTTTTTTTTCTTTAATACTGTGAAGCATATTATTCATTGAACTCTGAGGAAGTGAAAGTCATTGCTCAAATGAGTGAACTTAAATGTCACTATAAATACAGCAAGTCAAACATGAATGTATGTCAAAATAGTTAAAAGATGTGTTATAAAAAAGGCTTATCAGTGATATTAAAAAAATTATTGCAAACTGCATAAAGCATGAACCAGAAAATGTGAAGTGTTCCTGCCAATGTAACATGCATACATAACTTGGTTGTATGAACAGCCTTTTAGTCCATGGGTGCAAAATGAGACTGTCAAGTCTTTGTGGAGGGTGTGGGGGACTGGTAAAGGAAGGTGTCATCTAACTTGGTCTGCAAAATATGCACTAGAAGAGGTATCTGTTTCTGACTAGGGCTCGAGATGCTACAAATGATTTACCACGATCAGTAATATTCCTTCAAGTTGCTCGTGTATGCACACATTTTTAAGGTGGTAATGCATAATTATTTGTTGATATTACTCTGTGTGTTCTCATCAAGATGTATTAACTTTTAATAAAGACCTGTTCATTGCTGTGCTTTTGTGCAAGGCTTGCAAAATTTTTGTGTTTGAGCGGCAGGTGAATAATTGCTCTTAAATCTTCTTCTGTAGACTAAAGTAGGGCTGCTTTTTTGTTTTCAGTGAAAACATCCTAGTGCTGTTTTGGGTTTTTTTGTTGTTTTTTTTTTTTTTCTCTAAAAGGAGAGAGAAAGCATGACTGTACCACTGATACTATATCTGGTTAAAAGAAACTTGCTTTAATTGGCTGTGAAAAGAAGCATATTTCTCTAGGATGTTAACAAATGTGAATTTCACTGTATAAATGCAAGATAATAATTGTCAGTTCTTCCTCCTCAATACAGCCTACATTAGGACAGCTGGGAATATGCTTAGCTCACATTACAGAGCGAAGATTTGTTCTAGCTGCAAAGAAACGAGAGTTAATTAATATGAGAAATTTGTTTTGTGTCCCTGGTAAAAAAGGCTGTGCAGGTTGGTGTTGTCAGCAAAAGCTGCTTGTCACTTTGACCTGCTCTGTTAAGTGTTTGATGTGTTTTCTCAGAGTAATCTGTGAATAACATTACATCCAACCAGCAGAGAAACAGAGGGAGCGATAGCAGAATTAATATCTGGAAGCGTTGATAATTATATATCAGAATCTAATTTTTAGCACAGAAAATGTGTTAATGACAGAGAAGAGAACAAAAACCACTAGCTTCTCCCAGCAGGATCCAAAGTGTCATTTATTATTTCTCAGCTGGATATCTATCAAGTTTATGGGTTAATTTTTCTGTAGACTGTTATTTATGGGTTTTTGTTTGTTTTCAGCCATCATTACTAACAATACGGTTAATAGCAATCATTTGTTATCCGGCACCAGCGGTGATGCTTCAGATGCGAGCAGTGAACTGAGAATACTCATTTGGTAGCTGAATAAGGCTTTGACAGGGCCCATTTATAACAAGCTCATTCCATAATGTCCAGCCTATTAATAAAATTTTGTTGCTGTCTAATTAGAGATGTCTGATGTGTATAGTAGCACAGCAAAGAAGACTTTCTTCTGCTGCTTTTCAGTTCTACTGTGTCATACCTGAAAGATATCTGAGACCAGTGGTTCCAGAAATAGAAGTGGGGTGTTCCTTTGGGGTTCTGTCTCTCCCAGTAAGTGAAACGAAATACAAGATGTGTGGCAGGAAGACCCTGGTTACAAATACAAATGTACGGGGAGAAGATTTTTATTTTCATTAGCTAAGATCGCCTTCAAGTCTCTTTTTTTTTTTCTTTTTTTTTCTTTTGTATATTTTCTTTTATTTGCTTTAATGTTCAAGTTTTATCCAGAAATAACTAATAAAGTAAAAGTAAATTATATATGTGGTATAATAATTAAATATATATACTCAGCATGTAATTCTTGGGTGTGTCAGTATGTCTTTGAGGAAAGAACAGTTTGATGCCTGAAGGAAGGGGTTTGATGTGAGAAAAAAGCCTGGACCTGATTGTTAGATGTGTTCAGATTTTTATTTTTTTTTTCATTCTATCTCTATGAGAAGCGGGGAATCAGCAGCAGTTTCTGAACTTTTATCAGTAAGGGGATAGTTAGTAGTATAGAAGGAACTCAAAACAGAGCCTCTTGTAGCCCAGCAACTCCCAGAGTATTTGTGTTGTACAGCTCCTATAGCAATGCCGTGTTTATGGTAATAGGATCTTTCATTCAAACTTATCAAAATATTCAATTAGTAGTGAACTAAATAGTGCATTCACAAAGTTGTTGTGAGTGAGCAATTTGTAAACTGAAACACAATTAGGCAAAAAGATGTACACCAGCACATATAAGTTATCTTTGGGAAGGTTTTAGCTCCTTGGTGAGTGCTTTCATGCTAGCTTTATATTTCTGTTGCTAAAATGACCTGTCAGAAACATTCTTGTTCCAGTTTGTTTTTACAATGCAATTTTGGAGTCAAGTATATGATAATGATGAAAATGAGTTAATTTCCATTTCATAGAATGCCTTTGCTTGTTTAACTGCCGATTTAGTGATAACCATACACTCTTCCACCCTACTTCTACTTTACAATGCACAGATGGAATGTTTGTAGAACTTTGCCATTTGTAGCTTCTGCTGAGGGGATTATATATTTGTTTATTATGTTTTTTTGGAGAAGCAGCACCATGTTTTAGCAAGTATCTAGATACTGATTAAAGAAAAATACTAACAGGAGTTAATGCATGCTTAAAACATTGCACTTCTGAACTGAGAAGAGGAAGCGGGCAAAACAGAAGAATGATTTAATATCATTTCATTGCTAGGTAACAGTTTGTTTCCTTAGTCACCTTTTATGTTTCTCCAGTTTAAATTTAAATCTTTATAAATTATCTTTTGAATAAAGCCACATCTGGTTTTGATGTGTTATTTTCCCACAATGTCACTTTTAAAACAGTACATTTTATGTAATAAAATGGTATGAATTTTAACTTAAAGTTGCCATGAAATTCCTATATGGATTTCAGCTGGCAGAGAATCTGTATAAACTGCTGAAGTTTGTTTGGTTTTTTTTGTTTGTTTGTTTTTTTCCTAAACTGTTCTTGACGTAGAGCTTATCAACCCTTAATTAGTGATACATTTTCTCCTTGTGATTTCTATTGATGTTTTTGTAGAGCTGAAGATGAATTGAGCCTCAACCTGACTAGAGCACGAATTGTTTTAGAAAATTCAGCAAACATCTCTCTCTCTCTCCTCTCCTCTCCTCTGTCTCTCCCTTTCTCTATTCCTCCCAATAGGAAAGGTGAAAAGCTGCACGATAGAAATCAGGTTCAGTATTAGTGGTTTTGCTTGCCTGTGCAATAGAAAACGACAAGCGTCAGGGCCTCAGTCAGCAGATCAGGGAGACGCAGATGGGAGGCGAAAAGCTCCCTCGTGGCAGCAGCCTTGCTTGGATGTGATTGTGAGAGCCAGGATGAAGTCAGCACTGACAAAGTGTGTGGATTGATGGATGGACAAAGCTGGGAACTGGATGTGAGAATGGATGAGGGCAGAGGGGGAATTTAACACAGACAAACAGAATGAAAGACAGAGAGGAATTGCCTGCTAAAGTATTCCAGCACTCGGAGCCCACAGCAATTTACTTACTGCTAACCGAACACAGGAGGATTCTTTGCATCTTTGCAGATATTCTTAAAATATATGATGAAACCAAGCAGCAGAAGGAGCTAACAAATTCCTGTTAGTGCTTTTTATTGCCGTCTCTGTCTCCTTTTCTTGAGATTCACTCACACTCAGTTAATTCAAACTGAGCACTTGATTATTTTCAATAAGTTCACACAGTATGCTAGAGCAGAATAAATTTTCTTTCCACAGCCGTTATTTTAATGTTTCCACTAAATTTACTTTAATCCGTTATTGTTGCTTTTGCTATCGTAAATAAAAATATTTATTTCCCTTACAAACTATTCTCTTGCTAGGAGGCACACCTTTGGATACTGTATTCAGATGCATGGTAATAATAAACCCATTATATTCGTTTTCTTTTAAAAGAAGAAAAGTCAGTTGCTTTCCCACTCATGTATCTTCTCAGTACCACAATATTATTGTCTGTTTTTGTAAAAGGAAGCAGACCTGTAGCTTTAGACTACTAATGATTTTTATTTACATGAATGAATCACAGGGTGGTTTTTGTTATTTCGCCACTTTGATAGAAACAGAAAAATCTGAATTGCCATACTGGAGCAAATCAATAGCTCTTAATTTTATCAACTCTTTTAGTTTTAGAAATTTAAATATTTCAGCAAAGAATGCAAATAAAGGCTTAGATACAAACATAGTGGGTAAAATATTCTCTGCTGGCAGCTTTGGGTGGCTGTGTTGGCTCCAGTGGGATTCCTTTAGATTGACATAGACACTTTGAAGAACATGATTTGGCCCAAGCTATTACCTCCTCCTTCCCCTCAGCAGATTATGAAGAAAAGGAATGTGCTGTGCTAACAAGACATTTTCATGTAGCGCCCTGATGTGCTTTCAGCTGGGGAAAAATGCAATGGATCACAGTAAAGAAAAACTGTTTCTCAATTGTTGGCTTCAGTAGAGTGTTGGAAACAGCTATTTACATAGTAAGATAATGTGTTTAATTGAATTTTAACAAAGGCAATTTAGTCTTATGCATGTCAATGGATAAATTGCTAGTAACATAATTATATTATATTGTTTTTACTGATGAGTTTTCCAGAGTGTCCATGAAACACATAACCATCTTTAAACTGGAGAATTTGTCTTTAATAATAGAGTCTCTAAACATCTCCAGGGAAATATTTTAGACTTGGAAAGATGCATGGAAGTAATGTGGGAAGAACCAGTATGGTTCACATTGTACGGTATATTTGCTAATCTGTTTTTGAAGCCTGTAGTCATGTACAGTGATTTAAGGATGTGGACACTAAATGCATTGTGAGTATCTTTGGAAAGCATGGGAATTGCTGGTGTGAGCTATTTCTATCATCTGCTACTTTACCCTGTACACTCTGTTTGAGGACTCTTTAATAGGTCACACTGATGGAAGAAAGAGATGCTCTATATCCCTTATTTGGTGTACACTTAAAATTTCCTTTCTGTAAAGAGAGGAAGCAACTGGATAATCTTTGTCTCTTAGAGCTTTTTAATTAGGAAATGTGATAAATATGAGTGCTGTTATTAGTGCAAATAGTAACTAATTTTCTTAGGACGTAAAACTTTTCGGTTTAGATTATGTACTTTGCAGTTAGTTTGTTTTTAAACGTAACTTGGCTAACATCAGGAGATGGTTTACTGTATCCTCTGTTCTTGTAAAGAAGCAATGCTATGGAAGGTTACTCTAGGAAAGGGGTGTTCTGGTGTGAAGTGGAGTTCTGGGGAAGAAAAAGTTAAAACACTGATCTATGATTTCTCTGCTTGTAATCTTCCATTTTCTTTAAATTTTTGAATTAAGAATGAAAGTGAAAATTAAGATCCACTAATTTCATGTCATATGTCATGACTGTTTAGTTGTGAGAGATATATATGTATTTATTTTAACTATAAATTAAAACAGTAGGGTTCTTACTGTTCTGGGCAAGTTCTTTTGGGAGTGCATCAAGTCAAATATTACTGCTTGTACCTACAGCTATATGCAGACCTCATATAAGCCTCTTATGCCTTGCAGGAGTGGCCCCTGTGGTATATGAGAAGAGAACATTAATTCATTTGTTAGATAACATTTAAATAAATATGAATAAAAAGTACTCCAAATCATTTACATCGCAAGTGTGGTTAGAGGCCTGTCCTTCTCAGTGCAACTGTATTTTTGAAAGTCTACTTAGATTATTTCGTTGAGGTGGATTTTTGTCATGATGTCTCTTTAATGTAGATTGAAGAGTCAGTAACTTCTGTGTTGAACATGGATGCACGTAACACATCTGATGTTTGCAACAAATTTTTGGCATCTTTCATATTTTGCTTTATTTTTCTATACCTCTGTATTTCTGTAAATACAGGGATATGATTTTTGTCAGTGCTACTAGTGGGAAGGACTAAACAGTGTGTTGGCCCTTCATTCACGGTACTTTTCAGCCATCTTTTTCTGTAGTCATCCCATTTAAGTGTCAGCATTACCTATTAAGACTAAATTAATGGCACATACTATCTTTCTCTTGTGCTTAGCTGAGGAGACACCAAGAAAAATGTCAAGTTCTTTTATAAAAGTAAACCGTTTGACACTTTCAGAATAAGTACTGACATGCTTTGTTTATCTTATAGAAAGCTGTTAAGTACATTTTAATAAACTTTTCTTTAGTAAAATTGTTATACTCTCGGAATGTTAGTGTAGTAATGCACCATGGTCATTCATAGATGATGTGAAAAGACAGTTTTATTTATTCTCCCGTGTACTGTGTCGTAGGGTATTCTCTTTCCATGTCAGGCACTAAAGTACCCAGGAGTTTTGGGCATCTGCAAAACAGGCTTCTCGAAGTGGAGTGAAAGATGTTTGGTATTTGACTGCCTTTCTGACAAATCCATAGCTATTTTGTAGGGAACTCATTAGTTCTTCACCATGTTAGTTCCTGATTTAAAATAGTGAAACACCACTCTGCTTTCTAAGGAGGAACTTACTGATGGCTGAATCATTTGGCTTTGTTAGTTAACGCTGTAAATCATCCCTTGTAGTTAATGGCTTATTTTTGGGACTGGTCTTTGCTTTGTTAATCTGACTGAAGCGGAATTTATGCTCCAGGTTTGATATTTAAATTAAAGTATAAGAAAGGAAGGGGGGGGAAAAGCATGCTAATACTCAACTTTTGTAGCAGTGATAATTTTCTTATTACAAATGTAAATTTTTTATCATTTTGCTGATTTAAAAAAAAAGTCTTCAGGCATTGCAAAGAAGTAAAGACAAGTATCTCCCTCGTTATTGAAATTTTTACATTTATAATACATCCAATCTGATAACCTCTACTGCTTACCTTAATTTTTATAAACAGTAATGCCAGAAACATATTTCTGCCACATAAGAAGAAAGCAAATCTGTTTATAATAAATCTTAGTGTGGTATGTGTGCTATCATTTCCTTCATTTGACCTTGGTGGAGCAGGCTGATGGGGCAGTGAAAAGTATGATATGAAAAATGAGTGAACAGAGCGAGGTGAGCAGTGAATCAGTCTTGTGTGTGATTAGCTGTGAAAATCTCACAAACATGACTCTGAGTCACTTCTTTCTTTCTTGCCTGTTTCTCTCTCAAAGGTGTTTCTTTTCTGTGTATATTAGTCATTTAGAAGTTAACTAACAGAACAGAGGCTCTGTTTTAATACTGGCTGTGGTTTAATGGGTTTAAGTAATGAGAACAACGATAAGTGCAGCATGTCTGAGGATTCGCTATAGAAAATCACGGTCCATTTAAATTTGTATAGATCTATTGCTAAGCAGTAGTAGTAGTCATTGCATCACGTTTAGAGACGTGAATGTGACACTGATTTCAACATGGTACAGCATATCTGCTATTAAAACTGTAGATTCAGTGACTCATCATCGAGATCTTATTTTGCCATGTCAAATACTATAAAACCAGAATTCCATTACAATAAAACAAATCTCATTTCAAGTATACAAATAGGCTATGCAAGTCCTTGACTTGTTAGAGATGCATTGTATTTTCTTAGCTTGTTCTATTTTGTGTCTCTTTTCCTGGGTAGTGTGTTTAAAATCCAGCTGTGTGAGTAGTCACGATTAGTTTTCCAAACTAGAACAGAGAAGACTTCAAATTTGGAGATCATCTTGTCCATATGGAAATTGTAAACCTTCCAAGATGGCTAAATAGTTTGTCTATGTTGATGAATGCTGTATAGTCTTTGTTATTGCGGTAAATATTGCCGCAGTCTCAAACTGATACTGTAACTAACCAGTATTGAGAGATACTTAGCAATTATTCCTTGTGTGAAGCCATGTGATATGTTTTTGTATATGTGGATGAATAGTCATCCTATTTTGATTTTGTATGAGCTTGGAAAATGAATGCTTTATGTGCAGATTTTTGCCTCTGGACTTAAGGCACTTTTGTACCTTCATGTATCAACATGAAAAGGTCAGATCAACTGCTCAGCTGAGGCTGGTACACTCCCTTTTGTCTAAGGACTGCTGGCTGTAATGCTGCCCTAATGAGAATCTTCTGAGCACTACATCTATAGACAGTGTTTATGACTGTCCCCCGTAAGGTAACGCCTGTGGCTTTTCTTAGTCAGTCCTCAAGCAAGGTACTGGAGACGCCCTGAGCTACTTTGTGCTTAAAGATACTTTCTTCTGCCTGATTCCACTAACTTGGGTTTGGGATTCTTGAGGGAATTCAGGATTCTCCGTTGCTTCCTTCTGGAGATGTGATAGCAGCATAAGGCAGGCTAATAAAGAAGGCCTTTATTCACAAACATTTGAAAACAAAAGTGCTTATTCTTCAAAACATTGTATGTTTGTTTGTGAGATTATTTTATCTTTTCAGACAGTTCATTGTCTACATGAATTTTATTCCTGAAATTTAGAAATTATCTCCCATTTAGAAGTTAACTCCGGTTTAGAAAAAGTGCATCCTCTGAGCCCGTGTCTGTCCTGGTTTCTGTGTAGTTTACAAATACTCTCACATTCATACCAGGCATTGTAAGGGAAACGGCATTTTTTGTATATTTTAGGTAGTTTTTGGAAGCTGGTGATCCACACCAAAACTAAATCCATTTTCACTCTTAGAAGTCATGCGCTTTGTGTAAAGGGACTGTGACAAACCACAATGGAGATGGTAATTTTCTGAAGAGCATTAGAAACTAAACGATAATTAGTGAGTGACTGTTGAACCCGTTTAGTGAATAGGAATATTTTAGCTTTTAATATCTTTACACCACATTAGTATATTTAACAAAAAATAAACCTGCAGTTCTCATTAGCTTGACTGCTTTAAGGGGTATGTTGTTATATCCAGGAAACACCATGTCTCTTTAATCTCCTAAAAATGGAGGAGCTGGAAATGGAACTGTTTACTATTAACGTTGCTGAATATATAGAATTGTTCTGGAGGCCTGAGTTTTTTATTCTGATATTGTTCTGTATAACATCTTCCTTGTTTGGATATTAATGTATGTGCTTTCTCCTACTGAAAACCAACTTTTTTTCGTTTGTGTTTATGCACAGTGAACATGAATACATTTTTTATATTGACTTGAATTTCGGCCTGATGTATCACCTCATTAGCTGCTCCTGTTTTAGAAAATATTGAAAGACCTGTCTTGGGGGGCACAGAAATTCATTTTTCAGCTATTAACCTGCATTATTAACAGTCTCAAATAGGTCCATAAGTGAAGGTATTTATAAATTGTACTTTGATTGAAATGTAATACTTTTTACTCTTCTGGCACAACTCAAGTATAATAATGGATACAATTTCTTATTTCTGGTAACTCAAGTAAGTGGAAGTGTATCTGAAGAACACAGAATATTTTCACTAAGGCCCTATACTAAACTAAAGCCTTTTTCTTTCCATTCTCGTCTTTTTCTTTCTGTCTTTCTCCCCACCGTTCCAGTCTTCCTCCCAACTAAAATCCCACCTGTCCCTTACAAAGGCTTTTTGGCATCTCTGCTAATGAGCTGATGCTGTCAAATTTATCTTTTTTTTTAAAGAGATTCAGAATCTGTTCTCCTGAGGTGAAATATCAGGGCTTTCAGACTTGTATTCTTCTTGTAAAATATAACCTAGATCCTTTATGATGAAATAGGCACTTTAGAGGCACCTGGGCTTATCTTTCCGTTTTTCTGCTCAGCTCTGTTATGCACAAAGGTCTTTTTCTAGGTGACATATCATGTTGTATTCCAAAGTACACTTTCTTTTAATTTACAACTTAATTTTCAACCTAATTCAGAAGATTGATACTATAATGCTATTTGCAGAAGTATTGAAATGTCAGTAAGTTTTATTGTAGTAATAAAGAGAATTCCATATATCACGCACTCTATAGGGATCCTTGCTTTTTGCATAGATCTTCATAGCAACAACCAGTGGCTAAATGCTGGCAATCATTAATTTTTAAAGAAGACATGGTTATGATGAGTTGAGAAATTAAGACCACAGTGAAGAATGAACTTTAATTTTTGACACTTTCTGTTAGAGTCTAAAAGGAGACAGAAGTAGATTGGGGGGAGGGCTGGGAGGGAGGAAGGAAAAAAAATGGCCTAAATCCCAAGTTCCTAATACTTAAAATGCTGTCTGCTTGTAAAAGATTTCAGTCAGGGAGAGGCCATCTTCGAGCTTCTCTTAACAAATGGGTATCAGTGGTCCATGAAATAATCAATGTCGATAATCCATCCTAGGGTCTGCCAATATGTTAATGGCTCTGCCGCATCGTTATTGCTACAAGGCCATAAATCATTTCCATACCAGAATGCTTAGCAGTCGAGGACTCAAACCTCTAGCCTGGAATAAAATGCTGTCTCTTAACAATTAATGTCTAAACATTTTGCAGCTTTGTGCCTTGATTGTTTTCAGATGCTAGAAAAGTAGGTAGGACAGATTGTAAATCAATAAAACAATAAGACAAAGTGTTTTAATAATAGAAAGACTCGAAGTAAATCATAGTTCTGTGTTTATTATTGCTTTGGAGGTTATAAATAAGTAGTACCAACTAGTAAAGGTTTAGTTAACAAGGAAAAATAGGTCTGGAATTGATGTTTTGGACATGTTACATTACATTTTCACTCCAGAAGGTGAGGGAGGTGGGGGTTAGCTTTATTATTTATATTTTTTAAATGAGAGAAGAAGAGCTAAGAAGTGCTTGTATTTTTGAATTGTTGTCCAGTAGGAAGAAGGTATTTTCTACTCTGCCCAGCAGTACATCAGTGATCTGGCTCTGCGTCTGGAGGACACCGGCACGCAGTCACCGGTACGACAGCTGTGCTGAGCTGTCGACAATCACAAGGGGGTCTTATTTAGAAAATAGAATTGGATCAAACCAATCTGACTTAGGTTAGTTTATGTCAATTTAGTTCACTATTAAAGGCAATGTAAAATGTGATGGTAAGTCATTAACTCTCTATTGTATAGACACAGCCTGTTTGTGCTGATTACTGTCTCTTATTCTTCAGTTGTGCGCGAGGCTGTGTTTTGGCACGATGGGTAACCAGCGCCCTTTCTATTCCAAACATTAATACTGTTTTATTTGTTTGCTTTTAGCTAATGAAAGTGGACATTAACATACAGTTGTTAAACTACAAACATATTAGTTATCACAAGTATGCCCAGTATATGTAGTATAACATTAATGACTATCCATCAGGTGGTGAACCATTTTCAGTTGCAGGTAAAACTAGTATTTATAAATAAGCTCTTAATGAGGTAAATATATTTTTTCCAGTTTTGATCCATTCAGATCCCAACATCTCATTTCCCACAGTAGAAGTCAGTCCCGTGTATGTGTATGCAGTTCTTAATGGTAGGGTAACAACAATTAAAGAAAGGTGCATTTACTTTGCGTATTGAAAGCACCCTGTCTTGTCAACCTCCTTAAGGTTTTAGTATTATTATTTTTTTAACTATTTTTGTATTTTTTTTATTTTGACGCTCATTTGCAAGAAATTATATTTTGTCTGAGAAAGGTTTTGAAGTTGACATTTTTCATGGTAATATTGATCTAACCAACCCTACATGCTGGTTTTACATAATATGTTGTTTAGGCTAGGTCAGAGCTAGTTTGTTACCTCGCTACCACCATTGCTCCCCCACCCCTCCCCCTAATTTTCTTTAGGAGAATGTAGGGAAGAAAGCTAATAACAGTGGAAATGACAAGTGAGTTCATGGATTTATTTATTTCTTTTTAGAGCCCTGACTTGCCTAGCATTAAGCAATTTGATATGGTCATAGTTTATTTTGGTGCTCAGGATGTAAGGACAGGAAGGAGCCAGAGAGACGGTGGCTCAGTATAGACAAAAAGACAATTAAAACTGATATGTCTCTTAATTGAAGTGGCAACAGCAGTCAGGATGGAAGTAATTTATTCAAAAAATTGTCCAAATGCATAAACTTCACTGGTGTACAGTATGGTGGTGGGACAGTGGAAAATGTGATAGTTGTTTCCGTTGTGTGAATTACTCAGGCAGGATGCCTTTGTGAAGTAAGGGGGTTTGTTTAATGTTCTGACAACAATTTAGATCCTGTTATGGTTATTGCAGTGTAATGCAGTAGTAAAAATTGAACATGACACACCAGCAATTTATTATTTGTGTGTTTTTTAACCTTGAGTATTGGATTGTTTGTCCAAGCATATCCTTTGATTTGCTATGAAATTTATTGTTGATAAAAACAATCAGATTTCCATTAGAAGCAAAAAATTCATTTTTTTGCCATGAACCATAGATTTAGAAAAAATTCAAGCTCGGCTGCAGGACTTATGACAGGTAGGCTTATGACATTATATGGTAATTCAGCATGAAAGAATAATTGTGACACTCTACTTGGTGCTGGAGTATAATCGTGCTGTGAGGTTCAATTCACTGAAAGGCCAAATTATCTTCAACTACATTAGTCTGACAACCTATAATGCTTTGCAGAGGCAATTTGTAGATGTTTCACAGAATGCCAGCAAACATGGCTTACCATTATGTTACCCATTAACAAATTTGTATAGAGGAAAAAAAGTAACTTTTCCATTTTCTTAACTGTTTTTGAACTTTGGCATACAATAAATGTGTACTGGGTAGTAGTAGTAGTGTATACTTTGCTATTTGGTGTTGCTTTTCAAACCTTAAGGGACATTACAAGGTAGATTAATTTTTTGAAGGGTGAAATATTTAGATTTCTTTTGCACTTGAACAGCAATGTCCTAGCTTCTGTTGAAAGAATAGCATGGCATCCAAATGAAGGTAAACCAGCATGATGTATTTTTGCTATAAAAAGTAAACAATAGTGAACAACTTGGAAATACTGCTGTGTTACAGCTCACAGAGAGTTTGAGCGTGTGTGTGATTCTCTCTCTTGATTAAGCGGGAGTTGTCACTGTTAGAAAATAGCATTGCCTTGACTGCCTTATGTGCATGTTATCCATGCTTAGCATCCTGAACTTCTGGGCAGCTGTAGAAGGGCATCTTTTGTTTGTTTGAGAATGGATTTTTTGTTTCCTGTTGAACCGCAATATTTCCTAACTTCTCATTGAAGCCGATTTCAATTTGAGTGCTACTTTGTACTACCAAAGAGTGGAATCAATACTCATATGGCTGTGTAGCACATAGTTTAGTCAGGATGAAAATCAGATTAAGGTCCAGTATCTTGTGATCCTCATCTGTACATGACTTTATACAATCGCAAAAGTGGATTATACCTTTCAAGGTAGACATACTGCAAAATTCCTATGGATCAAAATTTATATTAGATAATATTTTAGAATGCTTAGAGTTTGTCACCCTTGTCTTGTAGCAGGAAGGATCCCCCAAACGTGTTGTGCAGGTGACATTGATGTACGTGCTGAGCCTGCAGTTTGAGGTGGTGGTGACCAAAAAGGTCACTCTGTATCTTAGAGACCAATATCAATACAATACAGTAATTTTTGTCCATTTCCCTAAGATGAAATTTAATTAGTTAGATTGGCAGAGCTATCTCATAAACTATGTAAAGAAGCTGATAAAACTATGTAAAGAAGCTGATAAAACTATGTAAAGAAGCTGATATGAATCTCCTTTTGGTTAAACTCTATGCTGAGTTGCTCTCATGATATGTATTTGCCCTCTTAGGACTGGCTATTGTAATGTCCTTGAGGCATTTCAAATATTTTACTCATTTTGTAGGTGAAAGTAGCTGGTTTTTTTTTGTTGTGGTGGTTTTTTTTTTCTTTGGCAAACTGAGGATGGGGGAGAAAAAAAAAGTTTTTACTGTAGAAGAGTACCTAGCTGATCTTCAGAGAAGAGATAGAAGAGTTGTATTGGTACTTTGCATCACTGAAGTTAACGTTATTGTAAAATACCAACTGTCTATGCAAGATGCTCTGGAGAAATATTTGCTAAAGTCCACAAACAGATTTTCACTCTTTGTCATCCTTAAAGTGGAATACAACTATACATCTACCTTCACCACATGGAGATAATTCCGGAAAGTAATTTATGACAGTATTTGTAATTGTAAACTGAGTTTTAGAACTGCTCATAATTAAGCTCCTGGAAGAGTTTAGCCATTGAACTCAGTGCTGACAAAGTGATATGTCTTATTGCTTACTAAATCTGCTAGATGCTCATCTCCATAGCGTTATCTGTGAAAGAATTAATCCTGGAGAGGAACTGAAAGAATTGATGAGTCTTTGATTTTGATTTTTGAACAGTGTCAGACAATTGTAGGTTTTGGAGTTTTGAAGAAGGTGACAGACTCTTTTTATCTTGCTTGTAGTTAATAGCAAAGAGCGTTCAGTGCCGCAATACCCAAAGGGAAAGGTTTGAGTGACTGCACAGGGAATGTGGATTGTTATCATTCCAGTCACAGGGCACTGCATGAAAGCACAGGCTCTGTGCTCTTCAGTACTGCCACTTGATCACAGCAGCCACTGTTACTCCTGTACTGCTTTTTATGGTACATATCATAACATTTTATTTGATAGTCGTGGTTCCCTTGGTTCCCTTGGTGTCTGAGGTTTTGGGGTTTTTTTTTTTTGTTAAGTACTAAGCCCTAAGTCTTCTGTTCAGGCTGTGGAAGAAGTCAGATGAATTTACAAAGTATATTCTGCTGGAAAAATGTTTCACAGAGAAGTTGGGCTTGGTAGGAAGACAAGCCCATATAAAGATCTGGTTATTTTCATAAAGACTGAATGAAAGATTTTAAAAAGTAATGAAGTATTTTAGGCAACTTCAGTCTTTGATATTACAAGATCCTGATGACAATCCAACAGCTGTAAGAAAGCAGAAAACAACCTTGATTAAATAGTGTGTTGGGTAAAACTAGCTAATGGAGGCATATGAGCAAATTTGGTTCTCTTTAAGAAGAAAAGGTGCATAAACCTTCTTTCACTGGAAACGTGCCTGCCAGAGCCAGGCATATTGGTTATTTTTTTTTCTTGCTTAAAGGAGTCCATGACTGTGTAAAAAGAAGTTTTCCACATCACTAGCTGAGTTTCTTCTCACGCTCACAAGAAACCTGTAGATGGGTGAGCTGAGGCTGTACCAGAGAATACCAAGGAACCGAGAACTTGTGCACCTCCAGTGAGAATTTTCCTGCCCTTCCATTCAGGACAGAGTCTGATGCAGGATGTGCTCTGCAAGGAGAGACTCCAAGGTCTTTGTTACAGGGTGAATAATTCTTTTGTCTGTGATGTGGTACAGAGTTAACCAACAAACAGCAAATGTCTTGATACACAGCAAAGCAAACAAAAAAGGCAATAATCTTCCAATAGATTTTTGTGATAAAGATCCTTGGTTAATACAAAACAATGCGAATGAAGTAAAAGGGATTTTACCCAGAAAAAAATACTTACCTATGACTTTGTGGCAAAAAATTCCTTTTCAGTTTCAGTGGGCAGAGTACGTTTGTGTTTGATATCCAGTTATCAGCATGTAGGGTCCCTAAATGTCTAAAACAAGGACTCTGCTAAAAGAGGAGGAATTGGCCCCAAGCTAGAGGAAGTTGCTTTTAATTTTAATGGGAAAGACTTGAAGGAAGGAATGGACTATCAGGTAGGAGAGACATTGGATATTTTCATAATGGGAAAAGTCTTTTACGGATGAAAAAAATATCATATCAAGTAACATTATTTTTCAGACTATAGTCTCCCAGTTGCATAGTTAAGGACATGCTGCAGCATTAGTGTTTACGCATAATGCTTTCCAAGTAATTTAGGCTGAACTGCCACTGACTTACTTAACATTTATAGGTCAACCACCTGCAGAAAGGGCATGTAGGTAGATTATTGTTGACTTTATGGTTATGGAAGGTAGCTAATTGGTGAGCATGCTGGGAAATAACTTGTTATGCCTCAATAGCTCTAACACCAGGCCTTACGATTTCTTATTGGCACAAGGTAACAGAGTAATTTCTCATGACTAAGGCCCTTGCTGAGAGGGGAGGTAGCATGTGGTGGCAATAGCAGGTTTAAAAAAGGGAAGAGGGTGGCTACAAGATGTCGGAAGTAGATTATGAGTGCAAAATCAAATAATTTAATGATCCTTTGTCAAACATATCATAGCATTTGCAGTGAAGTTATTGATTCAATAAGCAAATTTGCCAACTGTGTATTAGGAGAATAGAGCATTCATATTCTGGCTGTTGTGTGCTTTGCAGAGTGATTCACTAGAAACTTTGAGAAATACCTGGTTTTGCTTGTACTGACACAAATATTTTTTTTTCCCTTGATCATGAAATGTAGAATAGCTCTGGATTTTTTAAAAATTTTGTTGCAAAGTACTTGAAGACTAATCGTTTTCCTGCTTTACTCCTGTCTTTTTTTCCCATTACTTGTCTCTGCAGAGGTACATGTACTCTCTTGTGTGCTAACTGACAACTTTTGCCTTTTAAAGTTCGCAATAAAAGTCATAGACTACAATGCATAATGAATCAATTTGCTTAATTTGGTTTGGGCCCTTGGGTTGTAGTGCAGGCATCCTTGCTTGTATTCACATAGCTATCTTGATTCTGATGATGTTCTTTTACGAGAGCTGGAAAAAAACCAGAGCTGGAGAAAACCCAGATGGTTTGTTTAGTTAAGAACAGAGCCCTGGGTTAAAGTCTAGAACATCCAAATGTATCCATCCACATTTAGTCTTGTATACTGCAACTGTGTGGAATTCTTCTCTTACTGATGCTCATAAACCTTCAGTTAATGTTAGTAATCAATTTTTTCCCTTCTCAACTGTTTCCCGCTTTTTAAAGGTTTGTGTGTGTGCTCCTGTTATCCATATATAAACACAGCACACACACAAAGTAAACTTAAATTTCAAAGCTTTTTGTGTTTCAGTAACATTTGAAGGCATGATATATTCATTTCATCTTTTCCCATCTTCAGCTTTGTTCACACACAGTATTTTGTGCATACATCTGTACATATGTGTGCTAATAAATGTGGTATATTCTTTTATAGCAAAAAATGCTTCTTCAGCATAACCGTAGAGGAAAAAAATATAAAGGTTTGCAGTGATCTATTTACATATCAAAGAGGGATAAACTGTAGGAGATATACCTTTCACAGTTTCTTTCATGTTTGTACTGTATTGACTTGGAAAAAAGGTACTTGAATGGGTAGTGTAAAGCAGTATAATTAAATGAGATTTTTTTCAAAATTCTAACATTTTCTAGCTGATAGCATCACATTATCAAAAACATTGTGAATATTGTAATGAACAAATTTGTTTTCTAGAATTTCAGACTCGTATTGTCTCTCTGGAGATGAACACATAGCATCAACTGTAGTGATGAGATGTGAGTGTATAACTTTTTAAGTGCCAAACTGCAAAAGGGAAAATAAATGAGTTGGGCAGATGTAAAATAATTGACAATCATAGGATTGCTGATACTGGCAGATGACCGCTTAACTGAACAATACCTTTATTGAATACAATTGTGGTAAGACCACTAAGTGCAACTCCTGCTAAAACCCGTAATGTTTTAGGATAAATTAATCAGCAAGTAGTGCTGAATTTCAGTTTTGAAATTAGTAATACTCTCTGTTAGAACTTTTATTTGTTTTTCCCCCAAGAAAAGACCTAGTTTCTCGTAAGTGGTGATAAAAACATCCTAGTTAGAAGCTAAGTCCTTATAATATTGTTGCTCTTCAATTTTACTTTTTTTTGGGTGCTAACCAGGAGAATGCGAGTTATATTCATGTTTATTCAAGCAACTAGATAGCTTCAACCCTTTTTCTTTACCCTTTTCTCTTTTTTCTTTTTTTCTTTCTTTTTTTTTTTGAAGTTTCTTGTCATAGGTAAAACTAGCTGGATTTGAATTGGAGATCTACGAAAGCTACATTTAGATTTGTGCACTCATTTGTTAAATATATCTACCTTAAAATGCTGGATATGTAACAAATAAAGATGAGTTTTTCAAATTATGTCAGCATGCTTTTTGTTAACAAACAACCTCAGAAAAGTCACATTACCTGTAATGGTGAGAACTGCATTCAAGTCACTGTTCCTTCAAACTTCAAGAGTAGTGAGTCTCACCATTTCAGATTTCCTATGCTGGTGAAATGAAAGAGAGAAATTAGCCTACTTTTCCAGTTGATTCATTCTGAAATTTGAGCTGCTCGTTGATCAGAAAGTATTCAATATAACTTCTTATGTCATGTCAAATAGAAGAAAGTATTTCTGCTATTGTGTAATAGTCTATCAAAAGCTGTTTTGGCTCTCTAACAAGTTCTGCTTCCAGGTGCTAAGCCTGTGGTTTCCTCCATTTGACTTGTTTGACTCAAGGGATTGAGTAGTAAATGAGTTGTTTAAATTTCAGATTTGTTAAAATTAATTTATTTTGCGATTGCAGTAAATCAAGACCTTATAATACTAAGGCAGTAATCTGAATTTCTTTAACTTTTAAACATTCTTTCTTAAGAAAGAAAAACAAAGCAGGTAAAATTAGAACTCTTTTTTTTTTTTCTTAAATTGTTTTCTTTTTCATTTTTGGGTGTGGATTTTTTTTTTTTTTTGTGGGGGGAGAGGGAGGCCAGTGTGTTTATATACTGGTTTTCAGTATGCTCTGGTGGGACTTCCACAATACAAGCTAACATTCTTACAGCAGAGCACATTGGTACATCTGTTGATGGCCTTTCCAAGTACGTCTTTGTAGATTTACGTTAGCAGGATGCAGTAGTCCTGGGAATAAGAATGCTATCCGAGTAGGGATATCTGCATAGAAAATGAAAGCATGAGCCCAGTCATTCCCAAAGCACATATTAAGTGTCATGTAGTGATTTTATTTAGAATACTTGTGAACTGATAAGGCAAACCTTAATGAACACACTTAACTTGCAGAAGTTGTTGACTACTGCTTTTATAATATGGCTATTTCTAAATAAAGACTGTATCTTCATATGATTAAACTGGTAGGATGGACTACCTAAAGGCATGGTGCCTACCTTTTTTGTTGTTTGGTTTTAATTTCTGTCTTGGACACAAATGAAAAGTTTCGTGCTTATTTTTGGTTTTCCTTTTGGTCAGATACAAAGTTGATTTGTGACTTGGCTGGGAGGGGAAACAAAAACTAAGCCTAAAATACTGACCTCTGTTCATGCTAATCTATGTTTTTAACTGTTATTTCTGAGGGAGTGATTTATTTACAGTGACAGCTTGTTACTTATGGTAGCTGCTGCCAGCTTCTGAAGTAATCTGATAACGTCAAATAGTGAAGGGAAGCTATAGGCTTTGCCTTGAATGACTTGCTATAAATCATATTCATAGCTGGTGTGTATAAGGATGCTTGGGTTGATACTGATAGAAATACAAATCAAATACAACGTACGGTAACCCAGTTCAGAGACAGAGATTCTAGATTAAGCCTATTGGGTTCATATTTTTAAATGAAATGAATCAGGCATCCCTGCTTGTATATCGAAACTTCAAAACCTGGAAATGGTGCACCTATTTAAAGCCCAAAAAAGAAAGAAGAGAATATACAGAAAAGAGTTAACACTGAATGACAGACAGGTTTGAATGTTCAGGGAAAAGAAACCCATAAGAAGTAATGGACGAAGTTGCCTGGAGAGCTCATCAACAGTCAAACAAAGTGACAGCCAAGAAGCGAGTTCAAAGTCACCGTACAACAGCATGTTATGGCTTCCACAGAGACAAGAGTCAGTGCAGAATAGAAATTGCACCAATGTTCTCATCTGGCTGTTGCAGCTTTTGTATCCACAGCTAATCATAAAATCAGTTATGTGGTTTCTGGTTTTGTGAGGTGTAAAGGTGTTTGATTTATGCACTTTCTGAAGAGGGAAAAACAGAGGGGAAGTCTTGAAGAGCAAATGATAATAAGTCATGTAGTGCAGGCAACAGTTGTGTTACATTGGATAAATCTGTTGTGCCATTTTAATTGCAGTAGTTGCACTAAGTGTGACGACATCTGTGATAGCCAAAGTGAAAGCCACCAAGTGCCAGACATGATGGGAGGAATTAATATTTGGAATCTCCTTTTTTCCTCACCTCTTACACAGTCAATGTGCTCTTGTGCCTTCAAGTTATAGTATGGAAGCAAGATGTTTTATTCTGTGGATACATGTAATTAATTTAGAAAAGTAGGCTGTTTCAGAGGTGTTCAGGAAAACTGTTGTCTACAGACTGGACTGTAAGGTCCACATTTCTGAAGTAGGTCTATTCACTTTTCACCGACTCTCTGTTTATTAACCCTGCCTGCTGAGGAAAAGGTCGGTGCTAGCTCTTCATTACATTTCAAACTTGGCTCTGACTAATCAAAAAATATGGAATTCCTTGTTGATATTTCAGTCATCTCCCATTCAACAGGCATAACGCAGACTTTGTATGAAAAATGCTGCTTTTTCTTTAAGGACTACCAAAATCTCAGACCACAGTAGAGCTATCCTGTAACTTGTTTCCCCCCTTTTTCCTCATGTTCAATTTATGGCTGTCTTGAGCACTCCTGTCTCTTCCCTGCCTTGTGCTTGTCACTGTGTCCGGATACGTAATAAAGTCATGTTTTTTTAAGTGTGATCCTCAAGTGCATTATCAGCTCATCAGAAACAGGTGCAAATTACTGCAGAAGAATTTTGCACATATTCTTTTTTTTTCATTATGTGAATTAATAAACAAATCCCCTTTCTGTTTAAAGATGAATAATAATGCCACATTTTGTCAGAGGTAGTGATAATTGGTAATTAATACCACAGTGTTTTATATCTTCTGATCACTAGGTAAAATAAAATTACTTTCTGGCTACCAGGTAAAACTTAAATGATACTGGCACTGACAAAATGTGAAAGGAAGAGGGAAGTCCCTTGTGAGAAGATGAGTTTATTATACAGATAAGATTTCCATAATAAGGGATAGTGATTATAGGGAAAGGCTGAAACTCCATTAACTGAAACAAATTACTGTAACAAAGCCAGAGGGAGTGCTTTGCCAAACTTACAACTCCTTTCATAATATTCAAATATCTGTTGGTGTTCAGTAATCAGTGTATGGAGCTATGAGTCGGGTTTCTGGCTCCTGTGTGCCGTGCCACTGACACAGCTACAGTTTTATGTAGGAAAAGGGTCCATTTGTCTGGGCATATGGAGGATGTACCTTGCTAATGTATTAGTGAAGCATCAGGCATTTTCCCTACAGAAATGCTGCCCCTCTAATGTCACTGTTTCTCGATTTAAGGGAATCTTAATTGTCGGAGAAATGTATGAGGTATATAAGCTTTAAGGAAATGCAGTGAACTTCTGAATTTATCTGACCATCATGACATAGTATTCTGACTAGGATTTATGTTTCTTGCTTTGGCTAAAAAAGAAAAGGAAAACCCTGATTCCATTTCTGTGTGTATAGTTGCGTGTGTGCAGCCCTTTCCAGAAGTGACTCACATACTCTGCATTCACCAACGTAGACAACACTAGTCGTGGTTCTGTTTGCTCTCTGCCTACATGTGCATATGCAATATATTTGCAAGGTGCTTATGGCTCTTCAGCTTGTTTTATTTGTGTAAAACACATTAAAAGAAGCTATTTAAATATAAATGTTGCCATCTTTGTACGAATTTTGGGGTAAAAAATAATACTATAGTTAAGGATTTCGTGTAAAAACTGTTAGAGTTTGCAGTTACAGCTCTGGTAAGAACAGCAGGCAAGACTATAAGCTTTAATTTATGTTGTGCTTTGGACATTTTTCAGAAACTATTTACCCATTACCTCTTAGGTCAGTGGCCTAATAATGCAACAAAGCACTTTTTGAAATTGCAGATAATTTTCAGTGCTCAGATCTCTGTGTAGTATTGATGGGGAGGAAAGCTGATTAGGATCTTGGGAATTGTGCTTGATGGGAACAATCTGGAAGGAGTGAAAAATTATTAAACACACACAGCGGGAGTTGTAGGATTTACCATTGTCGTGCAGTGCTATTAATTCTCATTGCATCGTACAGCAGCTTGATTGCACACTGTGAATACTGTTTATTGGAGAACGGGTACAATTTTGCTGTAGTTGTTGTAATGTAATACTAAATGCTAATTAGGCTTCTAACAATAATTAGAACCTCTTGCTAGACTTAGAAATGGAAACACTCAATTGAATTTACAGAAACAAAGACCTTTAAGCTATGCCAGGAACAGTATCTATAGCAGCAGCATCAACTTTGTAAAGTTGTGGGGATTTTTTTATTTGTATTGGGGTTTTTGATTGGGTGGGTTTGTTGTTTTTTTTCTTTGCCTGGTTTATACATTTCATTTACAGGATTGTAAACATGTATTTTTATGGTGAACATAATGAGCTCATTACATTCTCAACAAGGTTATTTTCTTAATGAAAGGGTAGAAAAAACAAGTAAATATTAGAAGGACAATTGCAGGTAAATTTGACATGAAAATCTGTTAGGATAGATAGTGGTTGAATGCCTAGTATTGCTAAGTATATTGCACTGTTTCTTTTAACTATTTTGAAATACAAAAAGGAAATAATAAAAACTAGCTTGCCCCCCAGAAGTTAAGCACCAGGGTTTTTTTCTGAATTAGGCTTTAAAGTTCTGTGTAAGTATTTTCAAATATGACAATAAAGATGAGCTGTAGTTCTTGAATAATTTAGTACTTTGCAAAATGAACTTTCTTTACATTTGGAGGTAAATGTCATTTTTATTTTATTTTCAGTGGGTTGGAATCAGTATACCAGGATGTGAACAAATAAAGTTGAGAGGGAAAATGCACGGTATATACACTTTGATCTTGTTTGCTGATAATTTTTTGTTATTAGACATCCATATATTCACAGGGCTGAATGTACAGAAGATAAAGGCCTTTAACCTGCATCACTCCTTAAAAGGCAAAAAAAGCAAACTAAAGTTTTATGGTGCACATGTTGAGAAGATACTAAACTTGGGTTCCTGTTTTGAAAGCCCCTTTTTTATCAATGAAGACAGAACCTGGGATTACTCTGCGCTGGTGAGGCCCCACCTGGAGTACTGGATCCAGTTCTGGGCACCCCAGTTCAAGAAGGACAGGGAACTACTGGAGAGAGTCCAGTGCAGAGCCACTGAGCTTATTAAGGGAGTGGAGCATCTCCCTTATGAGGAGAGGCTGAGGGAGCTGGGTCTCTTTAGCTTGGAGAAGAGGAGACTGAGGGGTGACCTCATTAATGTTCATAAATATGTAAAAGGCAAGTGTGAGGGGGACGGAGCCAGGCTCTTCTTGGTGGCACCCAATGACAGCACAAGGGGCAGTGGGTGCAAACTGGAGCATAGGAGTTTCTGTTTAAACACAAGGAAACACTTCTTCACAGTGAGGGTGACGGAGCACTGGAACAGGCTGCCCAGGGAGGTTGTGGAGTCTCCTTCTCTGGAGACATTCAGAACCCGCCTGGACAAGTTCCTGCATGATCTACTCTAGGCTCCTGCTCTGGCAGGGGGGTTGGACTCAATGATCTTTTGAGGTCCCTTCCAGCCCCTAATATTCTGTGATTCTTGTTCAAACCTTGCTTTTAAAAGCTTAATGTCAATATACTGAGTTTTGGTTTTAAAAGTGTCTTTTTTTTCAGCCTTCTCTGAATAGGAAGATCCGGAGCCTTTGAAAAAAACCAATGGAAATACATTTATCATGGAAATACTGGAAGGATTTTACATACAGTGCTGCTAGCATGCACCAACGCCCAACAATACTATAAGCAGTTTACTGTCCAGTGTGAGACTCTAGTGGTACTATTTTTACTACATTTGTGGCAGTTGTTATACTTCCTTCTGTTCCTTGATTTAACGTTTCATCAAAACATATAATGAAAAATGGTCACTGTGCTTCCTGCTTTCATCATTTTACTGATCTTCCCCAGATTGCCATCCTTGTAAATTTAAGTTGTACCGCTGATAATGGTAAGAAACTTTCCTATGGAGTAACTTTATGGTACAACTTGTCAGTTGGTTGGGGTTTGGTTTTTTTTGTTTGTTTGTTTTATTTTTAGTGAGATTTAACTATAAAAAATGGAAGCTTCACAAAACTTTTCAAGAACAGAAGGAGCACTCGAAAGCAAACCTGTTACTTAATATTTTCAGTGACCTACCTTCAGTATCTGCATACTGCTTTTGAATTTATGGGTACATTTTTACCCTGTGACTTGCCCTCACCCCTTAAGCCATATATGAGCATTGCATAGTGCAAGTCAGTTGTGGTTTTTAAAACATTATTGATCTTGTGTTGTGCACGAAATAAATAATGAGTGGTTTATACTTCATCACAAATTATTATAATGAATGCTTTGAATTATGATTATTTACCTGTACAATTTTGGCCCCAGTTCAAGGTTATAAATTCTATTCTGCAACTTGTGAGAATGTGTGTTTACAGAAATTTGAACCTTAGCAAATGAGATTTTCTTAAATATACCTTCTTTATGACATCTTAGTATCTTCTGAGTGGCCTGTGTTTTTCTTTAAGGCTTCAGCAATCATCTGTAAAAGATTTACCTTGAGCAAGAGAGATTGTTCTGTTTAATTTTCCTTTAGCGATTTTTCCTTGCACAAGTCAATGTCACCTGCAAAGAGAAGGTCTGCTGAGATGTGGCTCTCTGCTTATTAGTAAGTTTTACTCTTCTCCTCGAACACTGATTATTACCTTCCCGTTATATTATAGGTGTGTTCATGCTCTGAAGGCAATCAGGGTCAGTCCAGTATGGCTCACATGTTACATGTTTTTCTCGTAGTGTGTCACATGTAGCCCACTGTACGGACTGTGACAAACTGCTGCTGCATGACCTGGTAGTCTTGGGTCAGAGTGAGAGAAATTGGTGGTGTACTAAGATATATGTTAATACATATATTATTTATATAGGCATTAGAGAATGCTATTGTTGTCTCAGCACAAATCAAGGTCCAGGCCATGGCCTTGGGGCTTTCATGGGCTCACTTTATCATGTATTGTGATTTTTTTTTTTTAATTTTTTTTTTCCTTCTGCTTATGAATAATTAAAAACTTAAATTACTTGCCATGTTCAAAATTCATATGCTGGGGAAAATAGCTACATGAAAATTAATTTTCTGTTCTATGAGACTGACGGGAAATCAATTAATCTTGATGTATTATTTTATGCAGAACAGGGTGCGGGAACCAGCAGAGAGAATGGCTACAGCTGTTCTTGTTGGTTGGGCCATATATTATTGTTGGCGGGTTTGACAGCTTCTGAAGGAAATGGCTGAAGGGTATCAGGCAGGTGAATCAACTGTAAAAATTTATTGGAGGATACAAACTGTTTCCAGGGGACTGATATAAAACTCACACTTGAGAACTGAAGTATTGAATGTTTTTGTGACTGAAGCAGCTTGTTGTCAATATTTATAGCTTTTCTCTTTGTTACATGTCCTATTTGTTTGATTAACTAGTCAGATGTTAGTGTCTGTTTGTAATTTATTTGTTGTGCCTTCTGTAGCATTTTTGATACATAAAGATTTACTGCTAGGTAAATAAAGCAGCTCGTGCAATGCAATATGCTAAATAAAATGACAGTGCTGTTTACAGCATGTTACAAGTTTTATAACTCACTAGGTAGATCAGTAACTTTTGTTTACCATTGTCACTGCTAAGTTGAAGCATGTCTCAATGTATTAAGTGCTGTGGGGTAAACAGGTCTCCTTTCAAATAACTGGAGATTATAATCAATATGTACCTCAACGGTAAATCATTTAAGGGAGTTCATAAAGCCCTCTGTAAACCCATATGTAATGCAGACTTTGCCAAAATAAATTGAAATACCTTTGTGCTCTTCAGCATGAGCTTTATATTCACCTTCCTTTTCAATGTATCCACACCACTGCTCTTTATAAATAATAAAAGGGAGAAACACTAAAGCAGCTACGAACAAGCTGTGTGTTAAATGTTGGTCCCCATCTGGATGTGCAGGGTCCAAGGTCCTAGGGCAAAGCTGAGTCTCATAACAGCTGTAGGTTGTAATTTTTAACTGTTAGACAAAGAGACTGAGTCTCCCTGGCACCACTCAGTGGGTTGGGAGCAGCCTGCTCTGAACTCTTCTTGAAGTGCAGCAGATCAAGCTATTACTTGATCAGAGAGTGTGGCTGCAGTACTGGAGAATCTACAGAGTAGGATCTCTGTACAACTTGTAGGCGTTGGAAAGAATTTAGTTCCCACCTATCCCCATCAAACCTTCTTCTCTGGTGCTCTGAAATAGGAGTATATTGCTATATACTACTAAAATGCCAAGCATTCCTGATGGAGAAAGTAGTAAGAGATGACAATATTGCTAAAACCTCTAAATAATCATAAAGAGCATGTGTCCTACAGGTTATTTCCTACAGCTTCTTCCAAAATGGAGAGACTACTGCAAGAAATGTGAAGCTGTAAGTCGTGAAACTGACATGGTGAGGGAAGGAGAAAGAGATTTGGATTTTTGTAGAGATAATTAGTATGTGTGCAATGTTAAGGTTATCACTGGTGTCTTCTCTCATCTCTTCTCTTTTCACGTTGCTGGGTTTTTTGAATCCTCAAAATAGACTTTGTAACTTTCTCTTTTAATCACTCTCTTATATTTATGCTACTATTAAATTATCCTTTCTTTCCTTTTTCCCCTGACCTATGCACATTTGAGAATTTCTTATACACATTTAAGGATGAGGTACTTGTACATCCTGTTGGTGCTATATGTGCTTGAAGTGTTGGGGTCTGAACCCCGAGCCCTGAAGTGAACTTGACACCTGGATGAGTTTCCCAACTAGGTAAAAGGGGCTAAGGCTGCCCAGGTGCCTCCTGTTGGAATCAAGAGCAAGACTGGGTTGGCCTCTGTGTTTGCCACCAAGGAGATCTTTTAGCTCTGCTGCTGGCTGCAACCCAGTAGATGTTGAGTGGTGGGGACACATGCCATGCCAGACCTTGATGTGAGGGATAGGCCACTTGGTCGTAAGAGGGCCAGGAGGGGAGGCCAGGCCAAGCACACCCTGAAATGATGAGAAACAGCTGCCATTTAGGTGGTGATTAGAGGGTGGAGATAAAAGGCCAATAGAGCTCCTTATTGGGATCTGCTGCTGGGAGTTGCTGCTGTTGTTGGGAGCTGCTGTTGGGACCTGCTGCTGCTGGAGAGGTTTGTGAGTAGTTTTGTGGAGTCAAGGATAATGGATTGGGTAATGTATCTTTCTGATATTTGTTGGATTGGTTTGTGCCTAGCTATGTTGAGATTCAGGGCATGGTTGATAACTCCTTCTTTTATTCCCCCCGTGGCTGGCCATGCTATATCGTTTATGGGGGCCGTCGAAATAGATAATAAAATCTGCATGAGTTTCACTGTATGTTTTCTGCTGATGGCTGCCGCCTCCTTGTTGGACCATGTAGTTAGCAAAACAGTGCTCTAAAATAGATTCTCTGGAATTATTGCATCCTCGAGTCCCAGAGGGTTCTGGTCTACATGTTTCCACTGAGATGTCCGGCCCCATAGTGAAGTTCTTTGTTTTAGAAGTCTACAGACAAATTTAAGCTTTGTCATATGCTATGGGTATGACTGTATTAGAAAAATTCAAAGTTCTGAATAGACTTTTTCAAGATCCAATGTTTTGTGATTATAGAGTTATCAGCACTAAGAAATTTCCAGGACATTAAGGACTTTTGCAAAGTGATAATAAACCTGGTGTTAGTATTGTAGATGAGAGCGGGAGATAGGGGAGGTGGGGTAGGAAAATAAAAGGCATTAAGAACTGGAAGATTCTGACCGTGTTCTGGAAATATGCTCTTAAGACTTAATTAGAAGTGTTTCTCTGTGTTAAAGTAATGGATGAATTAAACAAGATCCAGATATTGGGGGAAGGAAAAGAAACTTTAAAAAGTTTATAAATGTTCTAAAGATTAATATAATGTGAGTTTGGAATAAACTTAACAGTTTAACTAAGGTGAACTTTACGTGTCCTTCCTGAATTAAAAAGCTATAAAGAAAACTGAAGTTCAAAGTAATTGTTAATGAAAGCTGGCCAGCATGACCTCCTGAAAATATGAGCATTTGTTGGTCCAACTTTCACAGATGTTAAACATTTGGTGATGTTACTTGGGGCTGCTCGAACCACATTAAAGTCCAGCCACTAGAGTGTTGAAACAGTTGGGCGCTATAATAAAATATACATAAAAAGAAATTGTGAGACATTAGATGTTGTTTGGTGATGACATTTAGGAAATTACAATTTTTCCATACATTGTATTCACATCTACATAAGCTGTTTAGGTATTTGAAGTAAAAGTGGTATATATATATTGTTTGTAATTGCTACTACAGTTCTGGCAGGTGCACATAATTTAACAATGTGTCAAATATGACAAATTATTGTTGAGTTACAATATAGCTTTAATAAGAGCACATCTGTTCCCACTGTACAGTATAGAGGATGTCTGATTTAAAGAGTTTACTTACTGATACTGTATTGTTGTTTAAATATTTAACAGGATCTTAGACACGAATCATAAAAAATACACAGTAGTGTATAAAAATGAAGAATCTTACTTGCAGTAATGTTTTTGCTGCTGTTAAATCTATTCATCCCATCAGGAAACATTCCTGTATTTTTTTTTAAAATTGTCATCTGCCCATGCACATATTATGTATGTCCATGCAGAGAAAGAGCTAGGAACAAAACCCAGCTTATTGCAGAAACACCCGCACACTCGGGGTAAAATGTGGGAACTGTTAAACAGTGTGTAGGAGTCTTAGAGTAGCGCTTGAGCTAAAAAGTGGAAATTACTATGCCCGTTTCAACCTCTAGGCAAAATAAGTGGAGCATACACTTTTGTTGGAACTGGTTAGAACTTCATGAAAGTATCCTGCCACCTGAATAACCTTACTTAGCTGGTTTTATTCTACTCGGAATACTCTTGTGCAGTATTATGTCTGCAAGCAAGCACAGAAGTACTGACTCTGGTGCTGCTGATTAAGATCCCAAGAACAATGTAATTTGATTCTACGATTTCATTTTTCTCTTCTTTTTCAGCATTTACCTGTTGATCTGGCAAACAGGGAATTGTGTGATGCTGCTTCTTAAGCCAAAATGATTGCTAGTTGCTTTATCTGATTTTGATAAAACTTTATCTGTTTTCTCTGGGCGTAGCTACACTGCATAGTGTTAAGTACTGCAAAGAAGCCAGAGTTTGCTCAGGTGACAAAGATGCCTTGGTGTGACAGTGGGAGGATTTCCATTGCTTTAAATTCCTTCAGCAGAATGGGGCAGTATGGGCATAGGTTTTTCACCTTGTTCTTCAAAGGAGAAGGATGAACTTTGTATTTGCTGCATGCTTTTTAAAGGGGCTATATCATACCAATAGTTGTGATAAAAATAAATGAACTTGCCTGGTATCTGTCTTTTACCACTTCTGTTTTAACCATTTAATTCTAAATGAGTCAAATTTTCCTTGGTCTTAATCCTAATTTTGATGTTAGTTTATTAGCACGGTCATATTTATATTTTACCGTAGAGTACTGAACCAATTCAAGTAGAAGCTGTGAAGGTGGAATATCTTGTCTGAGTACAAATAAATCAAGGAAGTTTTCAGATGTAATATTTGAATGTTGATTTACTTTTGCCTGAGTAGAAATCCATACCAAACTGAAAAGAAAATGTTTTGGGTCTTTACATACATGTAGTATTGGTTCCTAAGAAACATCACAGTGGCTGAGGTGATGTCCATCTGAGCTATTGCTCTGTCTCAGACAGTAGCAACAAGTTGCTGTTTAGGCATATCCATTTCTTGATATGTTGTCCATGAATTTGTAGAATTCCGATTTCTATCTGCTGATATCATTTGCATTCACAACCTCCTGCAGCAGAAAGCTCCAGAAGTTCACTAGTCAATTTTTAAGGAGTGCTTTATTTGTTTTAAATTGGTCTCCTACCAGTTTCACTGAATATCCCAGAATTCCAGTATTGTAGGATGTGGTGAATAATTGTCCTGCCTTCAGCTTATTTGGGTGGCCCAAAAAAGTGGTTGGCTGATACACGGAGAACTGGGACTATTTGCATAGCACTGACAAATCTACATTTCTCTCCTCTGCATTTGCACTCACACATTTGTTCTGGTGCACTGCTTCCCATTTTAGTTATAACACACAAGGTATATAGAAATATTGCTGCTTTTAAAGCAGTTAATCTTTAGAAGACATTAAAACATCCCTTGGGAGTGGACAGAGTCAGAAATGAGATGTAACCCATATAAAAGGAAACCTAGAGAACTCCTTGATAGAAAGTAGTTGTTTTAAAATGCTAGGCTGAGTTTATCCGGATGTTTAGGCTGTAAAGAATAATTAGACTTCTGTATTTTTATTTTTTTAATTTTATTTTTCCAAGCATTTTGTGATGAGACAAATTAGTGCTCTGTGTTAGTGATGTGAGCCTTGTGCTGCCTCTTCCTTGCCTTCCTCATTCCATTGCATGGGATACACATGCCCTAAACATTGCTTGAATGGAAAATCACAATGCAGTGCCTTGCTTTTGTGAGGGGAAAAAATATCCTACCTGTATTGTCATTCGTTTTAGCTTTGGGGTTCAAGTCAGATCTAGCGCATGTGCCAAACGTTTTTTGTTATCAGCTCAAGCTTGCCGTGCTCACTTGAACATACTTGTCTAAAATAGCTATAAGTTCATGCCAGGAGATGGAATTCAGACTTATAAGAAAATAATTTTAGTTGCAGTTCAAAACAAGTGGAAAAATAGTAGGTTTCTATTTTTTGTTCCGTGAAATAACTAGAGCTGTGGGGTTTTTTCCTCAATAAAAAGTAAAAAATACTTTTTTTATTACTTAGTGAACTGTTCAATTACGTTGATAGCAAAATCATTTGGGACATTACTAGCTTCCAAAATGAAGTGGTTTTCTAGTTACACAATTGACAGTTGTTGATGGCCTAAATGACAGGGAAAGATATATTTCCAATAATTATTTTAAGTATTTCAGAAATCACTAAAGACAAGATGTTTGTGCTGACTTGTGCTACTGATTTACAGCTTTTCTCACTTCTTGAGAAACAGCAGTATTTTGAAATTTCACTTTTGAAGTGTGGTTGTTAATTGTTTAAAGAACATATCTTATTTTTGTATGTTGCCCTTAAGATTTTCATTGGATATAAAACACTGCTTGCTTCTCCCAGGGGCATGGTATCTTGTAACTGTATGCCCTTCATGCTTTATTATGCAATTTAGTTTTTCATGTCTTTCATTTATTAGCAGTAAAATGACTTAGGAAAAAAATAATTCAATTAAGAGGCTAAAATCACTGTTAAGATTAAAATTATAGTTAATTAAAGTGAGTTTCCTGGTTTTGTAAAATGGATTTAGTTATGTTGTTATTTGAGTAAATTTTGAATACTTAAAGAAGGCTTCTTTGTTTTTCCCAAAGCATTACAATCTTCAGAATTGCTAGCAAAGGTATATTTGTTGTTTGGTAACTTTTTTTGGAAAACACCCTTTCGATTAGGTAGTGACCTTAGAAAAATTTTCTCTGTGATAGATCAACTAATACGTTCTGTAACTCTTCAGCAGAATTTTTCACCAGGTAATACATCCATTTGCTTATTCTTTCAAAGTTAATAATTTTGAAGATTTGATATATAAATTTAGAGTAGTGCTTCAGTGGTTTGATCAAATATCTGCTTTGTATATCAGTTTATACCTTTATCAGATAAGCTGCTTTTAAGCTTAACTCTGCTTATAGGTGGCAACCTGACCTTCCTAATTCTAAAAAGCATAGAACTGTAATATTCCTAAACATATAAAACAGGAATTTTATCAGGAAAAGCGTATTAAAATTTGCTGAAAACCTTGCATAGAAAACAAATGAATAATAAGAGCAAGCTCAAAGACATGACAAGTCAAATTAGCTAAAAGTAAGTTATAATTGATTGTTGATTATTTTTATTTTCTTACTCTAACTGCAAATTAATATAAGCAGCTGCAGATTCTCCAATTACTCATTGTTTTAAAAATTGAAACAGCATTTTTATGGAACTATTTTGGGTTTTGTTACACTTGGTTTTTCAAGCAAAACCCCCTCTAATCCCAGTGTTTATTCATGTTAGATACATTTCATCATTTGAAAAACATTCTATATCTTATCATGGTTGAGGAATTATGGTAGAACATGGTAATTACTGCTATCTAAGATAGGTAGTAGTTAATTTTTCAAAAGCCAAGAAAATATGAAACACAAGTAAAGCTTTAACTACCTTAATTATATTGAATTGAAGCTTTTTATTTTTTTCAGGTCTCAGTGAGACTAATATCCTAACATATTAGTACATAAATCCTGTGTTCTTTAAGACTTTCAAGTGTAGTTTTAGTCATGTTACCTAGAGATATGATGTGTGTTTAACAGTTTATTGTTATAAGGATTGTCCTAGTAGTAATAAAACTTCTGTGTTATTGACACGGAAAAATAATATAGGAAAGTAGTTTAATGATATCCCCATTCTTAGTTCCATGATACCTGACTGCATCACCTGCATGAAGACTGAAATACTTGCGACAATAGCAGACATGATAATGGACTATGGAAAACCTGAATTTGGGAATGTGCTTTATAGTTAGGAGATGAGACGAGACTTTTCTCGAAGTTACAGCATCCAAAGAGGCTGTAGCATTGGAACACTAACACATTTGTTTGAAAGGCTGCATTAATTATAACACCTGTAGGTATCAATCTAAAACATCAAACACATTTCTGTGACTTTAATTCATGCTTTTAAAAATGATTTTTTTCTACTTTTCCTGTAAAATTTGGGGATGATGAGTTGTTGATACTTGTTTTATTTCCCAAGATGTAATGGAGGCTGTATTGGAACAGATTGTCAAGACCAAATGCTTTTCATTTAAAACATCGAATAGGTTCTCTTCCAGCCAAACTGCATAGAACAGTTTTTTAATGTTTTTATAGGCTTTGTTGATTTTTCTTGTCACAGTTACTGGCATTAGTTCACTAGTAAATAACGACTTTTCTTTATTAAGAGAGACAGATGACTTATGCATCATAGGCAATCCACAGTATTTTTAAAGTTACATTTTTTTATGCAAGCTTTCGCTTTGATCTTTTGTCTTTTCTTTGTCTTTGTGTGTCCAACGATAGTGGCTTCCCACATGGCAAAGTCTTGTGGATTAGTTCATCAGCTGTGGTTTGACATTGACAACTCAGCTCTATTTTAATTTTCTCTCATTATGGAACTCTTTTGACCTACTTGAAAGCAATGCCACCTACACCAGTGAATACGTTACATGCAAAGATGCGTTAATAAAGTCATTGATCTTTGTGTTGCAAGTGGTTTTGCAAGTGTAGTGCCAGTTGTTTCTGGATGGCTCTCAGTAAGACTGAATACCATAGTCCTTGGTGACATCTCAGCATTGTCAGTACTCTCCCCCTATTTCAAAGCATGCAGACAGCACTGTCCATACTGGGTTTGTATGCAGGTGATGACGCAGGCACTTGGCTCTGAGCAAGTCCACAGGCAGAATGTTGCTTCCCAGAGATGTAGTTGGCAAAAAAATCCCCCCCAAAGAAACCAAAATAGCAGGAAAAATACTCCAAATACCTTGATAAGAAGAATACTGGTGTTTCCTTAAAACTGTTGTTGCTATTCAGCTATTTTATGTCAGTCTTGAAAGCAAAGAAAACGGGTTGCCATCCACATTAGGCTACGTGCATAGTTCATACCGTTAGTAATTGAATGGATAACAATCCATTATACCAATTGGTTGTACAGTTCAGTGGATTACATGATCAATAATGTACATACTGCTTATCTATAATACCTTTTAACAGCTTCTAATAATTTATTAATGCTTTATCTACTATATCCAATATTTTATCTTTGTACACAAATAAAACAAGTGGTATTGATGATTTTGCATCTTGCTCTGTATTTCTAGGTTGCAGGAGTTCCCAGAATTGAGCGTGCTACTTTACACTAACTACGACTCTTAAAACTTTCAGGGGAATTTTGGTTTTTGACTCTTTGTAAAATGAACCTCTCAAAATATGTCTCTACCTAATCACCTAAGGCATTACTGATATCTAAACTGTGTTTACATATTTCTGATTTCTATAATTTGTGTTCTCTCTAGACAAAAGAATGCAAACCCTTGCCATGCTTATTGGTTTAGAAAGCAGGTAGATCTCAGTATGGGATTCAGGGGAAAGCGTGTGCCTCATGAGACTGCTCAGACAAGACTGATGGTGAAGGTGATACAGAAAACAATATGATCAAGGAATGTGGCAGAGGGGCTTTTGTGTTTGCGCATTATGGCTTGCTATGGTGACCTGCTGCTCTGTATTAAGATTTTTATAATGTTAATCAATTGCAGCTGGACTTGGAGGTTAAATATTAACATGGAAATTATTAGAAGCTGCAATGTATTGTTTGTCTAGTTGATCAAGATGAAAAACAATGATTTAGGAGAGCCTGTAAAGCTTGTCTGTATTTTATTTTCTGAAGTTTTATCAGTTGGCCTGATAGAAGGTCCTGTTACACTTTGCTTTCAATTGTATATCATGTCCTTTGATAAACCAGTGTCCTCTGGTGGCAAATTTATCTACTCAAAGTGTGGAGAAAGAGCTATATAAATTAATATGCAGGCCTAGAATGCATGTATAATGCACCCTATCTTCAACATTCTGGGAAGAAAGTGAGCAGTGTAAGTTAAGCACTTACAAGTTAATGGCACTTTTCAGCTGATGCTTTTTCTTATTGATGCTGCTGCTTTTCCTCATGGATACTGGTGCTCTGAGTACCAATGCTGTGTTCCTGTGAAAGATGTGAGACTGTGCACCTTTGTAGTTTGTTGTAGTTGAATAAAGACTACTTGCAGTGATTTTCTGTAGGTGGAAGAAAACAACCATTTTGTAAGAAATCTGTTTAAAGCAATATCTAGTTACTGTGTATACCTTCCTTCTTTGGTTGCCGGTTAGTCTATACAATACATTTTTTTTCAGTTTTGTGGTGTCTGATCCTCTTTTCTTGCACTTCCCTACCTTAGACAGCCTCTTGAGTCAGTGGAGTTACACATTTTGCATCTTTTAAAGCCTTGGAATAAATAAAATGTTCCCCTGAGGATGAACTTTTATAAGACTGCTGCAATGTTGCTACGGAGAGGGAGGCCCGCACTGTCTTTCCAAGTCAGTTCCAGTCCCTCCACAATCATACATCTACAGCGTCTGGAAGTCTCCCAGCACCATAGTTCATAATTATTCTGTTGCATTTTTCCCAAGGATCTGTGCTTGCAACCTCAGTGTTATGGTAGAGGATTTATCCAGGTCATGTCCTATATGTTATATATGAAATGAGCAGAAAAGGGGGGGGGCGAATAAAAAAAAAAAAATGAAGTCAAGGTTGATGGATATAAATATGATCTGTTGCTGTGAACAGATTGAAAAGTAGGTTCTACACAGGGTTATTGATGAGTAGCATAAACTGAGTATGGTAGTTACATACTTGATTGTAGATAGTGACTTCTGCAGTTGCTAATGTTTAATTGTAAGTATCTGTATTACTGCTTCACTAACAGCTACTGGCTTTTTTCATCTATGCTGTTGAGAAGAAACTTTTGAGATAAAATCAGTACGCCATCATATATTGTTATCTTTAGCTGGTGCTGAGGCTGAAACATTAGCACGGCTTAATTTGAGGTATGACTTCTTTTGAACTTCTGATATATTTAGATTTTATTTTTAAATGAACTTAAGCTTCTTAAATTCATTCCAAAGCCATATGCCATCAAGTCTCATCACCAGTCACTTAGATTCCTAATTAACTTATACTCCGTAGACCCATTTCTTTGCTTATATTTCTTTCAAGTTTCTCTAATGTGCTGTGAGTTACACTGGAAGGAACAATAAGATTTAAAGGAAGAATTAATTTAGAAAGTTGGGAATAAAACAGATAAGGGAAAATGAGAAAAAGCAGCTTAGTATTTTGTCTTGTAAATGGCCTTTCTCTGGTAGACCAAAGAACCCATTTATTCAAAGAAAGGAGGAGTGTTAATGAAATAGATCATGAGCATAGCTATTACGGTAATGAATTTTAACACTCACTTTGTTACATGATATTTTATTTATGAGCTTCCTGATTATTCAGATAAAGACAAGAAGTTTATAGCACTAGATTATGTCTTGTTTTCATAAACATATTCAGTAGTTTAATAAACATAATTTATTTTTTCTTCTTAAAAATCAGTGAAATTTATGAGAGATTATCTTAGGGTTAATGAAGTCTAACATTAAGGAAATATTACCCTATAATATTGGAGCCTTCAGTGCTAGAGTTGTAATTGCTTAATGCTTCTTTCTACAGGCTATTTTTATATAGTACATGCCTTGTTCCATTAATCCTGTTTTTACATGTTAGGCCAATGCGTTGGAAAATATATATCAATATTTATCTTTTTCAGTCACTGCCTTAATCAGAAGTATTAATATAATTTTGATAAAAGAATTTAAAAAAAAAATCTTTTTTTTTCATTATGAAAGGTGATGCATATGTATTTGAGAGTGTTGTTTTGTGGAACAGAGTTATATTGAGTGTTTACTTTCCTGTCTTGAAAAATGTTGAAGTATGTAGGAACTCCTGTACTTAAAATTCTTTGAGATCCTGTCAGTTAATCAGTTACAAGTGTAAATCGATTAATAATCTACACTGCAAAAATTCCCAAGCAGAAAAAGCCTCAGAGGGATTAGTGTGTGAATCTTGCTAATTAGAAGCATAGTGGTTATCTCATTGGCATATTTAAAATGTAATATTGAAGGTATGTGCAGAAAAGAGAGAACCTCACAGTTGCATTTATTGCCTTTTTTTTTTTTTCTTGAAAGAACCCCTCTATGGCAAATAAGAGTGCAATGGCATTTTAGTTTAATATACTAAAAGTTACTCTTGTGACTATTTCAACCATAGTGAAGAGAGTTAACATTTTAAGATATTAGTGCTTTTGGAATATAAAAATGTGTTTTAAATTGTAAGAAAGAAAGAACAAAAAAAACCAAACAAAACAGAACATGCAGCATACTGACAGATTATTCTGTATTGATTAGCATTGCAGAATTGTTTGTAGAGCCATATCAGTAATGCCTTCCATGAATCACAGTTATTATACATGACTAGGAGCAATAATTTGGGGTGATCTGAGCAGATAGTTCATCCTCTGATTTTTAAATAGACACATTTTTCAGGCTACAAATATGACTAACAGGTTATTTTACAATTGAAATCAGCTGTGAAGGTAAATATTAAGTAGTACATTTCAATAAATTACATCTGTGTCCACAGAATAACAATTTAATTTTCTGTGTCTGATAACCTTGTTCTTGCATGCCTTGTGTGTGGCGTGTTAGGAAGAAGGTACACAAAGGAATAGTAGAAAGTTGGGAAGCAACTGGCAGGTAGGTTTGCATTTTTTCAGGTTAATTCACTTGATGAAAAGCTGCTGTATGTGATGTGTCATATATCAAAGGCAGGGCATCAGTAATCTTTGCTCAAGGGCACGGGTAACAGACAGAAAGACATGTGAATGAGATGGAAAAAAGCAACTCATCCTTTTCTGCTAACACCACGAAGGAGATAAAGGAAGATTTATGAGTCATCTTGGACCACATACCAGCAAGAAGCATACAGTATTTTTCACATGTTCCAAAAATTGGTGGTAGAAGGTAATCAGACTGTCACAATGTCCATCAGGTACTTTATGAAGGAATTGGGTCCTGTGGGCTTTTGATTGCATAGTCAGCTCTTTCTTTATGCTATAGTTGTATTTTTTCTTTTTCTGAAGGAAGTAATTTGTAAGTTAAGAATGCTACCTGTGTGTTTAAATGGTTTTAGTTATTAGCATTCCTAATGTCAGACAAAATAATAATAAGCCAGCCATCTGCAATAGGCTGATGTTTTGCTTTAGCTTCAGACTTTCACGTAACTTATTTAACTGAATCTTACTAGAAATGCTTTAAGGGGCTTGCCCAATGTACAAAAGTATGTCCAAAAATAGTTATATCTAATAGGAGGAAAATATTTCTCATACTGAGGATAGAAAATAATCCTGTGTCTTCATATAGGGCCGACTGTTGATGTCTAATATTTTATTAACAAATATATTCTAAAAAAAAAAAAAGAAAATGGGAAAAACTTTATTTTATTTTTATTATTTTGCAACAAAGTATGCCAATGTGGTATTTAATAGTTGGCTGTCAGAACCATATCTTTGTCATCAGGACTTGATGGCTCAAAATATGATCTTTGTAAAGCTGATAAGCAAACTTTTTTCTAAGTACTGATCCTATATATTACACAGGCTCTAGTCAGTCAACTGGACTATTTTTTCAGTGGAGTGAAGGGGAAGTGGGATTAAACTGACAAGCTATCCCCTTGCATACGCAGATTTTAAAATGCAGGTATTCATTTGCATCGGCTTTCAATTAAGCAGTATTTTTGGCATATGCCACTTCTGCCTAATCACTTTTCTATGCTTCTCTGTTGTTTTTCCCATTTCTGATTGAGGATTGTGTCATTTCCATGTAATTATTAGTATTCTTTTCATATTCACGTAGCTCATATTTCAGTTTCAGGTGACTCATGCCATTTCAGATATTTATCCACTTACTGCATTTCAGGGGTACTGTGAAATGCCTGTGGGCGCCGCTCTCTCCAGCAGAGCTTGCCCCCTTCTCTCCCCACCTCCCATCACTGAATGCTCCTTGGGGTGCCCATAGGCCTTTCTGTCTTCCTGCACCCAATTGGTGGGAGCTGAACAGAGTCTGGAGCCTTACAATGTTATTGGGATGGACAGCCTTTTACAGCACCATGTCTGGTCTAGAAACTCGCCTCTGAGATCTTTCTGCTTTCCTACACTTTAAACATGTCCTTCCCAGAAATGCAGATGTTCTTGATTCTCTGGATCAATATTTAGCCCCTTGGAGGTATATGTTAATAGAAACAAGCAGACAGACTTTGCACAGTACTGTGAAACATGCTTGCTCCCTAGTTAGCGATGTTGGAGGTGTGTTTTCTAGACAAAATGATATAGTCAACACAGACTTACATGCTTAAATCTCTTAACCGATCTTGGGCTCAGAACAGTGACTTCTGGCAAATTGGAATTTTGTTATGGTTTTCCTTCAGCTTCTTGAGTCAGGTTTTGTCTTGGTCTGGTCCTATTGTTTCATGTGATAGTCATTTCTTGATGAAAAGCTCTTCAGTTTTTTTGTCTTTTTCCCCTTTTTCAAAATGAAAATACCAACCTGTTCATTCTGTTCTTTCTGTTTTGAATCATGTCACTTCCTTTGGGGGAGAGAGGTGGAGGCTCCTTCTACTGTGCTGTCTTTCATGGTGTTATGGGAAAGGAGGTGGGTCCAGACTTGATCCAGCTCCACCCATCTTTCTTGTCATCCCTTTGAATTTTGTCACAGTACCACATGGCAAGGTAACAGTCCTGGTCTGCTGTGTTTACCTTAATGGTTTTGGCAGCAAATAGTAATTCCCTGTATATTCAGAAAATACAATTTCATAGCAACTTCACAAGTGGTACGTTAGGTTTCTCAATGGCCAGAACACAGTGTCATTTTGTCGTTTGTTTAGAGGGTGGGGTTTTTGGGGTATTTTTTTGTAATTTCTTTCACTTGAATCTTGCATCAAAAGTAAGGATTGATTTATTAAATGAAAATTATGTGCTGTTTTTCTTCAGGCAGATGCTTAAAATACATAGGATTGGAAAGATCTGAAAGAGCTCTAAAACAATGTACAAAAGATAAGTTACTGGGAGGTCTTGGTTGAGTGTTGTTTATTTTATAAAGCTTTTTCCTTCTTATGTGGCAATAAGATATGAAGTAGATCTTCCTAATGAGATATTTCCTTAGCTTTCATTTATGTTGTGATAACTTATTTCTTGGTGATCCTGTGCTCCTTGTGCAATGTATTACATAGCCATGAATTGGCTATGATCTAACTAAGGAAGTGGTAGAAATGTAATCAGTGAACCAACTTCTGCAAACTCATTTAGCAGTGTTTGAAAGGGACACTGTTGCTTCTGATGTACTTTGATGTAAGCTACTCTAAATACAACTCATGAATTTCAAATTGGAGAGAAACCTGTCCATGTGATACCTTATGTGGCACTAGTACAGTTTACTGCGGGGTAGGTGCTGGGGTTTTGGCTGCTTTTTTTTCTTTTTTTTTTTTTTTTTTAGTGTGATAATATCTTTAGAAAACTGTAGTCTTGTGCTAGGAATTACAGAAATTATGTAGTATGTATAAAGACCAAAGCATTGTGTATGAAGAAAGAGGACAGCTTCAGAGAGCGTTAAGAGAAGTTTACACTTGTGTGGGAATACCCCCCAATATATGTCATGAGTTCTGTTTACCTGGTATCTATCTTATAAAGACAAGCATTTAAATTTTAGCGTACGTTTTTACTCTTATCATTTTTTGTTTACTTCGTTTTTCTGTGTTAGAGCCAGACAAAAAGAAGTTTCTGAAAATTTCTTGATGGACTTCTAAAACTTAGTTGGCAGCAGGTGAGACAGTCAAATGTTTTGCAATGCCAGAGCAGTGATTTACATGATCCTCTAGTTGTTCACTATAGTTCTCTCAACAGAGAAGGAATAAACATCATAGGTTAAGTAGTCACTCAATGTACAATTAAGGATAGCCACTAAATGAAGCATATATATAAGACATAGGGTGTCTTTTCTTCTGTAAATAAAGAAGTGTGTTTGTTTCCAGCTTCTTCTACAGCAAAAAAAACCCCCACACCACACTTGAATACTTTTTTTCCTCTTGCCTCCCTCTTCATGCTGTACCAAAAGTGAAAAATTGAATGTCTATCACAACTTCTTGGTAGGTTGGAGGGTGTGTATCAGATCTGTATAAAACAATGGAAAGTTAATTAGAACAACTGCTGCTGAACAGCTCAGAGCAAGGATTTCATGTAAGGAAACTTGCAAAAATACAGCGAATGACTGCCAACACAGTTAACAGTTCTTGACTGGTAATCATATGCTTAAGATTCTCCTTGTTGCTCTCCGATTGACTAATATTTCTGTGACCCTTCTGCAAAGCACTTCAGCTGTGTGTGACCTGAAATCTATGGAATGGGGAGCTCTAAATCTTACTAGTCAGTGCTATCTCCAGAGACTTGACTATAAATAGTATGTAATCATCAGGTTCTGAATTTGTCAATGATATTTACTGAAAGTTAAGAGACTATGATGTCTTTCTTCTGGTCTTTGAAAGATGATTTATTAAACAATGTTTGAAAACTTTTGCAGATTATTCAGCATTGTCTTTCTGTTTGTTTTTTTTCTGCAGACTCTCAGTTGCCTACTGCTACCAATTACAGTTATCTTTTTATTTTCTTTTTGTGACAGCAAGTCTCTTCAGAGACCAAAGATTTAAGAAGTTGCTGACACTTAATGATGTACCTATTATTTTAGTGATGTGTTTTCACTGTTTTCAGTTAGTAACAGTCTGGTTTATCGTAATGGCAAACCATCTGTTTTTAAGAACATACCATACTAGCTTTTCTGAGGGCTTCTTGCTAGTTAGAAACCGAGTATCAGGGTTTGTCTTGAAGCCAAGACAGGTGTATGTCTTCTTCTTGAGGGTGCAGTGGAGGAGATAAGAAAATAACTATTTAATCAAGGTAAGCTGAGTGTTGTTTAGTGAGTGAAGGTTTATAAAGGATCGTGCTTTAGTAGAATAATGTTTGGCAACTCCATCTTAACTCATTAGAGGCTAAAATAACTTAAAGGATCTTTTTTAATTTGGCAAGCTGAAGGAGGGAGATTGCTATCTGACTGGGATCACCTATAGATGAGCTGTATGGTGTAGCCTAGCATACTGTACATATGCAGGTTCTCTGCATACTGTGGCAGCTGGTTGGCCGTTAGTTGATCCCTGTTGCCTTGTGGGGTTGAAGAGGTGCAGAAGGGCTGCAGTGAATGCAATTTTTGTATCAGAAAATTAGGAGATGGGTGTATGTGGAGAAAAGAAACTAGTTCTTGCCCTAAACTAATTCAGTGCCCAAGTACTCTTGTGGGTAAGTGTATGAGGTATTCTCAAAATTCTGTGATCACTTCGGAAAAATCTAAATATCCAGAACTATAAAATGATGAGGAATGTGTATCTTGTATAAGTCGCATGTTATAGTCAGTAGCAGCGCTCTACAAAATGGCATTTGTGGCTGTGGGTACCAATTCACTTCTTGTTTGAGGAATGTTCCCTATCTTCTGCCTGGGAATGTAGCTCAGAGTTGCTGTAGATTGGACTCTAAATTTATGTTGCTAGACCACCTTGTGTGATATACCAGTATCTTGTCAGATACAAGCTATAGAAGATTTGGCTTGATTGGCCCTGTGAAGGGAAACCCTTTGGGAAAGTCAATGTTTCTGAAATAAACTGCCATAGTGATAAGGTAGGTGAGCTCTTCTATTAGAAGTTTGTTTTGGTGGGCATTGGAAGACTGATGTTTTTCATGTGCTGTCTTTAGCCTGGTATTCTGAGTAATCATTTGAGTATGTGTTATTCTGCAAAAAGCTATCAAAAACCTCATATGTGTTTTGATTAAATACCTTGAGCAAATACATAAATCATACCCTCTTAAGCACTTTCTGTACAGTCAATTTCAATGTCTGTAGTCTCCCATTTCGTTCAGTGCTACTATACTATGACATACACTCTACTAGCCTTAGTGTTGTTGCACCTTCTAATAGTAGATTAATTTTTTCTGTTTCTTTTTAAATAAGCAATGTATTTTGAGATGCTATAGAGTGGAAGAAGTCGAATAAATGTAATGATGATACACTTCTGCAATTGAGTAGGTTTATCTTACTCATTAGAAGTTTTAGAATACTAGAGGATTAGTGCTTTACCACTGGTAAACTTTACATCTACTGTTTTCTGGCTTTGGATAGTTTGGTTTAGAAATTGAACAGTTTTGAGGAAAAAAAACCTTGTAACGTATTATTTTAGGTAGAATACTTGCAATTTTAAATGTATATCTGAAGATAGTGAGGGATTACTGTAGCATACAGCATCCCATTACAAAGACTTCCCACAAATATGCTCTAAGGTTTACTTGTAGCTATTTACTGTCAGACACACCACCAGCAACATACTAATGCAGCAAGCACAATTAGAAAGATGTTAACCTGCTTTTCTTGCTGGAAATGCGTTTGGTGGTTTCATTTGGTTCTTTATGCAGCAAGTTTTGAATAAAAGGAACTGAATATAGTTCATGCAACTGGATTTTCAAGACAACACTGTAAATCAGAGAATTATAAAGAAGTGAGAAAATCCATTAATTGCAACACTTTCCCCAATGCATAGAAGTACTACCTGGCAGAGAAAATTGGCACTGTGCTGGTGATCAGATGAAACAGCTGGAACACTTCTATTCAAACTACTTTAGGAGTAATAAACCTAATAATTTATCTACAAACTGCTGTGATAGCTGTAATTCTGCTTTTTAAAAATTTTATCTTCTCTATAGTTCTATACATTCTTATTCTGGCCTAGCATTATTACAAGTAGGAAAAGGGTTAATGCTAGTTTATTTACACATTACAACCTTTCTGTGTCAAAATATTTTCTCCAAAGCTTTGGGATAATTAGAGTTTTATAATGATACATGTGATTTCTTTATGAATTGATGCTCATTGCTAGTCCATTTCCTTGTTAATTTTATGTTTTTCGATCAATATCACTTACTTACATTGCTTGATATGCTATGTCTTGAAAAAGACTGAAAATCTTTGTCAAACTGGGAAGTTCCTCTACTTTCACTAGTAGTATTTTGCTTTTTCAGATAGTTGGGCATTTTTGGCCAGAAACATCTCTTAGAGTACTGCTTAAAAATAATTACTTTTATTTGTTCATAAGCCCATAATCAGAGTAAATGTTAAATTTTACTTGACTTGGTATAAATTGGATAAACAAAATGCAGGGGGAAAACAGCAGAACAACCCTCCCAAAAAGTATACATTGCTATGACTTTTTTAAAACTATGAGTTAATCTTGAAAAGAGAATGGACATGTTATCATAATTATATCAGACTGTTGCTTGCAGACCTCATCTGTTGCAGGGCAAACACAACAGAAGACTAAGCTTGGTTGTTTTGTTGTTTGTTTTTTTTTTTCTAGCCAAAGTGAAAAGAGACAGATACGGACACTTTTCTCGGTACTAGACAATTTCATGCAACACTTAAGTGTTCCTTCATCCCTGGAAACACTCGAGGTCAGGTTGGATGGGGCTCTGAGCAACCTGATAAATTGAGGATGTCTCTGCTTATTGCAAGAAAGTTGGACTAGATGATCTTTAAAGGTCCCTTCCAACCCAAAACATTCTATGGTTCTATACTATGTCTGTACACTGTTATCACTGAGATGAATTGGCCTGAGTGTGATCTTTCCTCGTTCAGATGGTCAGTGGAGTCTTCTATTTAATTCCAGATTCCACCTCCCAATTCCCTGACACAAAAATGGCATCCACATTGCAGTCCTTCTGCAGTTTTAGTAATATGATGCATTTCCATTAAAAAAAACAACAAACAAACCACAACAGATTATTTAGATTTATTTGCTTACCTTTGAATACTTACTTGTTATTTACCCTTCAAACAGCTGTCAGGTCAGGATTGAATGTGAGACTATTGCATGTTTCAAATTGCAGTACAAAGGACACATTTAAAAAGATAAAAAATAGAATATGTTATAGAATGAATGCTCAAGGGTTGATGAACAGCAGTGTGTATAAATATCTATCCTTTTTTGATTCTTTTCATTTGAAAGCAGTAGTAAAGAAAGAAAACGGCAAAAGATCTTTCAAGATATTTATGCTGATTGTGTTAATTTGGCATCATTGTTTCATTGTCACCAAAAAGGGACACCTGGCTTCCCCCTGGCTGTTTCTTCCTCTCCTTTTCCTTGGTTTTCTTGAGTCAGTTTGGTATGGCCCACACTGGTACCAATGCAGGGACAAAGAGGAGGGACTTTCAGGAGTGTATGGAGACAAATAAAGGAGCTGGAGGAAGAAATCCCCTTTTTGGCTGCAATGTGGAGTATCCTGCATTAATACTTGAAGAAAACTCTTATCAATTGCAGTGTTTTCCATGTCATACGAAGCATGACAAATGTTCAGTGTCCTGAATATCTTCCAGGTGTCTTGATTTCTACAAAGAACTATGCTGCTGGAGTGAAATAGTCTAAATCCTTCTCAGTATTTAATGATAGAGTTGGGTTTCAAGCTGCAAAGTCCCACTCTAAGTATGAACAAAAGAGCGTTCGGATGCAGTACCACCCATATTTGTGATGTTACATCATGAAATTAACAGTGGCTTTTGAATATCTAAGATCAAAACAAAAGATGAATATGTTTAAGTTTCTGTTAGAGAAGACATGTTGTGTTAGTATATCACTCTATGGATTGCCTTTTTGGAGAAGACACTATTGTAAATTATATGAGTCAGATTATTTAATACTATTAAAATATCGGAACAATCTTGAGTTTTCCTTTATTAAAGTTTTAATAATAACACTGCCCAAGTAACTAGTATAAACTAGTTTGTCTAGATTAGTCATGTGATGCACAGTATATGTGTCATATATATTAATTGTCAAATAATATATCTAATGACACTTTATGTAAATACAGTAATTGTAGATTTGATTTTCTTATTTTCATCGCTATTTGGAGATGACATCTACAAAGTATTCCTTATGTTTTACATGTCTATCTGGTATGTAAATCTAAATCTTCTGGTAAAGAGCAAGAAACTTACCAGTACTTACTGAATTACATAGAAGTTCGTTTCTCTTTCTGTGGGTCTCTTATGAAAACAACCCAAGATGCTCCTTTTTAGACCTCTCAGTGGAATAGTTTAACATGTAAATGGTTGATCTTGGAGTGCTTTATAAATCAGTATTGTTCAACATGGCAGTTTATTGACTGTAGTCTTTAATTATGTCCACGCTGTCAACCTCTGCAGTCCTTATTGCTTTGTTGTAGATTAGATACAGAGTGTGAAGTTTTCAAAGCTGTAGAGATGAAAGAGTAAAGATAGTCAAACAGTTCATTCAAATATGCTTAAGAAAAAAAAAAGATACTTCTACAGCATGCAGGGAAGCCAATGGAAACCTGAAAGTACTGTTTTCTTTTGATTAGTGACAGCATTAGAGTTTTCACAGATTAGTCTTTATTTAAAATGGAAAAATGCCAAATAAAGGATAAGATCAAGTAGTTTATTAAATAATGGTAAACAAACACAGATTTACAGGCCTGAACTTTATTAGATATATGAACAAACCCATAATTTTTTATAAATGACTACATGTGAGGCTTAAGAAACTACAAAACAAGGCTTGCTTTTTTTGTTTGGCACAGTCTCCAAACTGGTTTAGTTTTCCATGTGACTGAAGTTGTAATTGCCACTGAAGGACTTTACTACCAGGAGAGAAAGCAATAGATTTTTGGTTTCTTCCTGTCTTTTACCTATGAAGTTGTAATTACGGGAGATATCATGGCCGATCCTCAGTGTATTCTCTGACAGGCAGCCAGCAAACTTGCATAGGAGTAATAACTTAGGTCTTGCTCAGCCATAATTTTGTGGCATATTTGTTTTCACTTGGATATTCCAGGCATTCCAAACAATAAACATTGTCATCATTTCCACTATCCATACCTAAATATATTTTTTTCAGAAAGATTGTACCAACTTAAGACCCTTATTAAAATGAGAACACTTTGCACTAGCACTTTTGCTAGAGCATCAAGTGTTAATGTTAATCAGGGAAACAGTGCAACTCAACTGCAATAATGTTGTCATTTTATTTCTCTCATCTGTAGAGCCAAAATTCTCAAGCAAAAGTAAGTGGTACAGTCCTGTGGATGCCAGAAGTTTGCCTAATTTGAAGATGAGACTGGGCAAAGACTTTCAGAAAAATAAATATTGAGACTTATTAAATATACAAACCTTATTGGGTTCAGGAAGTTCTTAAACTGAAAGCAGTAGGAAGCTGGTAGAGCATCACGGTGGGAAGCATCATGTTTGGTTGACTTTTTCCTGTAGTTGCTCCCCGGCACCCTTTGGCTATTGTTACGCAAAAGGTGCTGGACTACAGAGACTTTTGCTCTGACCTAGTAAAGCTGTTCTTACATCATAGTTCCTTTTTGTGTAGGATGGAAAACCCAAGTAGGTCATATCTTCAGCCAGACACCTGCAGTTGTTAATGCATTATTTTTTCTCTATAGTTTGTTAGTTCTTAATGTTAGATTGTTCCTAATAGTTAGGAGAAAATATTTAAAAATCACAAACCAGCTAACAGTCCATTTAGAAATTAAGAAGTGTGCTAGTTTTGTTCTTTTCCACAACCAGGGAACTCTTTCTGCTGCATCGACAGGCAACTAAGAATGAAATACCAGATAATAATTATCATCTTGGTGATATTACAGTTATACTGGAAATAAGTGCCCAGCCCCACCTTTGCTGGACAACTTCAGAAGGGGATGGTGCTTCTGTCCTTGATCATTTTGTCTCCTTCCTTTCTGTTGTACAGAGAGGCAAAATGACACCATACTTTTACCTCTGTAATATAAGTTTGCCCTCTGGATTTTGAAGGCTTCCTTGTTTTCCCTCCTGATAGAACATGGCTTCTTTTTCTGTTGTTACTGATCTTGTGCTATGGGTCTCACACACAGGAAGAAGCAGAGGAGAAAATCATATTTGGACAGTAGGAAAAGCACAGATTCCTACTCCAAGCCCTTCTTTTTTTTCAGCAATAATGTTGTCTGTCTATCCCTCTCCTGCCTTTCTAATTGAATGGAGTATTTTTGTGAAGTTATGTGAGAGGTTAGCTACATGTTTCCAAAAATCCAGAAGAGACGTCTTTGTTGTCGTGAACAACCTTTTTTTCTTTGGATGGCTTAATATGGCTGCCTAACAGAATGATAAACAGACGTTCTTTGATACACCAGAAGAGTACATTGAGTCGGTATCAGCAAAATATTGACATACATTATACAGCAGAATATTAATCCCAAGCACCCTTCTCTGGGCAAAACATTTGAGGAGGATTCCTCGTTTTACTTCCTTAGCTGTGTTTGATTGTAACATCACTGTGTGCGTTACTGTTTGCAATATAGAAGTTGGGAAACTTGCATAAAAAGCCTTTGTTGCAAGTGATGTGCATCAGTGTGCTGAATCTCACTGAAATCTGTGACATGTGCAAGTAAGGAAATAATTGTTTCAGTGCGTGATAGATTTGTTTCTGAAAACCATTAGTATTGAGAGCTGCGACAGTGGTGTGCGTATCTTGATTTCTTATTTTTATTTTTTATTATGACACTTAAAGATGTAGATTCTCATCAAAATTGGAACTGAGCATTCACTACTTCTTCCATGTTATCTGGCAACTTCTTTTGGCCAGCTTTCATCTCTTCTTTCCCTCGCTCCTTTTTATTTTTTTCGTAAGGTAATAAAGTAGAAAGTGACAGCAGGATCAGCTTAAAGTAACAAACACATTGGCTTTGATTCTGTATGTGATACTGCAAATGCAACTTCCATTTTACATTACTGTCAACAGAAATCACATTAGTACGGAAGCAGCAGCCCTTGCTTTGGGATTTCCCCGATTGGTGTTTGGGGATGTTGTGTAAGGGAGAACGCCCTTCTCAAGCAAAGGGTCACTTCACTGCTGAGTTCTCTTTATTTTTAGTAATAACATCCAATACAATTGAAAGTGGGGTCAAGGTGAGGCTAGGACACTTTCAAGAAGAGGACTAGGGAGAAACAACAAACAGATGTTCTTTGATGATAACTGTTGAAGAGAGAGGATTTGGCTGAGAGATCTGTAGCTTTCACTTGTTGAGAGCCTTTAACTTGAGCCAGTGGTGCTGTTTTTCACCCCCCAGAGTAGCAGTGTACCTGCTGTTGCTATCAAGCCACTTGCCAACAGTGGCATCTGCTCAGTGTAGACATCAAGAATTTGAATGTCAATATCTTTTCCTTGAAATGAATGGGAAAGTATTTGTCACTCAGCAGCAATCATTCTTCAAATAAAAGGTTAGCCAGACAGAGCCCTTAATCAAAGAGTCGGTCTTTTCTGTCAGCAGTGCCTTTTAAATAGCAATGATGAAGGCTGGCTGTCAGTGCATGACTTGATGAGCTAGGTGATTGATCTGCATAAATCATTTTCTTTTAACATTGTCATTGAAAAGTAAATTGGTGGGATTTTGGGGGGTATTAGCTATATTGAAATTAATATGTAATATTTTAGCTGTGCCCTTAGTCTCAGAGTTTCCATTAAAAAGTGAAAATTACATAGGATCTCAGCCTATATTATCCTAATGATGAAGTATTATTGTTATTGCAATTACCATGCAAATTAAATTCAGAAGTCGAACATGTAACAGATTTTATGAGCTGCAAGAGAAATACTGTTAGTAAAGGAATTAAGAGAAAGCCATACAATTTAGTCAAATTGGAAGAAGCTTTTGGTCTGAAAGACAAAAAGTCAGGAGTGTGGTTTAGAAGCCTAAGCTTGAGATTTTAATTGTGTTATCTGCTTCAAAAATAACAGTAGAGCTATTTTTCTCAAGTATTGGATAATCTCATATACTGGAGGTTTTATTATCACAGTAAGGTGCACTTTCGGTCAGTTTGCTTTAATTTCACTTCCTTTTATGTAGTGATTTTTATGTTTTTTTCTTTTGTTTTCAGGAGTGTCTGGGACACTCCTAACATACGTTACTAGACTTTTGTGATGTTGCCCAGCACATGCTGCTTCTATTGGTAGTAGCAGAAGTTCAGTGTCTTTCCCTACTATTAGTTTGAATTAAAACTGTGAAGTGAGGGTGACTTTCAAAGATATAAATCACACCTACCTATGTTTTTGTGCTTTAGAAATATCTTCATAAATACCAGTTTGGTCACTAAAAGAAATTGTGGTTTTTGAGGTGAGGAAGTGTTGCCTGCTCCTCATATGGTTCAAAACATCACTTAGTTCCTTTTTTTTCTCCTATCTTCAGATTAGTTTTTGGTTTTGGAGTGGATGTTCAAAAACCTGTGAAGTAACACCCACATGCACACCTCCCCACCTCCACTCTGTCACCAGAGGCCCATAATGATCAGCTTAATGATAATCCTGTGTGTGAGGACCTATACAACAAAATATATATATACAGACTGCAAAAGATGTATTCCAGAGAAATCTGCATGTATGAGGCTCATCAATCAGTTTTCATCTTTTTAATTATTATTTACAAAAAAAACTTATTTAGATTGTGTGAATTGCTGCTGCCATCCCTTGCACTCCCCACCCGATCCCCAACACCATACTACAGGACCTGAGCCAGCAGAACTGAGTAATACAATCAACACACGAACTAGGTTCTTTCCTTCCCCTCTTCCTCCCTGCTCCCCATTTGAAAACCTAATTTTATTGATTAGATATCCAAGTGTTTGAAAATGTACTTCATATGTCTTCATGCACTGACTGTATACCTGATATATCAAATAAATTGTTTAAAAGAACATTGTTGATCCATTTAAATTGTAACATTTACATTTCTTGAAGGTAATTCCCAGCTAGCATTCTTGGATAACTAGATATATATCTGGCTAGGTAGGAATGGAGTTCAGATGTGTACAGTTGCCTCACTTCTGGCTGTGTGTTCCCAAGTACCCGAACGTGCAGTAGTAATGAAACCAAGTGTGTGTGCATTAAGAAGTACATGCACAGGTATCACTTGAAGCTGTGAATTTGTATTAGGCATATTCTTTGAGACTTTCCAAATCATTCTTGTGCACTTGGAATTTTTGCAATTTCTGCATTCACTTTGAGATGTACACTTTGTAGGTGGTAGAGGCTTTGCATAGTCATACAGGCATGACACTCTTGATTTTCAGTTTTGCTGTGGATAGGTGTGAGCGATTACGGGGTTTGCTGGTGTGAACTTGGCTGAAGAGAATCTATTCTGTCTGTGATGTTGCTTCATTTAGGTGGAGTTTTTTGTTGTGGTTTTTTTGTTTTTGTTTTTGTTTTTTTTTTTTGCAAGACTGAGATGTTTAAAATAAATTTTGGAGTAATTGTCACTGAATAGTAAGTAACTGAGTAGGTAGTTGCAAAATGACATATTTTCCATGTTATTCTTAATCATATTTCTTGTGGGCTTCTTAGCATGTGTGGTAAAAGCTTGATCTTCTTGATCCTGTCCAAGTGCATAACCTTTTTGTCCTCTTAGTGTTTAGTGTTTGTTACAAATCAGAAACATCCAGTTCTGCTGCAGATTGTACTGTTAACTAAACTGCTGATCCAAATGATAGCAGCAATATTATTATTCTGTAGTTTAGCTTTGTTTATATGCCCATGATGAACTTCTACTATACCAAACTTTATCTAAAATTTTATTTCATTTTTGGCAAACAATGCGATAGTTTACTGCATAGTTACTAGATTGACAAAGTACTTAAATTTTACAGCCTTTGTTTATCGGTTACTGTGTTTGCCCCTTTAATAACTGTTTTTGCCAGTATCCTGCTAAATTTTGCTCAACCTTTTAATCCTATCACCTCTCTCTTACCAGTCATTTGTTGAACCTTTGATTTTATGTCTTTATCTGGAATCAAAGAAGAGAACTCAATGACAGAATCTAAAACTCAAGGCTGATTGTTACTAATCCAGAATTTTCCACAGCCTTTCTTCCAATACTGTTCCTGCAAATCTGTCTCTGCCTAGTTTGAAAAAGAGTGAAAGACAGTGGTAAATCTCCTTCCTTAATTCTGTTATTCTCTGGAACCTTTCTGTTCAGTTTTGATGGTGGAATTTATGCAATGTGGCCTGCCTCTATACTGAGTTTGCTGCTATTCTTTGGGGGTATGTTGCCATCAGCAGCCATTTAGAACAGTAAAGTTGCTGAATAAGCTCTCTCTTAGAGGCAAAAAACTTAAAGGTTTCAAAATGAATGGAGATGGTGGGAGTGATGGGGAGGAGAGTATTTCACAGCAACTTGACTGCAATGCAAGAACAAGGCAAGCAGCCAGTACGAATGGAGAGGCAGGACTGCTCAGTGAATAGTACTTCTCTGGTCAAATCTGTGTCTGTAGTAGAGCCTTTAGAGTTACTGTGCTACATATCACACAAGTTCTACCTTCAGATGCTTGCATGTCTTCACAACTTACTGAGAGTTGCCTGCAAGGGTAGGATAACAGAACTGCTTTCAGTCATTAAGTGATGATGAGAATAGTTAGTTTGGGAAGAATCTTGGAATGGCTTTATTATGTATTTGGAGAGTATCTTTTATTGTCTCTTCTCTGTTTATAGTGCTGCTTATTCAAACTGAATGGATTATTTTCTTTTGTCTGTTGTGCCACTCAGTGTAACAGCTTGTCAATCCTATGTACGAGAAGAAGCAGCGCTGCTGTTGTATGCGTGTGCCTAATCTTCGAAGAGGAGTGACTGTACCCACTCTGCCTGCTTTTTCTCCTGCTCTTAAATGGTGCTTCTGCGGAACAGCTCTTCTGAACTGAACCTCATGCTCATTTCTGTGATTTTTACTTAGTTTGGATATCTTATGGTGGTGGCTTTCCTTTCCCCTTCCCATTGGCTTTTTCTTTGTGGGAGGTGTGATCAGCTCTGCCATGTGCAAAAGCTCCACCTGAATTTGAATAAATCTTCTTGAAGCAAATCCATATAATTTTATCTCTTATGATGTGTCCTTTAATTGAAACTTCATGCCTTTAAAAACATCTGGGATTATGGATAAATATCTCTTGAGAGGAAATGAGCTACTTTTCCCTATGAAGATTTCCCTTTGAGGATGACCCTGCCCCTATCAGTTTACCTGAGAAAAGAAGATGTAGGCAGACCAGTCTGACATGACTCTTGGGGATCCATCAAGAATCCCCGACAACAACTGATAATTGTTGGATTTCCTGCCCATAATTAATTTGATGGAATGAAGACAGGATGCTGTGTGTTTAGGAGTTTGTAATGTTTTATCTGTAGCAGCCTATAACAGCTGTAAATACATAGACTGCTTTTGCTGGATGTGAAACATAACAATGTCTAGTACAGGTCTTCAGTTTTCATACTAATGTCTTTAATAGTTTATTCATATAAATGTTTGTACTACCTTTATTTTCTAAAATAATATGAAATATGTTTTATTTCCTTATACAGTTACCTGTTCCATCTTGCATACTGCTCTATCAATGTAATATGAAAACTATCAAGGAAATAATTGTTTTTATGAGGATTTGTTTTGAAGAAGGACAAAGTATTTGTATTTTTTCTTTTCATAAATGCACATAACTAGTTAGCTGGAATAGGAATTGGTAATCATAATATGCAATGATTTATAATTTATCCCAAATAAACTAATCAGATTGTCTTGCTATGTGTCATATGCAAAAGAATATTAATAGTAACTACATAGACCTGGTAGTTTGCATTTGCAAACCTGCCTCTGTCTTCATAGCATTACACATTAACAAGAAAAAAACTGGTAAATTTACTGATAATAATTTTGTGTAGCACAGAACAACTCTCTCTTGGAAACTTTACATTTCCATTTCTTCCTTGTTTAGAATCTGAGTGTGCACACGTGTGTAGGTGTCTGTATGGCAAGGCAATATTTTTATGGGGTATATGGTATCCACGATACACTTTAAACCAACAGTTATGTATTCTGAACCAATATTCATTGATCTCTGAGTTTTGGCATATTAAATATAGTGGGAATTTTCTCACACTATACCTTATCTGAATCTTTTTTAAACATAGTGATTATAGGAGCCATATTATGAAGTATTTCTGTGTATATGTGTGTTTATGTTCTCATCCTCATTGTTCTTTTTATTAACTGAAAATCATATCTTTATTGAAAAATTAGAGAACAGTTTTCAGAACAAGTCAACCTGATTGTTATTTATGTATGGTAGTATATGCAATACTGTTTGAATACTTCATTTCATAGTAGATGAATTATAAACAATAAACTGTAGCACCTCATCAAAATTCCTGTTCAGCAGTGACCCTCTCAATTTAAGGCAGTTCCTGGCTTAACAATCTGGTCACTTCAATCAGTAATTCATCACATGGCTTCTCATAAACTGTTTAAAAGAGGTGGAAAGCTAATTGATAAGGTTGGTTTTTTTCAGCCCAGCAAAGGTTGAGTGTTTGCTGAAAGTTGGCAAAGTCCTCTTAAAAGATCACTTCCTACCAAAAAACCTAAAGGGTTGCACAGATGTGTAGTTAAGTATTCATTATGAACATGCAAATAATGCTGTCCCAAAGGAACATTCTTTGATTTTTGAAACTGCTGTTGCTTTATTTGGTAACTGTCGTGAAACATGCCTTTGCATTGATAAAGTGTCTTTCAGCAGATCCCTCACAGAGTAGCAGAGGAGACTGTACGAACAGCCAGTTTTCCCCATTTTCTGTAGATGTGACATAAGTTTTTAGGCAAAATTGTGAGCATCTGAGAAATTAAATGAAACTAAAGAACATTTATTTTGAGTTGAGAATGGTTAAAATGCTGTTGCCTACTTGCTTATACCGTGTCTTCCATTTTGATTTCTACTGATGTGAAAAAGTATGAGAAACAAAAAATAACAGGAACAGTAATGATGAACACTATGGTTTCACAGGCTTGTTTCACCAAGACTTGATAGTGGACTCTAGTTAATCTCGGCAATGGGGTATTTTCTCTGCGAGGGCTATTTTGAGAAAAGGGTATTACCTCTAGATAATAGATTTCAAGCTGCCAAGGTGGATTTAAATGGTTCTGGTTTATTTTTGGTGGAAAGGGAGGAAAAGGCTGTATTGTCTTCTGAGCCATGGACCTACCACTGCAAAATGCTGAATTTTCTCTAGTTAAACTAGAAAAGAATCATAGAACCATTTTGGTTGGAAGAGACCTTTAAGATTATCAAGTCCAGCCATTAAACCAGCACTGCCAGATCACCACTAAACCATGTCCCTCAGCACCCATCTACAGGTCTTTTAAATAGCCCCAGGGATGGTGGCTCCACCACTTCCCTGTACAGCCTGGTCCAGGGCTTTACAGCTCTTTCTGTGGAGAACTTTTTTTCCTAATATCCAGTCTAAGCCTCCCCGGCACAATTTGAGGCCATTTCCTCTTGTCTTATTGCTCGTTACTTGGGAGAAGTGACAGACCCCCACCTCGCTACAGTCTCCTTTCAGGTAGCTGTAGAGAGCAGTAAGGTCTCCCCCGAGCCTCCTTTTCTCCAGGCTAAACAAGCCCAGTTCCCTCAGGTGCTCCATGTAAGACTTTTCTCTAGACTTTTCATCAGCTTCATTGCACTTCTTTGGACATGTTCAATCACCTCAATGTCTTTCTTGTAGCGAAAGGCCCAAAACACAGTATTCAAGGTGTGGCTGGGGGGAGATCACTTCCCTTGTCTTGCTGGCCACACTGTTTCTGATACAAGCCGGGATGCTGTTGACCTTCTTGGACCCCTGGGCACACTATTGGCTTACATGCAGCTGGATATCAACGAACATCCCCAAGTCCTTTTCCATGGGACAGCTTTCCAGCCACTCTCCTCCAAGCCTATAGCATTGCATAGAGTTGTTGTGACCCAAGGGCAGGACCCATCACTTGGCCTTGTTGAACATCACACCATCTTCCTTGGCCCATCGATCCAGCCTGTCCAGATACCTCTGTAGAGCCTCCCTACCTTCAAGCAGATGACATACCTGCTCAACTTGGTGCTGTCTACAAACTTAATAAGGGTGCCCTTAATCCCCTCATCCAAATAATTGAAAAAGATATTAAAAAGAACCAGCCCCAATACTGAGCCCTGGGGAACACCACTTGTGACCAGCCACCAACTGAATTTAACTCAATTCAGACCACTCATCCAATCTTTTTTTTTTTTTTAATCCATCAAACCATATGCTTATCCAAGCCATAAGCAGCCAGTTTCTCCATGAAAATCCTGTGGGAAACAGTGTCAAAAGCCTTGCTAAAACCTAAGTAGGCAATTTCCACATCCTTTTGCTCATTCACTGAGCAGATCACCCTGTCATAGAAGATCAGGTTAGTCAAGCTGGGTGTACCTTTCCTAAACCTATGCTGACTGGACCTGGTGGCCTGGTTGTCCTGTATGTGCCACGTGATGGCACTCAAGATAATCTGCTTCATAACCTCTGGCACTGAGGTCAGACTGGCAGGCCTGTAGCTCCCTGTATCCTCCTTCTGGCCCTTCTTATAGATGGACGTAATGCTAGAAGTATTGCTTAACAGCAAAAGGCTTTATAAAACCTGGCTCACTTCAGTAATTGAGTTCATAACACGGTTCTGCAAAAAGTAACAGGAGAATGTGTGAGACTGGGAATAAAAGATTGGAAAAGAGGAGGAGGGAATTCATCAGCAGGTTTACCAACAAAAATATTGCATCTCTGTAACTGTTCCCTGAATTCTGGTAGCTTTTAGTGCCTTGCTGATGATCTAGCTTCTGCAGCAGATGCTCCTTCATATCCATTGATCTACACATTTTCTCATTTTCTAATGCATTGAGCTTTTCCCCAACCTTGGTAATTAAATGTGTTTTGTGAAAAAAATGTCTGTGATGATAGTTGTAAAAGCACTACTTGGAGATAGAGATGTAACCATTTAGAGAGAGAAAAAATAATTCCATAGTTTTAAAATCCATGAAAAAGGATTACATGACATGCATTGTTCTGGGAGAGTGTTTAAAAAAAACCCCACAGATGGTTCCTCCTGATGCAATTGTGGTGCTTTCTAAAAATTTGCTGCTTTTGGGTTTGAATTTTTTCTCCCTTCTTGGAACACTTCTTGCCCAAGGATTTAAACAAGATTACTCACACTGTTAGAATACCTAGGATTGCTAGCTAGTTTATCCTTCTAGTCTGATAGTGTTTTTAGCGGGCATTGTGCAAATGTTAAAAAAATAAAAATAAATAGATTCCTTAGCTGTGTTTCTGTAAGGTGTGTAGCTGTGTGTTATGAAAATGGCTTTTAAGCCTTGGTCAAACTTTCTGAAACTGTGTGAGGGGAGAGTTTAGAAATTACCCACAATAAGAAGAAATCTCATCCCTTTATACTTAATAATAGATATTTCCTAAAGATTACATTCTATTTGAAGCATCAGTGCTGAGCTGCTCTTTTTTTGATTCCTATGGTAGTTGTGTTGGCTAATCTACTGTTATAAGAAAGGCTTGTTAGCTTGCTAGAATGTAGTAATATAAACCATTCAAAGGGTTTATGCTTAAAGTTGTTTTTTCAACAGATGAGGAGTAGTCATATTTTGTCTATGACAGGATCTCTTACATCCTGATCATGTAAAAGAGCAATTCCAACTTTTTTTTCCTGGCTGTGAAGTGCTGTTGCTACTGTTGGTGGCTTTCTCTCTTCTGCTAGCACCTCCAGCATGAAACACTTCATCTGACATTGAAATCCGTTTTCTCACATATCAATTTGTTGAGGGGGGGGGGAAAAAGGTTAATCTTTTATTCAGTGCTAAAAATTTTGAATAAAGACAGACAGAAGAAAACCTACTTTATGTTCGTTCTGTCAACATGAGTTAAGATTTGTATTACTTGTGGCCTCATGTTTTGTATCCTCCTGGTTAAGATACTGAAAGAAACACACTGATGCTTAAAGGGTACGTATGGAAAGCGAGTGTAAAGATGGCAGCTTCAAATTCAACAGATCTACTCCCTCTTTGCATCATGAATGTTCCCCTCTCATGGCTTTAGTGGGGAGGTGATGTGGCTGCTTCCGACTCCTGTTGGCTATGTGGAGCTCAGATGTGTACAAGAGCATAAACTAGAGTCTAAGCTAAATAATGAGTGGTTTTATACTTCAGCTGATGAGGAAACAGAAAACAATTGAGCTTGACATTTTCAGATCCCACAATCACTTTGCACGGCCATCAATTACCAAAGAAACCAATCTGGTAATCAGCGGAGAGTTAAGAAACATGGAATATCATGGAGCCACTTAGCAGTTGCTTCTTGTAGGATATTTATACTTGCATAGCAAGATTTCCTGGAGTAAACCATGCCTGGGATGTCGAAAGATAATATAAAGTCTTGGCTTTGCAACTACTGAGCAGCTACTTTTAAAAGACAACTTTCTTTAGGGTTCAACAGAAAATACAACAATTTGTGGCAATTGGGGAACTCTTTGCTGGGTTGGTTTTGTTCTGATTCCCCTCCCCTGTTCTGTCAGCACTGTAGTTTTTTCTGGTTTACAGTTTCATTTCTAACCATTTCAAGTAACCATGGTACAGAGGCTACGATTACTTCAAAGCTGCAGTTGTAAACCAGACTTTGTAAGAGATGTGCTGATTCTTGGAGCAGGCTTTATGTTATTTGCCATAGCAATCCTTTGTGTCTCTATGCCAATTAAAACATTTAGTTGAAAGAGTTCAGAGTAAATGGAAATGACTTCTGATCACCACTCCTCCAGTATTCAGAACCGTACCTAACTCGGACTTTACATTGTCTCTTTTTTTGCTTAAAAAGATACATGCAAGTAGTATTCCAAGATCAGTTTAATTCTGTTACAATTTTTGGTAGGAATATGTCAACAAAAATTTATGCATCAAAAAGATCAATTTATGTCTTCTTGGACTTCAGAAATTACATATATTAAAGAAAAAAAAAGGAAGAAACGAAAACTATGGCTTTAAAACCTGTTGTGACGGGGGGCATACTGCGCATATAATCACATTCTTGCATGCATACATATGAGATATGGACAGGCAGTCATATTTTCTTCTACATAGATCAATCATTGTCTTTCAATTCCTGTCTTGTCTGGCATCTGCTGACCCATGCTTTAATTCTGTCAGGTCAGAGATATACGGGCCTTTGTAGTGTGCTTGTACTTCATGTCATGTCCCAGTGTTGTTGTACATCTTGTTTCAGAGATATTTTGCTGTAATGTTCTGTGACCTTTTCCATTGAGTGAGGCAGTTGGAGAGCCACTCAGTGAGAGAAAATTGAGCTGTTTTATTCCTCCCTAAGGAGCCTCATGTTTCCTTTCCACCATTCATTTGAAAGCTATCATTTTCTTGATTTTATAGCTGAAAACCACCATTGATTCACTGGATGCTAGATGCTAAGAGTCCTCCTATTGACATGCCTATTGACAGTTTTCAGTATATTCTGTGTCTAATTATCACTCTTGGCTAAATGATACACCTTGTGGACTTGAGAGATGGAGTCAATAGCTCTCACTGTATTGTTCTAGCAGCCCCTATTGAGGTTGGTGTCAAAGCACTGTGATTTATGCAATCAGAAAGAAAATTTCTGTTGGTGTACTGCATAATTAACCAAAGTACAGAGTGACTGGTGACAAAACCAGGTCTGCCAAAGTCATCAGCAAATGAGAACAGATCTCTACAGTAAATGGCTGAGACATTGAAGAATCTCTTTTGGCATCTTGCGTTTTTCAATTTTCAAGTGTTCGATCTTTCTTCCTGATACGTTGGAGTGGTTTTTTTTTTCTTTTTCTTTCCATCTCTTCCATTAGATAGTATCAAAACCTAAGCATATTAATTTATGTCTATGTTAGTAAACTTATATTGCTAATTCTATTATAGATGGGAGTATTGGTACATTTTACATGATCACTTTAAAATAAAGAATTTAATTATGTAGCTTGTCCATTGAGACAAGGCAGAAAAGTAGCTGCTCTTGGATTATGGAAGTGAAACAGTGTTTTATTTGCATCTAGTCATTGGTCATTAATATCCATAAATGCTACTTTTATTTGATGTGATATAATGCCTTGATTTGCACTGAAGTATTCTCTCTCTTTAGAGAGAGAATATGAAGCAACTGTATATGGAATGGTGCTCCTTTTGCATATATCCAAGTTTGTATATAATCTAGATCTATTTGTATTCAAATATGTTTTCAGTGAATCAGTACACTGAAATCTTAAGAACAGGGGTTTGTTTGTTGTTTTGTTTTTTTTTCAGAAATGGTGCCAAATAATATGATCAACATTATGCCCTGCCTTAGAGCTTAAGTATATCTAACTGTTGTTTTTTGGGGTTTTTGATTTGGTTAATGGGTTTGTTAAAGGTATTTTGGCAGATGAAAGAACTTTGTGAAGCATCTGTAACAAAGCTTTATTTGCACGATGTTTTATTTATTGATGGTTAGTGGAAAGGGCTTGAAGCGAGAAGAGTCCTTATGCGTCAACAGCCAAACTGACAACTCGAGAAAAAAGTGTTATATTTTTTTTTTAGCCATACAAAGCAATTTCTTTTGTACTTACAGGACCATTCAAAGTTTTCCCAGTGAATATGAAAAATAGCATACTTGGCAGTTCTTCCCTTGTCACTGTTGTGTGTTCCACTAGTATTCACTGTGGAAGAAGGAGTTTGAAGGCTAGTATGTGACTGGACCAAGAAACCACAAGACATATCTGGAAGTACCCCAGAGATGAGCTCCCCTCCTTCACAGTAGTACAATTACTCACTATCACCAAGGAACAGGTGAATAAACAGTAGGGCAGGGTGGGAAGCTTAAAATAACATTGGTTTAAGGTATGCTGTCCAGTCCCCTCAAATTTTACTTTCATTGTCATAGTAGAAGACTTCAGTGAAATACGCCAACAGAATGCTCTGGAAATGCTCCATCTAAAATTAAGAACGTGACAATAGGGACATCCAATTATAAACTCTGAAGAGCAGTAGGACACAAGACCTAAGGGCTGCTGCTTTTGTTTTCTCCATTTTCATTTTTTCCTCTCAAGCATGTGAATTCATTCTAAATTACGTAGTGCCAGGTCAAGCTGCTGCTTGATTCTGTATATTGTCAACGTATTTTTCACCAGATTCAAGTAGGTATTTACACCAAAAATGCCTTACACTGCTACAACTATCACTTTGTTAACACATAGAAATATATTCTGCAATAGATCTGTATCACTGTTGATTCCTTTGCAATATTTATTCTTTCTCAGCAGATCTGAATACCGATGAGTTGAAACAGAGATTTGATTTTTACAGTTACTTTTGACTTTCTTACCTGTTGACATTTGGCTCTTGACTGTTAGTATCACAAAGTAAATTTTAACTATATATAGTCCCTTTTAAAATAGGACGCACAGAATCACCAATACAAAATTATTCTTTTTCTCAATGTATGTATTAAGACCATGCAGAAGTAATATAATTTCTGTAGTTCTCATTTGTTGTGTAATCGCTGTAGTTTTTTCTTTTTTTTTTTCTCTTTTTTTTTTTTTTTTTAAAATCCTATTCACAACTTCAAGCTGAAGAATCCTGCAGCTGTCGTTATTACACAAACAAGCTTGTGGAAAAACAGTGCAAGGCTGAACTAGCAGCAAGCATATGGAGTGTTCGTTTTGGAGTGGAACATGGGAAAGAATGCAAGGCTGCGTTTTCCCTCTGGGATTGTCAAGAAAGGTAGAGCCCTCAGAGAGAGAATCCAAAAGCACAGCAGATCAAAGTGTGTTTGTGACTGGAATGCCCTAGGGTTAGTGCAGTGTGAGGTGTAGCTTGGCAACTCACCATGCTTACAAACAAAAGAGTGTACTATATTCAAATCTTCCTCCAAGCATTTCAGCATTTCAAAATGACAAATTATTGTTTTTGTTACTTTTGCTTTTGGAATTGTTTATGCATTTCAAATGATCTGTAAAGTGAATTGTGTGCACTCAACAAACTTCTTCTTTAAAGTAGGCGGGTTGGAAAAAGCGATGCAGTCACATTAAATGCCAGCTATCCTGCTCTTCATTCGGTTAGACAAACAGTAGCCTAAAAAATGGCAGTGGATTAAATTGATATAATGACAAGAATTCATGTAGTGTACTGTAGACAGGAAGAGGAATAGTGTCTTTGAACTAATGTAATGCACTTTGATCTGCTATACGTGAAAAATCTAATAAACCTGTATATGTGATGATTCTAAACAGGCTCACAATATGGTAAATGCAGTTTTTACAATCTGCTGTTTAATTTTAAGGACCAATCTATTTCACCTAGACATTTTGTAAAAATAAGTATAAAACCATGTTTGTTTGTTTGAATTGAACCTCTACTGAAGGTTTCACAACAATGTCGTATTGCTAATATGTGTATTGAACAGAAAGGTTAATGGAATATACGATGACTTGAGGGTTTTAAATTATTCATGAAGGAAAGCCTACTTTTTCTATATTTAAAATACATTCACATTTTTAAAACTATAGCAATTTTAAGGTTGTATTTTTGGCACAAAGGAATCGTATTTGAAGATAAAAGATAAAGATAAAATTATCCAATATATTAAGCATAGGAACTTAGTTGTCCAAGTGTGATGATGAATTAATGGGATTTTGTTAATTCTTTTTTTTCAGAATCAGTTAATCTGTTTTTTTTCAAAGAGGTCTTTCCCTCTTGAAACTTTCCAAAATGCGTTAATACTAGGATTGGATTGTAATACCTTAATGTTTGCTAGTACCTAATTTCAGAAGTGGTTTCACTTGAAATCTGTAAACACTAAATAGATGGTAAGATACCATTGCTTGAGCTTATTCACATTACAGTCACAATTCAGCTCATAAAGTTAGTCATGGCTTAAGACCATGACCCTTTTTTTATTTTTTTTATTTTAAGGACTGTTATTATAGTTTCTAATTATACCAACAACAGGTTTTTGCCATAAGGTGTTAAAAGATTAGATTGATACCTGACATCAGACAATGTTAATATTGTTAACGATACCTAGACTGATATAATAAACGTAGTATAGGACATCACCTCACAATACATTTCGTTTGTTCTAAAATCAGAGTAAAACCTTATTAATGGGAAGAAAATATGTTTTGTGGTAAGTTTTTACTAGAGAGTCAGTAATTGTATTCCTTCTTAACAAGTTTTATGATATTTGAAGTTCACTATTAAAACAGGAAACAGTAAGGGAGAGAAATATTGAGAAATATTAAACGTTATTCTCAAGCAAAATCTTACTTTTTTCTTGTTTTGCACAACAGGCTATAGTGTCATCTCCATACTTCAAACTTACAGCCACGTTTACTAGCCTGTTTGCCACTTAGAAAGTCCAGCTGAGTAGAGCAGTATTGACAGTGTGACCTTACTTGACACCTTGTGGAGTAATTGAACTCTGAAAATGTTGTAAGGAAGGAATATAGTTTATGGATTCATAATTATTTTAATTAGTATTTTTTCAATCATGTCAAATCAATGACAAGATGTATTATATCAGGTAGTTACACAAATACTGTTTGTGAAATCTCTGATTTCTCCATTCTTGAGATAGAGAGTAAACCATAACATGGAACTTAATCTGTATCAGAACCACTGCAACTCCACAGGAGTTTATTCCTGCCTCATGTTTTCCTCATGTCCATGCCACTCACAGTCTTTGTGAGAAGGGAGCTGTCAGGAAAACGAAGAGCAGAGGCTTGTGGGATTCCAACTAGCTTTCAAACACAAAAACTACTTAAATTTCCTGACACAATTTGTGTGTTAGGTTTTTGTTGGTTTGTTTTGTTGTTGTTTTGTTGTTGTTTTTTTTTTTTCCCTTTGTGTATGTGTATTTAGACACATTGATAAGATGCCCCCTGAGCCTTCCTTTCTCCAGGTTGAACAGTCCCAGCTCTGTCTCTTTCTATATGAAAGATCCTTCTGTTCGTTAATCATCGTTGTGGTGCTTCACGGGACTTGCTTCAGTATGTCACTTCTGACATTCACATCGTGTTTAACTTAATGCTTATATACCAAAATCATCATTTAGCAGTGATGAAGCCAGGTTAAGATGTCTGATTGTATCTCCTGTCCTTATTGTAGTTATGTTGTTGATGATCTGTACTCTAAAAATCCTTCCTCTCTCCCCATATATATATACGCATACATGTCTTCTTTTGTTGTTTTGGCACTGATTGTTTTACTGATCAACTTTTAGATTATGATTTCACGAAAAAACTTGAATTGTAATAGAGAAGAATAACCTGTGGCAAGACACTGAGCACTAAGAAATGCTATCACAAAAGCTAATCTTGAGTCCATCCTTTCATAATTCTTCCATATCATTTAACTTACACAATGGCACATTGGTCATTCAATTTAATCATTCTTTGCATAGTAGTAGCAAGGAATTTCTGGCATTTGTCCTGTAGATGCTGGAGACTCTGAGAGCTGCTGTTCTAAACTATAATGTCTAAGCTATCCCTTGTGAAAGACCTCTGAAACCATAATTGTGTTGCAAGAGTTTATATTTAAGACTAGACAATTTTCTCAATAAATTTACCTGGTTCCTCTGAGAGCCTTCTATTATTTACAATAGTGAAAACGTGTAGCTTTTTAATGTAAACTTGTGATGGTAGGTCCCATTTGTACACCTCTGGAAAGGAAGAATAATTCTTGCCCCTTTTAACACCTACTTCAGGATGTGTGGTGACAGGTAGGGTATGAAGGGTTTAAGCACACACAATCCCAAACTTTATGTATTCCTGAGAGTTACTGCTTTGGCAAAAGTGAGAGGAAGAAACTTGATGATGGTGGTGGCAGTCTCAGCACCTTGAAATGACTGCAAATGTCTGATTTTTCTCAGCAGTACCTAAAGTTGATAAATCAGAGTACAGCTTTCATATTGTTGTATGGATTCATACTTGTTATTATTATGATTAAAGCTGGGACATCTGCCACCATATGTTACTTGTCTGCAACTTTAAGGGCTGTATACTACAGAGCGTGGGGAGGACCAGTGTGTTGGCCAGTGTTTTATAAATTTTCTTCGTATAATGCCTTGCCTAGCCTAGCAGCAGTAACTCAGTAGTGGGTTTGGCTCATAATCAGGGTAAACATCCTGGCACATTTAGGTGTACAGAGTACCACCTTTTACATGGAGTCTTGAATATAGCAACCCACTAACCAGTCTTCTGCTCCATTTGAGACAATTCAGCATACTTAAGAGAGACCCTGTTGTGTCAGCAATCTGCTGTTTTGTTATGAGCAAAACCGTTAGCTACTTTAGATTTAAGTCTTTCTTCTAATATTTTCCTTGATTAAAGTGAGCATGATTCTTATACTGCTGATTCTCACACTTCAGGCTGCAGACAACTTGTTGTCCATATGCATCTGGCAACTTGCACAATCCTGGCTCTGTTGCTTTGCTGCCTACTGCTTCTACAGATGTCTAGTGCTTTCACTGCAAAAAGGAGTCTAGCTGTCTGTTGTAACCATTGGGAATAAGGGGGAGCTGCCAGCCTGCTTGCCCTTACTATTAGACACTGATGTTGTACTAAGCAAAAATGGAAGCAGCAGCCACCAACAGAACACCTAATAGTGGCTGAATAATTCCACAAATTAATTTATCATCTTTTTTTTTTTTTTTGAGTAATATTGTAGATGCTGGTGGGAGGTGTCATAAACCTTACGTAACATTGGTTTTGGCCTTGCTTTGTGTGGAATTTGTACTAGGTGACCTCCAGAGGTCCTTTAAGACATTGATTATTCTGTGGCTTGTGGTAGGGAAATGTATCCAAAATATGGAGAGATATATATATATGTATGACATAGCTATCTATTGTGGAAGAAGTCTAGAACATACTAGCATTTTTTTTTAAAGAGAGAAGCTGGTAAACAGCAGCTCTTTATTACCCACAAATTACTAATACCCCTTTCTTCTACCTAAAAAATCCTAGTGCTTAAAAGACATGTATTTAAGGAAACAAACCATATTTTATCTCTTTGGGATTAGATATTGTTTTTAATGTTCTAAATTTAAATTGAAATGTTTGCACAGGTTCACCCTAAGGTTCCTGGGAGGTAGTATGGCAAAGTAGTAATAATAATTTAATTTATTTGTTTATTTTAGTATTTCTTATTTTCCCAGCTTCTGGAGATGGTTATATTCAGAAAGCCACTGCCCTGAACAAAAATATTCATATTTTGACTGAAGAGAGATTACCAACCAATAACACATAGCATTTTGACAGAACCAGATCAAAATACTTTGAATTTCGGAAATTATTTTTCTCCTGTTATTGAGTTCTCTGATAAAAGAGGAACAGTTGTCATTTTGAAAGCAGTGTTCTGTACATAGTGAGGATTTTCAATTAGCACATTTTAAGACTTGTATGAGATGATGCTTAAAAATGGGACATTACAAAATGAAATTATGTCACAGCACTTTCTAATAGAATTTTGAGAAAAGTCATTGTATGGCAGTGCATATCACGTGCTTGTCTTAAGGCAAGTGATTCTTGGTTCCCATTCCAATCACAGCAAACTTTTTGCATTAATCTAAGAGTTGGCATGTAAAGAGTATTGCAGATCATATAATGAGCTTATTGTGTCTTGTATGACATGTATGTGGCAAAATTCATTTGAAATATGAACGTTATAGAATAGCAGTCAGAAAATAAATATTCAGTACTTGCTCTTCTAAATGGTAATTGCACCAGCTAGGCATATGTTTGAGGGTAAAGAGTCAGCGTCCTACCAAAGCGGTGGCAGATGGACAAAGGCAAAAAGTTAAGGATGTGCCAGAGAATAAATTAGAGTTACACAATGACAACTCTGTAGCTGATTTTCAACTGACTGGCTACAGGTCATGAACAACCTTACCATAGACAGCTCTTGCAAATAGATCTGGACCTAACCTATTTAATGTCCAAAGAAGTAACTATGGAGATCCTGATGGGGCAATGCTGTGCTTTAGCCTCTAGGTCATATTGGGAAGGATCACAGAGGGCCTAATTATGCAGCCCACATTCACATTGCTGTGTACTTGTTAAACCAGATCTCCTGGGCTTCAGTGGGATTATTTCTGTAGGTAGTCTAACAAGTAGTGATTTCAGTGATTCATTAAAGTGCCCAGGCATAAAACTGTTTCCTATTGTAAAAGTTATTTATTTCTCAGCTGAAGATAGTTAAAAGTATTATCATGCATTCTAAATGCAATATGGATGGTAAGTGTAAATGAGATTTTATAACTAGTTGTCACTCCTCTGCAAGCCAAGTTTAATTATCAGAAAAAGAAATATCATTTACGATATTTACACCAAAGGTTAAAGGCGTGAAGTACTTTGTTATGCAAACAATGACTGTTTAACAACAGGATGTGTCCTGAACGGAGCATTTTTTTTATCTTTAGCTTTATTTGTTGGTCTCCAACAAGTCACCTTTGAGCAGGTAGTGTTAGATGATTAATGTACACAATGCTACCTTTTACTTCCAAATTAAGTCTTTAAAAAGCATTCCAAATTTCGGAATGCATTTTACAAATTACAATCTACATTGGGAGAAGTAAGGAATGCCTTTTCAACTTAAATATACTTTTCCAATATATATGATATTTAGCAAAACCTGAGTAGTATAAACACAAGTTGGACTGCAAGTCTGACATAAAACCATACAGCACTGCCAAGTTAAAAAGTGCTTTTCCTTTAATGGTGCCTTGTTTTTCTGTTTGGTTTCTTTAATAGAAGAAATACATAATGGAACAGTCTGTTTTAAGACATCATTGACTTCCTACTGTCGTTTTCATGCATTTTTGAAAGCTGCTTTTGGCTGGGCTGGGGAGGACAGTGGCTACATACCCTATCAATTCTTCTGTTTGTAATGGAGTGGCTTAGGCTGCTTGGTTTGTGTTCTAAGCGTGAGGACCTTTCCTGCAAGTTCTGCTAGGATGCCAAGCTGTAGCTGAACAGACTGCACTGAGGAGCAGTTGTTGTGTGTAATCTTTGCCCCAGAAAAGGCAGCTTAGTAATGCGTGAGCACAGATTCCTATATGCCTGTTGTGTCAAGATTCATTCTGAGCAGTACTGACTTGCTAAGTAAGTTTGCAATGCAAATGAAACACAGTCTATCAAGCTGAAGATCATGAGATAAAATCAGAGCAGAGTGGAATTGTTACAGAAGTTGTGGTTTAGTACTTCAAAACAAGCTAGTCTTACCTTTGTGTGGCACAGTGTTCTCCCTTGTATAGGTGCCTTAGCAGACTGAGGCTGAGGGAATTCCATTCTAACTCTTACTGATGTTGTGAGTACTTGAACTTTTAAGACTTAGTCTGTCTTGACCACTATTTGAGAATTGAGAGAAACGCATCTGTTTGTGTTTTCAGGACGTTCTTTGGCAAGTTATATGCCTAAAGCCACAGCAGTTTGACGAAATAACCCAGCCTTGTCTTGTTTATTTGGGATGTTCTCTTTTTATCTTCTTGGATGTTGGCTGTTCAGTTTTTTGAATCTGAATACAAAGAAAGAGCTTGTCTTTAGTAGTCTTTGACTTTGATCCTGCTGTTATTTCCCTGTGAAAGAAGGAAGGAGTCTGAACCCATGGGCGTGCTTGTAGAATCAAGGCTATCAGCTAGGGTTCAAGATATTTGCATTAGAAATGTGCTCCCTTTTTCTCCCACTGTTTGTATGCTTTGCTTCTAGCAGTTTGAGATCTTAATGTTGGCTCTGAAGGCTTAATGCTCTACTGTGGCACAAATCATACTCAGAAGTTAAAAAGCAAATACCAAGAATTACTAGTGGACTCTTCCAGAATTAAAGATAGATGACTGGAAATATTCTGGACACTGAAATGCAAGGCATCTGTCCAGCCTTTGTTGGATTTGCTCATATAGGAAGATTCTAGAAAAGTGGGGAGATTTTTTTTCTGCTGTAACAATGATAAATTGCAAATTAGAACTGAAAACTAGCAGAAGATCTCTTGCTAGTGTCTGTCTTCTCTATTTCACTACTAGAAAAGATTGCTAATGAGGTTTTTTGTGTTCTTGTGTTTATATTGAAAAAGAAAATACTGCAAAAGGATATATAGGTTAGTTTTTGTCAGGTTTGAAAAAAAAAAAAAAACAAAACACAAACCCACAAACAACATACCAAGGCATTACTCTAGGGATGGGTTGTCTGTTATGTGTGTATATACTTAGGGCTGTGGAGGTTTCACAGTAGGCCAAGCTCATTATACAGGCAGCTCTATGCATATTTCTGTCCACACCTGACTGTTTACCTATTTTTCAAACCTGTTGAATTATCTTTCTCCTTGCTAGGAAATCTTTCTTCCTTTAATCTTTTTTTCTTCCTTTTTTTTTTTCTTCTCCCTTTGTACTCTGGGAGTTCTCTGGACCTTTCTTTTCCCCTTGTACCAAGAGCTGAGGTATTTGTCTCATATTCTTCTTCTCATGCCAATACTCTCCAATTTTATTTTTTTTTTCCTCTTGTTGGAAGTCCCAAGAGCAATCTCACCCCTCCCTCAATCTTTCCTGTTGATTTGTACCTTGCTCCATAGTCTCTTTTGTTTCTATGTCCTTCTGTATCTTATTTTAGTGAAGGAGCCCCCAAAAGGTTCTCATGTTGGGGCTGACTGACTGAGAGTTAAGAGCAAGCAATTTTTGTTACAGCTAGAGCAGGACCTCGAGAAAGGACTGTGTTTGTAACAGTCATTAAAACCAGTATTTCCTGTACGTATATCTGCTTTTCTCTCAAAATCCAAAGTGCTTTGCAAATATTAATGCAGCCATATAACACCTCTTTGGAGCAAGTGATAACGTGTGTCCTCTTACTTGTTTCTGTAATTTAATTTTCTTAACTCATTATGACATATGAGATTGAAGGCTACATGCAATGCTGGGAGCAAATTAGATGAGTTAATCTTTCTCCTCTGAGAATTTTGACTAGAATAAATAGTTGGGTCGATTTGAAATGAATTAACTAGGAGACATTTAATCAGAATTTGAGTCCGTTATAGACTGAGAAAGGAACCCCTTCACACTTAAAACAATTTTTTACTCAAGTGTTCTGCTACAGAAAATTTTTCTAGGAAATAGTAAAATGCAAGTTTATGGATGTAGGTTTAGATGTTTATACTCTAGAAATGATCATAGAGTAAAGTTGTGGAATATAACTCTTCACACAGTGCTGCAGTAGCACTAAAATTTGTAAATTCTTGGTAATTCTTGATGCCATCCTTCATTTCTTGCAGTAACGAAAATAATTTGCTATCTGCACTGGATTAATAAAAAATATTTGAAAATATAAACTTATACTAGAAGAAATTACTTTTTGGTATTCTAGTTCTTTTCTCAAATATATCTAAACTTGCTGTATCACTTGAAACTAATAAAACAACCTCTTATTAAGAGACAGACCAACAATGGCAAACTGTCCCTGTTAAACCTCATTCTTTGAGTGTAATTTTCTTACTGCCAGATAATTGCTTTTCTGGCTGAAGTTCTGAGCACTAGTCATGTCTTTCACCCAGTTAAGTCAGTGACAGGTATGTAGTCTGTCTGATTTCGTCAGGTTACACAGTACTGACACGTCCTATTTAGAAGATGTGAACTCAGGTGTGTCTACAGTAGAGGCTGGTTCTAGCATACACAATATTTATTCTTTATGTGTCAACCTTTTATTAGTCAGTGTGAAGTATTTATATGTGTCAGTCTAGATTCATGTCATGACATTTTTTTGAACAGGGTTGTGCAATAAAACTAGATGAATACAAAGTTTCTCTGAATGCTACTAGCAAGCACAACCTTATTGAAAACTTTTTTTTAAGACATCACAGTATAGTAAGCATTTCAAGTATTGAGATTGCTCTATTTCTTTTGAGTCTCTGCTGCAGGAAAAAGTTGTATAATTTTTATGAGAGGGTATTGCTGCGCATTCTTAAATTACTTGTAAAGTACTATATAACTTGGAAGTGGTGTAAGATTTGGATCTAAATATACCTTTTTAAGATTGAGTTAATCGTATTTGAAATTTTAACACATCGGAAATTTTCTTTGTTTGTTTCCAAAGAATGCATGAAAAGAAATTGCTAAGTTTCTCATCCAAGAATATGGCATGACAATCAATTAAAATATTTATGTCATTTGAATATATATTGTTGGAAATATATTTATATGAGCAGGTAGTGATTCAAGCTGACATTATTCTGCAGCTTTTTCATCTTCTCTTGTCAAGTGCTGGAGGCTGTTATGGCAGTCCTGCCAACTGTTGCGCTTAGGCAAGGCAAGTCTGGAGTTACAGAAAAATAACGCCTAAGTTTAGAGTGTGAGAGTGGGATTATTTTTATGGATGTTATTTTAAAGCTATATTTTGTCAAGAAAATTAGGAAAATTAAGAACACCTTTATCTTCAACTAACCTAAATTAGATCTAGTACTCTTGGTTTTATCTTGGCCTTAGGAATTTGCTGTTACCAGTATTTTATTTAGTTGTTAAACCAGATGGAGCAGGCAAACCCCTTGTAGTATGTGATTTTTCACTGTCGATGCTGGGCATCGGGTGGTTTATGGGCAACAGTACTAAGCAAGGTAAGATCATACTGCTGATCAGTTTTGGCCTCCATTTCAACTTCATTTTATTTCCTGAGCCACATCTGATTTGTTATCACATGCTACTCTGACCTTTGGTGTTTGTTCTTTTTTCACATGTGATTAGGAACTCTGACAGGCAGTCCATCTGAAAACATGGTCATGTTCCCTGCATATCATCCTGGATTTTATGGAGGAGTTGGGAACAAAACCTTTGGGAAGGTCCAAGTCTTCTCTGTCGTATTTTCAGATTTCTCCTTTGGCTTTCGTCTTTGCCCAGACATTTTGGTTGTCAGCTGTGAGGTCTCTTTCACTGTTTCCCATGCATATCCAACTTCTCCTGAACTTGTGTGGGGCCTGGCAGATCCCATGGTCAGTTGTTCCCAGGATCTTTATCTCATTCTGGCTGTTTCTTTGTGTCCTCCTTGCTCAGCTGGTCTCCATTCTCCCCTGGTACCCTGGTCCTTCATCCACGTGGCTGTCTTCTCATTCTACTTAGTTAGCAGAGTATTATTTAGTTAGAAGCAAATGTGATTGTGTTATTGCAGTATATTGATTATATACTAGAAGACTGCATTCAAGTTGCACAGGACAGTCTTAATTTGGCACTCTCCAAATAACAAGTGCATTTCTTAACAGCATACATTTGAAGTTTCAACATTTCTTCAAGTTAGTGGGGGGCTCATGACCTTAAGGAATACTGAATGGAATACTTATAAAGCCAAGTTTGCCTGTTGTCATTAGGACAAAATAATTGACGTCCAAGTTTCTGAAGTGTCTTTTGAGTTTGCTTTTCTATTGTCCAAACCAGCCAAAACTAATTTGCTATGTATCCTACTGTTACTAGCGTTTCACTATCCTACTACCAAGTCCCAGTACCAAAGTTATCTTTATTTATTACTTTTTCACAACTGCAAATAAGTGGAGTTGGTTCAGATTTTCAGTATGTCTGAGGGCCTTTGACAAAGCTACCTGTACGCCTTGTAGAAAGAAGCAGCACGCTAACTCTTTATAAGATACAAACCTGGAAGAATCTTGGTCACTTGCGGAGGCAGGAAATGACACAAAGAGACTGGTAGAGACTAAAATGAACCTGGGAAAAAATAGATTTTTCACTCGATGAAATTTCAGCTACCACTTCACACAGATGGCTCCTAAACAGTCTCCCTAGCACAAGCAGTCTCCATATAGAGATAAGAAGCTAGAAAGCAGTTATGGGGAGAAGTGTACCGAATGATTGATAAGGGATATCCAACTAGATGAAACCTGTTATGAACAGTGAAATTTTGGGAACCATATACGAGCAAATTGTCATTAATATATATTTTTAATTTTTGTTTCCTGGGGCACCAGGTATTACATATCCATGCTTGGTTCATGACATGCATTTCTGGAAAGAGAGCTCAAGAATGTTTTAGGGTACATGGAGCAAGAGGGGAAGTACAGTTACAAATGTAAGGGAAGAACTTTTTGAAATGATAAAGCAAAAATATGAAGAGCAGCATTTGGACTAAAATTATAGATGACTATAAAGGGGAGAAAAGTTTAAAGAATCTGTTTTACAGTATAGAATTGTGCCCAATAGAAAACATAAGAATTAAGGTATTTGGATATATAAACTGCTTTTTGAAGTGTATACTAAAGAAGTCATAATTGTGCTCTGACAGTAATTCTTCCACCTTCTGCCTTACCACTTCATCTCCCCATTTATATTTCTGTGATTTCTGTGTAAGTTTACTGTGTGTCAGGTTGATTCTGCAGATAAATAACAAAAAATGAGCTGCCTTCATTGTTGGATAAGATCATACATAGGAGGGGAAAAAACAGAAGGAGAGAGACAACACTCATATAGAATCTCTGATTCAGTTCATGGGAAAATATAGACAAAACTTTAGATGAGACCTTTGTTGGAGAACTTAAATCTTGACCTAGGTGCTGACCTTCCATATTTTATGAACAATTTAGCATTGTTTCCAGCTGAGATCATCATATTTGTAAGGGTCTAAAATAAGTTAACCTTTTTGTTTCCTTGAGGAAAAAAATGTATAACCCCCCCCCCCATAGCTCACAAGCATTGTTATTCCCATGGAAAAGCATAAACTCAACATGCAGTAGAGGAAGAAATTGTGTGATGCTCTTGTGGATAGCAGAAACAATGCCTTTCAGATGCTTTGATTTGTTGTATCATTTACATTTTGTTTCTTTTTGATGCTTTTCATAATTTTCATAAAATAGACCACACTTGGTGCTATTGAGAAGAAATAAAATTTATGTAAGATGAAAAGAAGTGGTTTACTGCCAGTGTGCAGCTTTTAGCCTTGATTTGTTATAAAGCTAAGAGACAATTTAACATTCGGGATGGAAAGAGAAGGGGGATTACCTAAGGGATACTGTTGTAGAGGAGAGTGTAATTTTACTGTCAGATATGCTTGGACTTATTTTTGTCAGAGTAATTTGCAGTAATCTGTGGGTTATTTGTGCTCCAATTTTCTCAAAAGTACTGTGATGTGTTTCTTGAGACCTATTGCACAGTTTGAGTTAATGTATGTCTTAGACTGTACCTACCTTGCAAGTTCTGTAGCCTCCCTTGCCAGTCATAGAAGGGCGCACTGACATTTGAGGACTTGTTGGGACCACTTGCAAAGTAGGCTGCTACTCTCATTCTACTGGGAATGAGTGCTCACAGCGCTCACGGCTATTCTGCATGGGTAAGAGAACTAGCATCCTGGTTTTCAGTTTCTCTTGTTTATAGACACATGGAATTGTACTTGTTGCTTTCAATACTGGTGGGGTTTTTTTATTTGTTGTTGTTCAGCTCTTTTTTTTTCTATCAAGTGATTGATTGCGTCTATAGATTTAGTTCAGGAAGTCTAAGAAACTGTATATATACATACATTAAGTCATGAGAATGAATGTGATGGCTATGTATCTATCTACACAGTACAAAATATATGTATCAACTTTAATATCACTCTAATTTTAAATTAGCTAAAGGTTTTCCCCTCCGCTTTGGAAACTACGCTTAGTGGCTTAATCAGTCTATCACTTAACTAAAGATAGTTTAAATTATTGTGGTTGCATTAAATCCTATTCACTTTTATGTTTTATGTGTTTTGTAGCCGTAGTTTTAAATATCTATTGCAAATACACTTCACAATTTTAGTAGAAAATTACTTTTTGTGTTTCTGTAATGATCCCCTTGAGGTTATTTTTGCATAAATCCTTTCTTCTGTTTTCAGATACAGATCTGTTTTACAGTAGAGAAAAAAGCATTTGTAGCAAAAAAATGGGAATTAATTTTTTTGTATTAAAAAAATTCTCTGTGGGACTTAATTTCTGAAATATGATGATCAGAGGAACTCTTTTAAGGAACTAGTGATTTGTATATTTTATTATAATTATAAATTCCTTTTTATAACAAAAATCTGTAGCTGCTATCAGTTCTTTTACAATGTTCACTGTATGTATCTGAAGAGGAATATTTTCTGTATAGCTTATAAATTTGTCATGGACAATTTTCTCTTAAACGTAATAATGAATTCCCTGAGTACTTATACCAGAGAGGATCTTGAACATTTATTTCAATTTCCATTAAATTTTAGTGATTCCGGTTTTATGTATTTCATTTAACTTACTTTATAGTTCTCTCTTCTGCCCTTCTGTTTATCAATGTTGAGACATCACAGATAGTTCTTAATAAACTTTGGCAAAAAATTGATTCTTGAAACTCGTGATCTTCATTTTACATTGTACTAATTTGCCAAAGGGTACACCATTGCATGGTGATTTATTATGATTTTTATTGAATTTGAGTACATTTTCATCTGTATTGCATAATTTCATGAATTTTTGTTATGGAACATAACAGCTACAAATGCTGCTTTGGAGTAAGTTTGTTAGTCAATATGTCTGACTTAATGGTTCCAGATAAGGTTGAAGAGAGCTGATACTAGGTTTTAATTTAACATATTCGGAAAGCAGAGTATAATTTGTAAAGGTTTTAATTAGGTTTTATTTATTGAATGTTTTGATGACTTCTAAATTATGTGTAGAGTCTCAGGAGCAGGATAAAGTAGCCTTCCTCTGACCAACCACACCATTAGTGTAGGATTTACTTTTGTGGAGCTGAATGTCACCATAATGCTACACTGTCATTCACGAGCTGGTGCGGAAGTGTGAATTCTGATAATTAGTCCACTCCTTGCCTAGGTGCATGTTAGCCTGTCTCTAAGATATTGATATAATTTAGCGTATAAATTTAAGACTATTTTTGTGTAGGAGGAATGCTGTTCTTGATGACCTTATTAGTATATACCAATATTAATTTATTTAAAGAGAGAGGTTTTAAGGGAGAATTTTTATCTGCTTTAGTAAAAAAATGATTTGGTTTATTATGTGTGTCAATTGGTTTTAAAAGATTCATAAGCAGTATAGTTTTTTTAAATAGTTTCAATATCTGAGCAGTTCTACATGTTTAATTCTGGATTCTACTACTCACTGAATGATAAGTTCTTATTGCCATGCCTGTTTTTTGGCCTGGACATGATGATTTTAGGATTTGTTTTTTATAAATAGAGGGCTTTTCTTACGGAATAGATGTCAAAATTTCCTTACTTATTTTCATCCATAATTATTTCATTGTGAAATATCACAAGATATGTTATTTGAGGAAAACCACAGAGCTTCTCAGAAGGAAGGCAACTTATGGCAAACTTTGTAAGATCCTTTTACAGGATATTCTTTTTGTCCCTCTGACTTGGTTTTTGAAGAGTAACCTGAAAACAAGGACCACAATACTTGCATATATCTTAGATGCCTGTCTTGCAATAAACATTCTTCATAACAAAGGTCACTCATATTTTAGAATGTAACATGCTTCATCCAATGCACCTACTGGCCTCTTGGGTATAACTAATACAGATGAGCCCAGACAACCAGTACAGACCAGAAGGGGCTCACAAAGGCTCAACCAGTAAAGCATAGAAATACCATTAAGCAGTGGTAGAACACCTTCACAAAAAATCTCATTTAATCTGTATAGTTTTTGGAAACACAGAAAATATTACCAGAAGACTAGCCTGAGAACAGTTCACTATATGCTGCATCAGTCATCTCTTAGAGATGTTTAGGTAAATTAGTATTGGAGTGAACATTTTAATCTTTCTGTGCACTAACTCAAATGAAAATTCTGAGTTGCTCTAAATTCTGAGCTGTAACTCCTGAAGATGTTCCACATTTAGAATTTTCAGAGCACTTCCTTTGTATTGCATTTGATTCTTTAAATCTAATTACTTGCTAATATTCTTTATAGTCCATTCTTTGAATTGATAAAAACCTCATGGATTTAGCATGCAATTTTATTCACAATTGAATTCATTCCTAGCATGACAGAGCATGCATTTTTTTCTGGGAAACATGCCTTTTTCCTTTAAATATTGGTGTGTTTTAAAGGAGGAAAGCTTGAAAATGGAAGACAGATATCCACTGTGATGTATTGCTGGACTGGTGCCAAAAGATGCCAAGTGTCTCATGTCAAGGCATTGTGTATATCACAGAATCAGTCCTCTAGCTGATCATAGTGAGACATAATACATCACTTTCATGAGAACATTGAACTACTTCTGTTGGTATAGGATTGAACACCTTACTGACACACTGTAGAAACATTGTGTTCTGCTGTGTAGTGTTTTGAAAATACTATACATCTGTATGCACCATTTAGATTGGTGTGTGTGAACTTGTATGCAGTTTAAATGCATGTAGTATTCCATTTTCTAGTAAAGTTACCAGAGGAGTAAAAGAAAAATTTGCTGGGCCTATTCTTCACTTAGCTTTTTATTTTTAACAAATGAAAAATACGTAGAGCAGTTGTCATTTGTTAAAGTGTAGCAGAAAGAGCGAAACAGGCCAGTGGATGCTTCATCAAGAACGCTCATTCAGAGTGATGAATGTGGCTAAACACACATTTGTTCGTAAAACTTGCAGAGTGGATGAGCATCATTAAGCATGAGGAATAGGTGCAGCACGCTGAGAAGAGAGTGGAGCAAACAGATGTTGTGAATTTTCGCAGACATCCTTCATCCACCAGTCCATCATTAATATGGTTGAAGGTGATCTTTTCTTTTTATTTAATAAGCACAAAAAAAGTGTGTGTGCTATAATACTGCTGAATACACTTTTTTTTTCCAGAGGGAGTAGGGTTTAGGCTACTAAAATGCAGATAGATTTACTGTTTATTTGAGGTGACAGTATGTCAAGCTCATGAGTTTGCACGTATGGTTTGACATGGCTACTTTCTTTCCTCTGAGTGCCTTTATTTGACAAGCTTCTCAATATAAAGGTCTGAATGTGCAAAGGATGCCTTGAAAATCCATTTGATCTGTGAAATTAACCATTTTGATGGTTTAAGTGATAACACTAATTTGTTGCTTCTCCATTTCTATGAGAAAATTTCTTTACATGTTTTTATCTTTCTAGGAATTTTAAAATTTTCAGTCTTGGATGTTGGTTGTACTGTATATCTCCACATCAGATTTTAATTCCTGATGTCCAAAAGATTTGGAGGAGTGCATTTTATCTTTACTACGCTCTTTTAAAGTTCTTCTGATCTTTTTTGTACTTCATTCTGTAATGATGAACTGTTACATTAATGTATCTTTCAAGCCTACTTTTACAAGTACCTAATAATCTTTTTTTCATGATGGAAGGCTGTTTTTGTTGTGGTCATACACATCTAGAAAATGCTTATGCTTAAGTTTGCAAAGTTTTTTTTTCTATGTACTAGTTCATGTTAACTATTAGTCATTTATGCAAAAACGAGTGCAGCCTTTCACAGCAATAGATGTGCTTTTATAAACAAAATGGTGCTATGGATTTGCATGAGTTAGGCATCCCCTCTACTCCTGAAGTTCCTGATAAGTTTCTGGAAATTTTCCTACTTGTGCTTAGCCTTGAACAACAAGTGTGTTCAAACTATTTGCATATGTGAATTTATACAAGTACAGAAAGTTGTTTACAGGACTACAGCTGAAGTGAAAGTTGCAGGAAGATGTCCTCGAAACAAGGGTGACAGGTCAAAAATATGGGGAAAACACAATTTTAAAGTTCCATAACAATGAGAAGTGGTCAGTCATATGTTTCTAAGGTATACATTCCTTTTATAGACATCTCCCTGAATGGAAATGGTACTCTGTAACGTATTTTGCAAATTAACAGCAAGTCAAGCAATTCTAATTATCTCTCCACAGAGTACAAGGAGAGGGGGAGAAACACAGTAGCTTGAGTGCCACTTACTCTAATTTGTTCATCTCCATGTTTTGTAATATTAATTATAATTTTCTTTGTTAAATTTTTGATGGCTTTTGAAGTGTTAGTGAAGATGTTGCACAGAAATATTATTATGGAATGTTATGCTAACCATGTTAAATTTCTCTCATTAGGGAGAAACTGAACCATCTTTCATATCTTTTCTGAGGTTAATACAAATAGGTGATTCATACCAGAGGCAAGGTCTTTAGCAAGAAATCCCAGGAGCCCTTTTTGGTTCTGCAGACTTCTGAATTTTGCGATATAGAACTTCTAAACCCACTTTCTTTTTCTTTTTTTTTTTTTTTTTTTGCTTCCCCCTCACATTTTTATTCTGCAAACTTTATTTTTCTTTTGCAGGATATACAGGGTTTGATTTTTTAAAATTTTTTTTTCATTGCTTAGTTATGAAAAACCTGTCATAGAATCTTTCTAGCCTGAAGATTTTCATCATTAAAAAGAGATCAGACGGTGTCCTTGTTAATATTATACCTTTCCGTGCTTTGATTTCAAGTAACTATCATTGCCTAGTCAGATTGCTGGGCTATGCCAGTTGTTGAGCTTAATTGCATTCCTAAAAAGAGACTTTCACTGTGGTAGTGTGCTGCGCTTGTGGCCACTTCTGCCAGCATGTTTTTAGTCTTCTCACTGGGAAGGGCATACAAACTGGAGAGAGGAAGATACTGCACTGGTCGATGAGGATTGTGTTAGAAATCACTTGGGTAAACTGAACGCCCACAAATCCATGGGCTCTGACAGGTTGCACCTATGAGTGCTGAGGGAGCTGGCTCATGTTGCTCTACCACTCTCCATCATTTTTAAAAGATCCAGGAGAACAGGAGAGGTGCCTGAGTACTGGAGGAAAGCCAGTGTCACTCCAGTCTTCAAAAAGGGCAAGAAGGAAGATCCTGAAGTGCCTCAACTCCTTCCCTGGAAAGGTGATGGAACAACTCACTCTGGAGGTCATCTCTAAACACATGGAAAAAAGAAGGTTATCAGGAGTAGCCAGTGTGAATTTACCAAAGGGAAGTCACGTTTTACTAAACTGATAGCCTTCTACGATGGCATGGCTGAATGAGTAGATGCAAGAAGAGCAGTAGATGATGTCTACCTTGACTTGAGGAAGGCTTTTTGACACTGTCCCCCATAACATCCTCATGGGTAAGCTCAGGAAGTGTGGGTTAGAAGATGGGACCATGAGGTGGGTTGAGAACTGGCTGAACAAGAGAGCTCAGAGGGTTGTGATCAGTGGTGCAGAGTCCAGTTGGAGACCTGTAGCTAGTGATGTTCCCCAGGGGTCAGAACTGGGTCCAGTCTTATTCAACATATTCACCAATGACCTGGATGAAGGGATGGAGTGTACCCTCAGCAAGTTTGCTGATGATATGAATCTGGGAGGATTGGCTGATACACCAGAAGGCTGTGCTGCGGTTCAGCGAGACCTGGACAGTCTGGAGAGCTGGGCAAAAGTGAATCTAATGAAGTTCAACAAGGGCAAGTGTAGTGTCCTACGCATGGGGACGAATAACCCCCTGCACCAGTACAGGTTAGGGGCTGGCCTGTTGGAAAGCAGCTCTTTGAACAAGGACATGAGAGTGCTGGTGGACAATAAATTATCCATGGGACAGCAATGTGCCTTTGTGGCCAAGAAGGCCAATGGCATCCTGTGTGTCCAGCAAGTCGAAGGAGGTTCTCCTCCTCCTCTACTCTGCCCTAGTGAGACCGCATCTGAAGTATTGTGTCCCGCTCTGGTCTCCCCATTTCAAGATGGAAAGAGAAATACTAGAGAGAGTCCAACAGAGGGCTACGAAGATGATTAAGGGACGGGAACATCTCTCTTATGAGGAAAGGCTGAGAGACCTCGGGCTGTTTAGTCTGGAGAAGACTGAGAGGGGGTCTTATTAATGTTTACAAATATCTGATGGGTGGGTGTCAAGGAGAAGGGGCCAGCCTCTTTTCTGTGGTGTCCTGTGATAGGACCGGGTCAATGGGTATAAACTGGAATGCAGGAAGTTCCATCTCAACATGAGGAAAAAATTTTTGCTGTGAGGATGATGGAGCCTGGAACAGGCTGCCCAAAGAGGTTGTGGAATCTCCTTCTCTAGAGACTTTCAAAACCAACCTAGATATGTTTCCTGCATGGCCTGCCCTAGGTGATCCTGCTCTGACACAGGGGTTGGACTCAATCTTCAGAAGTCCCTTCTAACCCCTACCATTCTATGATTCTATGATCTTTTATATCTGGAGAGAAGGCATGCTTATAGACTTAGGAGCCAGTGAATATTCTGCTGGAATACCAGGCTGTGTCAACAACCTGAGTAAAATGTCGTGGGTTTTGAATTATGACCTGTTTCTAAAAGTTTGCTTTAATAGGCAAAACCTTTGGCAAGTTGCAAATATAGGCCCCTTATAGGTTGCGTGAGAATGTAAACTTCAGGCTAGAGAATGAGCCCAACGGGATATGTAGAGGCAATACTGATATACTGAAAGTAGTATTTTTTTTCACTGACAGAGTAGTAATATGCAAGAGTATTTTTGATTCTGTATACTATTTTAGGAGACTTAAGTAAGGGAGGGTTTTGAGATTGAAAATCAGGAGGCAAGAATTCATTCAGGCTGACGTAGTCTTGCTCTCTCAAACTAAATGACTTGAAGGAACTAAATTGCAGGTTGGTAAGTTTACTTTAAGTACACTGAATATTATTGGGCAAATATACAGAAATTTTGTTCTGATATTTTGCGAATTGTTTATCCCATCATTTATGGGTGTGTGTCTGATTGTGAGGGCCAGCTCTGCTTAACATTCCTGTGTTTCCCCTGCCTTTAAAGATTAATACTCTAAATGATATTTAAAGTAAAATACGTTTCTTGTAGATAGGTAAAAATAGCTGGACCTATATTTTGATAAGGTCTCCTCCTCTGAAAACATACGTCTATATAAATTCAGTATGAAGTATATAAATGTGTATTTTTCATACAGAATGTTTTATAGATGGAACACGTTCTTTCTGCTGTTCTGCCTCTTGTGCTTTTCCAAGAGCAAGCCACCTCATTTTTACCTCTTCAAATTTCTTTCTGAAATTCTTCTGATACATACTGCACGCAAAATTCAACAGCAGCCTATCATTGTGATGTTGCATAATTTACTTTTTCTCTCTCATCTTCCTTTGTTCATTGTTTTTCTCCTGTTTAACAGCTCCACTTTAAAGCTATTTATTCTACATGAAAAGTTTCTCTGTGTGTTCTGAGACTGTAAATTAATAAGCAGTGATCTGATGAGCAGTGTTACTTTACGTAGTCCTTAGCATTTGTTCCCATGCTTCTACTGACTATAGGACACTAGCTTTATTCTCATTATAGGTGGGGCTTAATGGGCTTAATGACTTCTGCAAAATCATGTAATATTGAAATTACGAATTTGTGAAATAGTCATTTGTCTGCTACATACGTTCCAAAGAGGACAGCTTTCTGTGAACAAAAAGAATAAAGAATATTTAGCAATGTTTCTTTATTTATGATTGCTTTTTGAAATAGATTTAATCTTAAAAAAAACATATTTTATGTTCAACAATGAGTTCCTGGTTTCAGTGTAAATCAGATATAGCTCTTATCACATTGCGCCTCTCTACGTCAGTCAGTACATCGTTTTCATCTGCTAAACTGTATGGAAACATGCTGGATGGTCAGTAAGCAAAAATGTTTTCAGGATGCAGCTCAATGTGCTGATCCATTCAATTTTATAGTCTCTGTAAACACAGTCTATAGTTTATTGTTTGTTGGGAAACGTACAATAGAGTCTTCATAAACTGTGAAACCTGTAGGGAAGTAAAATGGATAATGTGGGCAATTATTTTAGATGTTAGTCAGGCCCCACATGAGTAGTTTTAGTTAGAATTTCTTAGTAAGACATGAATAGAAGCATGTCAAATTAGGATGTTTTCTGAGATACTGCATTCTGTATTGCCCTAATTTCATCCCATAGTGTTTTTTCCTAATATTTGTTGAGTATTGGGTTTTTTTGAAGCTTAAATTTACAAATAGGTTAATTTTTATTGACTTCAGGGTTTGTGATACAGACAGAGAAGAATACAATTCGTGAATTCCACCAAATGAATACCAAGCTACCACACTGAAACAGTTCTTCAATAAATTTTAAGTACTGAAATAATGTACAAATAAGAGCTTCTTGAATACTCTGAGGTGTAAGTATGTCTGTCAAGTCAAAATCCTTTTCCTGATAGATTAATGGTTCCCCCAGTAACCTGTACCTTTATCAGTAATGTGCAAATTTACAAGGAAACGATTGGATCAGTAGCCTCTATAGGTTGACACCGCTCTGAACGTTGCATGCCAGCTCCAACATTTGTGATACAAAATGATGTGTGTGCATGCGTAGAGATAATCTTCCTGCATGTGTATGTTTCAGCAGCTTTCTTTTTAGTAAACGGGGTGAGTGCTGGCTTCTGTGCATGTGTTAACACTAAACTAGGGGAATTATATGCAAATCGTGGTAATGGTGGATCACATCTCTCCCAGCCTGAAGAAAATTCTAGCATGGATGTTCCACTTGCTAATTCTAGAGCTGTTATTTTTACCCTGTAGAGAAGCTATCCAAACTGTTTATGCAGGATCCTTTTATTATTGTTAAGAGGGGAATAATGATACTGGCTGACTTGAGGTAAAAGACAGATATATTAACTCACCTTAACTAACAGTGGTTACAAAGTGTTGCATAAATGCAGGAGAGAAGATTACTGCTAGTATTAAGAAAACCTTTCAAATTGTGGTAAAGGGAATTGAGGATACGTGCTGTTTCTTTCAAAATCAGTATCAGGATATTTGGAGGACAGGCTATCACTATTATGTTAAATTGTGCTAGCTACAACATAAGCTTCTGTCTTTGCTAAAGCTGCCAGTTTTTATAAACAACTGAAGACAGAAAGGGTTTACTAAGAATAATGTTGAAGCCCAAAAGAATCCTGCAGCCTATAAATCTTAATAGAGGTTCTAAGATTCCAATGGGCTGCATGTGTCTCTTTTACCCAACCTCACTCCATCTTGGCTCCCCTGTGATGACTGCAATTTTCTTGAAACAGAGGCACAGTGACTTGAATTTACTTGTGGCACTATTTGCCTACAAACAGGAATACATGCATATAACCTATGCAAATCAATAAAAGCATGTCAAGACCCCTTAGATCGCAGTACTCTACTAAAATGCAATTTATCATGCTGCAAATGAGAGTAAGAGACTAGGTAACAAATAGCGTCTGATCATTTAGCTAGCACCTGTTGTCATGCATTTGAAAACTGCATTTTTCATTTGACGTACAGTAAATTGCATTTTCATATATATTGAATGGAAGGGGGGACTTGGGGATGTACATATGCAGGATTTTATGAACAATGGAAGTTTTACAGCTGCTTGCTTGAAGAGGTCATATTGGAGTCTAAAAATCTATTTGTTCAGTTGTTGAGAATGCAAATTGTCTCTAGCTATTTAAAGAGAAAAATATAAAGAGAAAATTTTCAATTACATGCATAGCATTGATAAATACGTAATTACTAAAAATGTTTTTTAAAAAAACTATATCAGATAGCAGTTTTCTTATTCATTCTAAGAATGCGCTAGAGCAGGTGAAAAAGGGAAACTTCTTTTGTGAAGCACCCTTTTTGTTTCTCTTGTAAACACATTTGTCCTCACTGCACCCTCTTCTTTAAGACTTTTATAAATGCCCTTTTTTTTTTTTAATTGGGAGTGCTATGAATGATTGCAGACAGTAACTTCAGATATATATACATAAGGGAGACCTGAACAGAGTTTGGAGGTTATACTAGTCTGCAAAGATGGTTTTCAGTCTTGAAGCATATCCTTTTCCAGAATACCTAGAAAATCTGTTGGCTAGTATAAAACCTGTTGCTTTTACTGAGATGAATCCAGTTATGGTTTGTGGCGGATCCTTTACTTCGTTAAGATGTGGTCTTGGAAACATAGGGGAAGTACGTATAGCGGTTTCAGGGCGATAAAGATCTTTTCCCCTCAACTAAGGACTTTGCAAATGCTCATGCATTTTGCTGCCACAGCTGAAGTAAACTAAACTTTGGAGCATTTTCCCTATATAGCTCTGTTTTTAATGATACATAGTTCACTTCTTGGCCTAAGTAGACACATTCATATAGGTATTGTAGTTTTGTTAAGCACAGAAAATACTATCTCTTTATCTTACCCAATACCTAGGCCATTTCTCATACCTTTGTCTAGAGCTGTTATTCTCTGTGCATTTGGGAATTTAGTTTATTGGAAATCTAGCCTGTTTTTTTTTCTGTTTTATGTTCACGTGACATATTAAAAAGGTCTGCTTGAGAATTTCACTCAGGATTTTCATAAATTATAAATTACCTTTTTATATTGTCTGTCCAAATGAGTGATTCAGGAGACTTCATTTGCTCAATATTTGTGGCAGATTAATTAAACTTCTTTTATGTAATAAGCACATGATGCAAATGCTGCTAAGATCCTGATCTTTTACTGTCCTGCCATTTTCACATTAGTATTAGTATCCACTATATTAACTCATTACTGTGGATTAAGGTTTTTTTCATCCAATCTGAATGTTGCCCTAGCTGTTGCTGGCTATAGAAACGGGTATCTGAAGCATATGACCAGTTTTATATATCATAGAAAATTTGTAAGTTTGGTCTACAAGTTGAAAATTTGAAAACAACCAACTGAACAACAAAAAAATATCCTCTCTTGTCTCCTGTATACAGGAAAACTATATACACAAGAATGTTTTTCATTGTATTATGTATTAAGGATTTGGTGTGCTGCAATCAGACTGAAGACTTCAATTTTGCAGATTTCATTGATGTACACCTTTTTCTGTAAAAGTGCATTCATTAGTAGAAGAAAGATAGCGTTATTGATATAAATGCAAAAATTTGAATAGTCTTAGGAGGATTTAGTGTACAGACAAATTTTAGTAACAGAAGAAATGTCTGGACTTTGGTAGGTTAGGTGTAAATGCTTATTTGAGAAAAAAAACTTTTAATGCTTATTAATAGGAAAGAAAATGCAAGCAGTGTAAAGATGAACTGGCTTGCAGTGTTTCAGCTTGATTTTACTAGCAATGAAATATAAATTGTGTTATGGTGCAGAAAACTATGCCAAGTCATGGGTTTTATTTCAGATCATTAGTATGATGAGCATGTTGTGTTTATGTGAACAAAACTCTGATGAACACTAATCTAAATGGCTACTTAGTCATTTCAATCAGTTTGTAATTACTGTTTGGCAACAAAAATACCAGTTTCATCCAATGAAACTGGTAGCCTTATGTAATTGTTTTCCTAATTCTTTCATTCTAGATTCTTGACTTGGTGTCATGTGGTAGTACAGTTATTCAGCTTTTACTTCAGTAATTTTAATGTCCCAGTAGATTGACCTCAGATTATGGGCAAATTTAGATGGGAACCACCCTTTGCATGCAGGAAGGCACACTTACGTGCTAGAAATAAAACCGCCAATTTAGATAGCATGGGGGCACTCCAGGAAAAAACACTCTGTTTAAAAATAACTTTAAAAAAAGAATTTAAAATTTAGAGAAATGACTGTTAAACAGATTACTTATGTAAATGGCAATCTCTAAAGAAGGGAGGGTCTTTTAAGTGTGTGTAAAGGACATTTTGAAATATCCCATTGGTACTGTGTTTCTGGGGTTCTGGAAGGAGGGTAGTGGCATTTTGTTCTTCACATTGAATGCCACTTCCTCTGAAAGATACGGAAGCCTCCTTTGAAGTCCCAATTAAAGGACGCATGCAGACCCCAGGAAGGTAGGCACCTCAGCAGCACGAGGAACTGTGGCTGCAGGGGCATTTTTGCTGGGGGCGTTTATTTCACCTGCCACCACCGACCCCGTGTGGGCGGTTTCTCTCGGGGCAGCTAGAGCCGGGTAAGGCCTGATGCTGTGCCTGGTTAGGCGGCCTGCCCTGAGGAGGAGGCGGCGGCTGCGGGCAGGGGAGAGGCCGCAGAGGAAGCTCTGAGGTAGGTTACTCATGGGACAGGGGCAGCGGAGCACACAGGGATGGCAGCAGCTCAGGGCTGGTTTGTGCCCCTGATACAGAGGGGCGTGAGTGTAATTTTTTTCTGAAGGCTCATCCTTTCCCGTCTTTTGACACCACACCTGCATATGAGGAGACAGAAGTAGCTGCAGTGAAAAAGCGGGACCCTGTCCCACTCCTCCTCTAGCTTGCAAGGCGGCAATTTTTCCTTTTGCCCTGGGGAATATGTATGGGATATGAAAAAGCCATGGAAGTCTTTGATTTTGCACATTTAAACTTCAGGTTTGTTTAAGGAGGAATGGATGGTATTTTCAGGAGGACTGCCATGAGTCTGTGTAGAGGCTCCAAGGAATCATTGTTTTCTGTATCTCTCTAGATTTAACATTTTACTTCTTTTCCCTCACCTACACTTAGCATTTAAAACTTGGAATAAAAAAAGGCAGAGATTATTGCCCTGTTAGGACAAGGCCCAAAACTCTTACTTGCTATGTGGTGGGTGCTGTTCTGGTAATGTAATGGCCATATACTTCACCTGAGCTTTAGTAAGGTTGTGCACCTACACCAAAAAGACCAAGATCCAGTTTGAAGTGGTTTTCACAAGGCGGGCTGTATAGAAAGCCCCCAGGAATTCGCAGGACAAAAGCATGTCCAAGTGCAAAGGTGTAGAAATACTGAAATGAGGTTTTTGTACTCTGTTTACCAAGAGTGAAATAGGCAACTGTCTTTTTTTTTTTTCTCCCTCCTTACGGGAGGATTTTTTTTTTGTAGGTGATTGAATATGGCTTGATATTATTACTTGCTGATAAAACTCTGGTTTACATTTCAGTCCGATCTATTTTCTTGTGTCTAAAAGCATTCAAATAGTTTTAAAATGAGAAATATGCTAACTGGGATTGTTTTGGTGTAAAGATTCCCATTTAGTTAGCAGAGAGAAACATAGAGAGAATTTTTAAAATAAAGTGTCTTTGAATAGCTTGCAATGGGAATAGAAAACACATATTTTAAATATTTTGATATAGGAGATCATATGGAAAGTGTTTAATTTTATTGTTTCAATGTTTCATATTTATTTTCTATCTGCACAGTCTGGTCTGCTTTAAAACTTCCGTAAAAAGTAGTAGTTCTTGCAAGTAGCCCCTACAACACTAATTTGCAATGCTGTGACTTTGCCAGCTGTGCTGCTTCTTAGTGTAGAAGGCCCCAAACTATTCTTGATACTTGTTCTGAAGATAAATTAGTGGTTTCTAAATAATGCAGTGAACCCTAATTCTCTTTGATTAGTAGCGAGTTAGATGATAGCGACCCATTGAAATTGGTCATCAGCATAAATAATGAGTGAATGAACTGATAAAATGCAAAGTCACTGGCCATCATAAATCAAATGAAATCCACTTTCTCTGGAAGTCACTGAAATTAGAAGTCCATGCTCCTATTAATTATTTTGCCTTCTGAAGACGACAGTGTTATAAATCAGCCTTGAAAGGCACTTCACTTGGGAAGCTGAAAGAGTAAGACTGCCTGCAAATTGTTTTGTATACGCACCTAATTGTTTCTTAAGTAACCCACCTTTTGTAGTATGACTGCTGAAAAGCAGAAGGTGCACCCAAAAGTGTAGATTAATGAAAACAGCAGATGCTGCTTTAAGAAAATTACTTGGTCAAAATAAAAGCTGTTCCTTATGCGTTGATCAGTTTGATGCTGAACCTACTGTTGTTAGGCAGGGTTCCTCCAGTCAGATTGGGCTTGAGATGATTTTCATTTATTAGCTAGATATAATTACATGGCAATAAGAAACTTGATAGTAAAAAAATCTGGAGCAAGAAAAAAGTGGGCGTGCGGACTAGTTTAGTTCAAAACTGTGCTGTGCATTTGTCTAAACATACTGCAAGAACTTGGAATGGCAGGTAAATGTTTCTTGCAGAAAATGTATAAATATGTCTGTAGTTAATTTATATCTGCCTATGTCTATACATTTATGAGTATTTGTATATTTATGTGTGCGGGATTTTTTAAAAAGACTATGCTTTCTCTGAAGTAATTGAACACTCCTTGTACAATACCTTCATTTTTCTTTGTTGTGCTGGAACTTCTTTGTGTGTATCATCTAATTATGCCGAAAATGTGTCTTCATTCAAACCACCAGTCATTTAATGAAATACAAGCAGACCTGCTTGGAATCGGACAGAAGGTGAAAGACCACAGAATTTTCCTTGGAAGATGTAGAACAATGGCTTCACTGTCTAGGATGTTAGTTTACAGTTACAGCTTTTCATGTTTTCTCTGATCTAAACTGATGATAGATGTTGAGGTTCTATGGAAAACACATTATAATAGGTGGGTGAGAAAGTCTGAAAGGAAATGGTTAAAAAAAAATGGCTGAAACTATATACGACAGACAGAGAAAAACAAGGAGAAGAGCATGTATGTATTTAAGAAAACATATATAAATGATTTATATATAAAAGTATAGTGTAGTAAAAGGTTAGACTTAGTACTAGCTCTTACCTCATGTACACTTATCTGATTTTATGTCAGTACGTATCTGTGTACTAGAGAACCAATTACAGAGAGAGCAAGACATATAAATATGTATTCTGTGGGATTTCTACCTCTCTGTACGAAAGATATGACTTCAGGTTATTTTCTGCTAAGGCATCATAAAACATACACTATGATTATTTATGCCTGTATAACTCTGCTTACATATGCATATTATCTGAAGAAGTACCGAATGGGAAACAGTCGAACATTTTCCCAGTTTGCCACAATTGCTTTGTCACTCCTGGAATACGGAAGTCGTTTAAACTACAGTATTCTACGCTCTTCTGACTTTATTTATACATACCTATAGGGTGTATCACCTGTTTTTTTGTGTATTTGTTTTTTTTCTTCTTTAAAAACAAGATCAATTTCAATGGTAATTTCCATTTGCAGTTCAGTGTGGTGGATCTGCTTATAAGTAGGTCCAGTAATGAGTTAAGTTCTTTTACGGATTTTAGGTGTTTGTGTGCATTGAAAGGGCACCAAAATGCAAGGCAATGAAACTGGATTTTTTGCTTCTGAAAATGCTCGTCTCCCTTACTCCTGAAAACTAGATTTTCTCATGTTGTAATGGCACATTAACTCACATTTCATAGGCGTTATTAATAAACATGTCTGGTTAATCGATACAGCTTAAAATGAGAAAATATTCCTCATTCCAGGAGTTTGCTGAATTCGTAAACTTTGTCCACATGAGACTAGAGTACCTATAGACTGGATAGGGTTGGGTAACAGACAGGTATATGCAAATGTTTATCCAATTAAGAATCATAGAAAGGTTTGGGTTGGAAGGGACCTTTAAAGGTCATCTAGTCCAGCCTCCCTTCAGGGAACTGGAACATCTTTAACTAGATCAGGTTGCTCAGAGCCCCATCAAGCCTGACCTTGAATGTCTCCAGGGATGAGGCCTCAACCACCTCCCTTGGCAACCCATTCCAGTGTTCCACCACTCTCATAGTAAAGAACTTCTTCCTAATGTCCAGTCTAAATCTACCCTGCACTAGTTTGAAACCGTTGCCCCTCGGCCTAGTGCTACATGCCCTTGGAAACAGGTCCTCCCCAGCTTTCTTGTAGGCCCATTTAAGATCTAAATACATGTGAAGGTTTGTTTGTCATATGGTAGCACCTTAATTTCTGATACCTTGTAACTTGTACATTTGTTGAAACATACTTTCAATACTACGGATTTCTGCTCTGTCATGAAGCGTACAGTTTACAGCAGTGTTCAAACATACAAGAGGGTAAAGCGTGCAGATACAATTGCTAACAGCAGTACCATTAAGCTGCTGGTACAAAGACAGTAATACTCTGTTCCCAAAAGTTCTGAGCCTTGTGTGAGCCATGGAGGCTCTAAAGAGAGTAAGTCCCTCTCTTTGAGTTAAAGATGTAAGAACAATTTGCATGAAGCCACCAGATGTTTCAAAGGACTTCTGTCTCCTCTAATGGAAATTAGAAACAGTTTTCACTGTTCTCAGCCAAAACAAAATAAATTGAGTGAAGCATAGAGGAATGAAGTTGTTAGCAGGTATAATGAAAACTTATTTATCTGCTGACACAAAGTAATGTTTTTAAGTGGTTATTTTATGCAGTGTTTGCTTATGTGCAGTACACATTGTTAAATGAAAGAGAATACTTTTAGAATCTTTTTACTTAATACTTTTTAGAATACTTTTAGAATCTGGATCGGTCAAAATTCAGGTCATTTATGAATGTCTGCAAACTAGGCTAGTCGGCAAGGCTGTCTTTGAGATGAGCTTTCAGTTTTATCATCCAATATGTTTCTATTATGATTCTTTGTAATCTAGTGGTGATGAAAGTCTGTTAGACCCAAAATAAGTTATTTGTTGAGAAAATGCAGGTACATGTGCAATTACTGTTCTCACTGAGTTACTTATTTTAAAAATAAACTTAAATTGCATTAGATTTGTTTGGATAAAAGTATTTGAGTCTTATGCCAATACTAATTATCAAGATGTGAGTAAAGATCACGGCCCAATAACTGGTTGATAACGTCACTATTAAAGCATCATTGTAGATACCTCTTCTACAGCTTCGCTGAAATGGTCTGGTGTCAGTGTTTCTTATTTTTGATTGTTAGTGGTGTCATATTTAAGTGCAGTGGCCTGCTACGAAGGGATTTTCCTTTTAGTTAGGTATACTTTAGTTGAACTTGCGTTCATATATTTCAGACTTGTGTATAAGTTAACAATCAAAAGAGGCAAAGTTGTGTCTCTAACGAAAAATTGCTAGTCCCCATGCTGATTTGGAAGGTACCTTATTTTAATTGCAGTGATCCACTTAAGTCCTATGTATTATTTGGCAGAGGGTGATACTGTACAGTCTTTAACTTGGTTCTGTCATTTCATGTTAGGAAAGAGATAATACTCAGAAAATTGCTGGTTTATGGCTTGCTACAAGGTGATGAATTTGATTCTCTGCTATCTTTAGGAACAGTTACTTAATCTGTGTAGTGGTTTTTGTTGCAAGGCAGATTTGGTAAGTGTTTAAGTAGTTCCTTTGTGGTCTCTGTAAGAGAAAGGCAGTGTAAAGAGAAGTCTAGAAGGTGGCAATACCTACGCAACTCTTCAGTTCATCATCAATAAATGGCAGCTGAGAGGGGAAAATAATCTTTTTCCTCCTTATAGGAGCAAGCAATTAAGTAATTTCCTGACTATGGGAGTAAGATTTCAGTGTAAGGCTTCCCAATGAGACAGGACAAATAAGTAAAGCTGAATCTACTGTAAAGATTTTAGTAGTTGTATTGAAAAGATAATATCCAAGTTTGGACATTGTAGAAGTATCTGATGCCAGTATTACTAACTGGTCTGAGACACAAATGGCTGACGGTTCTCATGCTCTACATGTTGCAATAGTAATCGACGTTGAACCAGAGGGTACTAAAAGAAGAGCTTGTGCTGTAGCAGAGGGTCCTCAGTGTGTAATGCAAAGGGCAGTCAGTTGTTTGACTTAATGTTTAATTTAATAATTAATGTCTAGTTCAGATTAAATGCCTTGGTGACTTTTAAACATGCCAATAATATGGAAGCATATTCTTCCCTACTCAGCTTTTCATGATGCCTGGTTTTAAGAAGTGTATAGAAACTTGTTTCTTGCCTAAGTTATAATTTGTTTCAGAGATGTGTTCAAATGCTTCTGGATTAGAGATTGAAAACAAACAGCCATTGGCTACAGTATCATGGTGTGTACTTGCTTGTGCAGCCACTACACCACTACAAGTGGTGTAGGCAAACCAAGGGATGAAAAACCTGCGTTCTTCTTGTATCAGCTGTTCTAATACCCTCTTGTGCCTATTAACAGAAGGATTGAGCCTTATTTCCACCATGGCCCCATGTGTGTCCACTGGTGGAACAACGTGTCAAGGAAATGCAAAAGACTGAGCAAAAATCGAGTTCTGAAACTTACACCAGTTTTATTAGTATGTGCTGTAGTATCTTGTACTATTGTGGGCTGTTTGTGGTTTGTGTGTTTTATCAGTCCTTACAAGAATCTCAAAACTTGTGATAAATTGAATAGGGGATAAAGCTTGAAATAAAGCTGGAATTTGTTGAGTGTGCTCTATGTTCTGTTCATTATTGTAGCTGTTGTGCATACATACCATTTGGTGTTTTCAAAAAAGGAGCTCAAATAGATTTAGTATTGCAGCATGGGAAACCTACCAATGTAACCTGTAGTTAAATACTTGATATCAATTCTCAGATGATATTAAGAAAATATGGGCTTTCATGAATTGCTTTTCAAAACATCTGCCTTTTCTAAAAATTTTGAATTTATACAAGATTCTCCATCTGTTCTTGGAGATAGTATTTCGAAGAGTATCACCGAATTGTCCATTCAAAGGACTGAATGAATACTTTCATTTTACTTTATATGCTTATTAATAATGTAATTTGTTTTGTTATTTTAAGGGGAGAAACTGTTTTTTTGCTTTCTACATTTGGGTAGAAAACCAAAATAAAAATAACATGAAACTTGGAATGATGAAGTGGCTAAGGAGTTAAGTTTTTCTTGTAATCTTTCTTGTTTGATCTTTGGTTTAGAAAAAAAAATAAAAAATTAAAAAAAATAAAATAAAAAAACCCTGCATGTAAATATATTTTTATGTATGCTAAGCATAAAGATAGCTCTGTCCTACCATATTGATTTATTAGATTCTCTGACATTTTAGTTGTGGTCGTTATGTTATATTTATGAGATGAATGTTGGATTCCCTCATTATGTTATCCTCATTTATTTTACATACTTTTATGGCTGGTTGTGCTCAGCTTTACATTTAAAGCTTTATTGCAGCTGTTAGTGTTGGGGGGAGGGGGGGAAGTACTTATTGATCAGAATTTACATGCTTACTGTTGAAATCATGATTTATTTAATCTCTCTGCATATAAAGTCTTTCTTTGAAATAAAATAATATAGTTCAGGAGGTCTCTTCATCTGAAAGAGGGTTTTGCTTGGAAGGTAGTAATGAATGGACTTCACTAGGGGAAAATGGTGAACGTTTCACAATATTGATGTTGAGATTCTCCAATACTAAGAGATGCAAGGGATCTTTATGATTTCATATTTCATTTACATTTGTACACTCGAGATGAGGCAATGCTAATGTTAGAAATTATTATTTGACATACGCTCTCATTCCTTTAATGATCACGTGATCACTTCAGACCATCCTTGATTTAGTTTTGTGACACAATGTAGTAGTCCTGTGTGTCCTGAGATATGACAAACATGGCTGCAATTGGTGTACCCTTCTTGAGAAACTTTCAGTGAACCTCAACTAAAAGTGTACCCCGCCGGACAGTTTCTGAATTGTGCTGAGAAAGCGATCCATCCCACCACAGTGGTAATATCCTAGTGAAAACCTACAGTCAAGAGTGAAATAGTACGGTGGTGGTGGTGGGAACACTTAACAATTCTGAGAACTTCCGTCATAGTTTCTCTAATGAAATACATGCAGTTCTGGGGATGTTGGAATCTGGCCCATAGTTTATAAATGCCTGCTTTTGAAGATGGAAAGAATTGATGTGAATGTTAAGTAGCTATTTTTATGTAAAGCAGACTTGCTACTGTAGTACTTTTACTCTGTATTTGATAGTGTAGTTAAAATTTGGCAGTGATCCTAAGAAATAATTTTTTATATAATCTATATCTTCCTTTTGATTTTCTAGGAATAATTTATTTGGAATTGCAGTGTGCTGTATAAATTCATCATTGTTTTTACAGACTTGAGTGTAGTGAGCAAATGATTTCTAATCAAGATTTCCAGGTTACTGTTCATAATTAAGCTTAGTATTGTGTATAATTCACTTTGCTACAATTTCCAGTGACAGCCACGTAAATTAGATATCATCACAAGGGTTCCGGAGATTTATATTGTTATAAGGATATACTGTAGCCTTTTCCCATAAACTGAAGTATGTTTTCCTGGTATGTAGAAATTGTATAAAAACCTGTGTTTTGTCATCCAACTTTTGAGCTGATGAGTATCTGCCGTGTAGTGTGCAGACATATTTTACAGCTCTTTTGTACTCACAGGTTCTTCTCCCACCAAATACATTTTGGATAACACTGAGTAGATAGCATGAATTGGAGGGATTTATATCTTGTAAAGCTAACAAAAATTTATTTTGATTAATACATCTTATCATTCTTCTATAGAACTGTTTGTACAAGTACAGGATGTACTCTGATGGTAAGTCTTTTATTGTGGAATATTATTCATCCCCAAACTGTCCTCTGCATCTTCTGGCATTGATTTTCATTTCTTTGATTTCTGATTTTTTTTTTTTTTTTCCAATATGCATACTTATGGAATACAAATGAGGGTTTTTTTTTTCTAATGAAGCGTTATCATGTGCTATCATCAAAGGTTATTCACTGAAAATGTGAGAAAAAAGCAATGAAAACTAATTTTGATTGTTAGTGGAAATGTATTTTTAGTCTTAAACAGCTTCCCTCAGCAGTAATTATAGTTATGCCTCTTGGGTGTTTTGGGCTTCTAAATTTACATCCACCAGTTCTTTTTCATTTAGTAGTTAATCTTTTACAGAACACTGCAAATTCATACTTCTACCTAACGTTAGGAGAGTCAAGAGAGAATATTCATCTATCCATCTTATAAAAATATAGATATATTTTTTTTCCTGTGTTACTGAGATGACTGTGACTATACTGAATATGAGCCAGAGCATTTATATTATTGTGCAGTGGAGTTCTGAGCATTGCTTCTAGATTTGAAAAACATTACTTTGTAACAGTTAACACCAAGATAATTAGGTATCTTTGTAGAAACATTCCTTTTTTCAGCCACTAAGATACAATTTTTTTGTAGAAAAGTAGAAACAGAGAAAAGCGTATTAGTTTGTGGGGTTAGAAGTTAACATAAGGTACATGTCATGGTAATAAATAAAAAATGAATTAGTTGAGCAATATTTCACTACTGAAGTGGTTATTAAAACATGAGGCTTTTCTTCCTCCTGCAATATTTTCATGTAGAGTTGTTAATCACGTGTTTGCATAAACCATTGGGGTACAAATCCTCCCCTCCCTACTGGAAAGGAGTTCAGACTGAGAGGGATCGGTGTATGCCTTTTTCATCCAACTTCCAACAAAACCTTGCCCCTATATGTTTAAGGTCTTGTGATTAAAATTCTGGTTCTCTAATTAGAAGCGGAAATATGCAAGTAGCTCTAATTTGGGTGGATGAACTTTTATACCTTAAGTATGCAGTTTTTCTGGGTTCAAGAAATGGTTAAAATTAATCTTGTGTGCCGTTACTGAGAGAAGAAGCCGGCAACAAATGTCAATAAATCTAGATCTGTTCGAAGCAAACGTCACTAAATCTTAGTCTTGACTGCTCTCTGGTAGTGTCAAGAGCTGCTCTGTAAGATGAATTTGAGGGGAGGATGCGAAAGGTACCATATTAAACCACAGCACTGGTAAGTTTAGTTAAGAGGCAGAAGATGTGTCCTTGCAGTGACATTCAGTGGCCGATATTTGTTTCCCTTTAAATAATATGTTGTACATCTATGAGAATGATGGCTTGGTGTTTGTGACATTGCATCTTCACCAAGGTTACTGGCTCCAGGACAGGCAGTCTCTCCTCTCTTTCTCTCTCACACCCTGTCAATAAATATCCACTTGTCTGAGGAAGTGAGATACAGATTTTACAGCTGACACCAGAGCATCTTCATTTCCAGAAGCAATGAGTTTCAACACATGTGAATGTGGAGTAGGAAAAAAAAAAAAATTAAAGGGATATAATCTTTCAGGTCTTTGTCATAAGAAAGCAGTTACCCCTTCCAGACAACAAAATCCAAGATTTGGCAGTAATGTAACATTTAAAGTCTTCCAGTCAAACCAAAAATTTGTTTTGTCACAATAGCATGTTAAAATTAGCCCAAAGCTTTATCTCGAAAGCAGATAAATGTACTCCCCTTTCCACATTATATATGAATATATATGTTTCCACTTTTAAAATGAGAAAGTAATTTAAGTCAATATCATATATACATTGTGATTTTCTGCTCTATTAATTTAGGGTGTTCAGAGTGTGGTATTAGATAAACCACTTCACTATTATGTTCTACCCAAACATGCAACTTCTGCAGCTCTCAGCTAAAAAGGATGAAGGAGATACTCCATACATAGAAATATGTGTTTGCATGTTAACCAGGGATATCTAACAGGAATTTCTTCTGCAGGTGGAGATTTTGAGTGAAAAGTTATGTAACAAAATTAACCAATCTCAGTCAATTGGAAAACATCTTAAATTTCTAATCTGTAGCCTATTTTTTGCATGAAGAGAAAAGCAAATAATTTTGTGGGAATAATTTTTTCATCTACCGTTTATTCAATCTCTAATTCTAATTTATGATCTCAACAGTTGTGAATAAAAAGACTGTCTTGCTCATTTTTCTCTTTTTTATTTTTTTTTATTTTAAAATGAAAATGTGTTAAATGTAATTAACAAGTCTGAGTCGTCGTTGCTGTTATGGTCTCTTTTGCTCTGCCTTTCTTTTACCCTACTCCTGCCACTCCCTAGCCTCCTCCTGACCTCCAGCTGATTGTGATCCCAGTCCTGTTTTCTTACCGCTGATAGTACCACCAAAAGAGTGGTACTTTAAGTGGTTCATAACGTTTTACAACTACTTAATGCCCTGTTTGCAACAATACAATAGGCAGCACTTCTCCGTTCTCCCGTGAGTGTATGGTCAGTCATTGCAAGAGCTGAGTTGTAACTGAATCTACGGTACTTTTTCAGTGTAGGAACAGCTTTTTCTGGCAGATTTGCTTTACCATACAGATGTGCTGCTATACACAGAACTAGGGGAAGCTGCCCTTCTGAATATCATTTGCTGAGCCCCTCTTGTGATTTCCTACTTTGCATCAGCTTCAGCATATGTGGAAATACTTACAGTGTGTTGTATTGGCTTGCTAAAGACTCTTGGTCTCCAAAAAAGAAGCCTCCAAAATGTCCAGCGTGAAAACATAGATCAGTGTGGATCAACTGAGAGCTGCTGTTTCCAGTTGAGAATCAAGTCCTGGAATCTTTCTACAGAGCTGGTAAAACCTGTGCAGGATAGTGTGCTCTGGCAGGAATGTCTCTGAGATGTAAGCTTTTATTTCTCAGTGCAATAGATGAGTATCTCAGGTTAAAATACAGATACACGATAAAGGTTTCTTTAAGTATCTTGACTGCACAGACTACATTTGAAAAGGTAGTGTGTTAATAAAGCGTGTCTGTGTCGTTGGGAATTTCTTGCTACATTATTACCTCTGCATGTCTTGCGCAAAATTTTCCTCTAAATTTGAGAAATTGTTTAGATTCAGGATGTTCTTGAAAAACCTTGTTAACAGGCTCTTTGGTGGAAATTGTCTCCAAAGTTCTCAGTGACGAAGCAAAGTATTTTCAGTCTTTTGTACTGCTTTGGTAATTCTCCTATTTTGAATCTCAAATATATGATAAAGCAGCCTTGGTTATCTATTTGGTTGTAAAGGAAACCTGGAAAGCATTTCTTTTCCATGTGTCCGGAGAGCGTAAGTTGCGTCTTTTGTGTTCCTGTTTCCTGATGAGAATCCACCAAAGACAGTAATTTCCTCTCTTACTTTTGCCTCTCAAGTAGGAGACTTGAAGGCTGGTTGCAGCTTTTTTTATGAGGCTTAAGAGATTTGATGTAGCATTGGTAGGTGCCAATCTTACAGCGTTTTGCATACACAAGCATGCTATTGTGTTTCTAAGATGTGGATATTGTGTGCTCTCATTTCTATATTATACATTTCTGTATAATGTTGATTGGATGAAGAAATTAAAGGTGACTGGATTTCATTGTCTGCACTCGATACAGGATTGGCCTGTCGTTTCTGAATCAGAATCTGAATGACGCAGTTGTGTGCCTCTTACATATTTGTATCTGTACAAAATTACCATTATGTTTGACAGTCCTGGAACCAGGACTTAGGATCTTTCTTTCTTGGGTGCTCGAGTGTTACATGGATAAACTGAAACATCAGAATCAAATGACTAGAACTGTGGCAGTTGATGCTTTGCATTTTTGGATTTTTATTTTTTTTAATCTACTAAATATGAACCAAATGTGTCCTAACCATATTACATGCTATAGATGTGTAAAATTGCTTTCAAAATATTTAGTGTAGTAAAAAAAGTTCATTCGGTCATTAAAAAATTTACAGTATTTTCAGTCAAGTTCACTCAACTGTAAATCAGGAGCTGTAAATTAATTGGGGTGTCAATCCATTTATTTGAATTTTATGTTACTGTTTATTACTGTGTGATCTTGTAGTAAGCAATTATGGATGAAAAGCATAGCAAGAACCGTTCAGCAGTTTTACTAAAAACTCCTGTGCGAGTTAGGTTTTAAAAAATTTGTATTCTTTCTAAACTTTTCAGAGTTAAGAATCTGATAATTAGTGTGGAACTGGCAGAATAAAAGAATCTCATGTCTGAAAGCAAGCCCTGCAAAGAGCAATGAGATGCTGTTGTTCAAGGGTGGAGGATTAAGTTTCTGATGCTCTTTATTTTACCTAAATAAACAAAAAAAAACAAACCAAAAACCCAAACACAAACCCAAAATGCAAACCCCCAAACCTCTAAAAAGAATACTTAAGAAATGTGGATATGCATGGAATAAAAATAGAATGGAAAAGAATACCTAAGAAAATCCCCAAACCTTATATGTTAAGATAACCGTGTAATGATTGCACATTGCGAGGATGAATATTCTTTTGTACTTTTATAGCCATTATGGATTACTTAAAAATTCCTTGAAGTCTTTCTCTCCTAAACCCAACAAATAGTCTAGATGCTCTCTTTGTTTGGAAATTTAATTTTAATTTGTGACACGTCTGTAAATCATATGATGGGTTTATGTATGTTTTCTGGTATATTCCAAGTATCATCTGCTGACCTTTAATGAGAAAAGTGTATCTTTTTATTCTTTTTCTATTAGCACTGTGATTTTGATAAGGGTGATAATTGAATTCTGCCTTATGTGTCAGCATAAAGAAGTGTTAGTTTACAGCTGTCGGGTCAGATTTTAATCCGCGTATTGCGCTTCTGTAATCTGAACTCTAGAGTTCCTTAAAAGCACCCATTGAGTTAAGTTAAAGCAGAATATAGCTCACAATAACAGTTACTGGTGGTATGCACCATACTCTCGTATGTTAAGGTTGACCTCAACTTCCCAACCTCGGTTTTGAAAATGTTAGAACATGTGTGTTAACTGTAAAATGATAACTACAGAGAAAAGCAGACAAACATTGACTCCTTACCACAACTTTAAACAAGTTTTCCTAAGCTCGCTGCATTTATTTATTTATTTAATCTGTTTGTCAAACATGAGACCACATTACCATCTTTTGGACGATTTCTGCACCTGTGTCTTTATTAACAGGAACAGGTCTATCTGAGAGGTTAATATACCCTTAATCTTAGCTAAGCACTCCCTGCTATGTTAGTAAAAGTTTTGATTCTCTGATTCCCAACTGTAGTTAATTTTAGGTAGAGCTATGGTTTATTTAAAAAAAACCAAAACAAACAACAAAAAAAACTTTATCACACTGAGGTATATAATGTAGAACCAAAACTCAGTCCCTGCACTGGTCCAGGCAATTTCTATGAAGTGTTTTGTCCATGTATTGAGGAAGATTAACATTGTTATTTTCAGAAATATTTGCACGGGGTAACAAACCTGACCTTATTATAAATGACTTTAGACTAGTAATTAACAGTTCTGGAGACTACTGAACAGCCTCTGGTGAAAGTAATAGTTCACTTTCATGAATTCTCTTACAAACATGTCCAATTTCATTTTAAATGTTTCTTTCTAATTTATTGATGGCATTTTTATTTTTTTTTGATAGACAAAGGGAAAGAGGAGAGAAGTCTTCTATTGAATTGTATGTTTTTCAATTCAAGAATGAATTTTCACAGTAGTTCACAGGGAGTTCTGTTCAGTTACCACTTACAGTAAGATGTAGTGCTACCTCCCTGTGCTCCACTTGGAGTGTTCATACCTGATCTAGGGCCTTTGAATACTCATCTGTTTATGGGTGCAAACCTAAATATATGATTTGCAAAAGGAATGTGACATATAATAGTTGCAATATTTCTTGAAACAGATATAAAGTATTACCCGAGTCTTGAGCCAGTGCTCTCTTCACTGAAGTTTTTTATAAATGTGATTATCAAGAGATATAACAATGCCAAAGGAACAAAATATACCTTATGTTTACGCTATAACTGAATTATTCTTGCTAATTATAGTAAGTATTTTTAGTCATTGATATATGCAGCCACTAAAACACTGCATTTATCAGCTGTGTGTTTTTTTCTCCTTGGCTTTGATGTTGCCAGTGTATATTTAATCTCAATTTATTTCTACTAGTCATTGTTATATAAAACCTAATGTATGGAATCACAATATTTATCCCAGCAGCTGTTAAAAATCTGTGGATATGGATTAATGTCAGCTTTTAAATGTGTGGTGCTTTAGTTAATTCCATCCAAGGACAGATGATATCATCCACTAGGAAGGAATATATTAAAAGCTGTCAGCCAGAAGGTAGTAAAAGTAGGTGATATGTTATAAGGAGGACTAAAAGGTCATTCAAAGAAGAGATATTGCTAATAAGTCAATTAAAATTTTCAAGCTGACATTTTACAAATATCTGTGTAAGCCCTAAAACGTTTTCAAAGCTAGCAAAATTCACATCCAAGATTGGAAAAACAGGGGTCATGCAGAACTTGCACACTTCCTTCATGAAATGAGCAAAATGGGAGCTGGATGCTTTACGTTAAGTCATTGAGCAGATCAGGCTTGAGAGGGCCAATTGTTTAGCCAGGTTAGTGTTGTCTCAGCTATATTTCTAAGTATGTGAGTACTGCTTACGTATACGTAAGCAAATTTATTTCAATAGATGCCTTCTGCATTGTTTTGCAGTCCTTTCCAAGGCTCACCTGGATTATGTGCAGGTAACTACTTTTATATGGCTAGACAGGGGTTGGGTATGGATGTATTTATTTAGATTCCATTTAGATGTGAGAGCAAATTCTTTTACATTTACTGTCCAATGAGCATGCAGTCATTGTATAATACACATTGTGGGAATGTATTCAGGATGTACTTTGATACTATCTCTTTGTCAGGTTTCAAGGCTCAAGATTAAATGCTAGTGGAGGTGGGGATGCTAACTATGTCAAGGAACTAAACTTTCACTTCCAACTTTGGTTCTTCCCTTTTTCTAAGTTTGATCAAGTCTGAGTAAAGCATGACTGACTGCCTCAGTGGAAGAGAAAAATACTTGAGTAACTTGCAGCACCAGCCTCAAAATTAAGAAAATCTAGCATTAAACCTATTTCTATTTTGTGTTCAAAGGCAAAGAAAGGGAAGTATATTTAATGAAAACATACAATGCAATTTCTCTGATGTAACTTTATCTAAATCCCAAAGACAGTATTTTTCTCTCGGATCTATGAAACGCATTTTGTACAGTAAATATCAAATGGACATTGAGATTTAGTATTGATTAGGGCCCAGTTTAAACATAAATAAAATCACAGTTTATAAGTTAAAGCATGTAGAATGAAATATATTTTTCCTATGCAGTTGAGAGAGTTTCTGAACATTTGTTGTTGTGATCTCTCTAGCCATACAGTGACCAAAGAACACTGCATTTGTTTGATTTTGAACACAGGATTTAAAACATACAAAAATCATTCTTGCAGAACCTTAGGCGTGATCTTGGAGATATACCTCTTTGTAGCTGAAATGCAGCTCTGGTTTTGGCAAGTTTGGGTTTTTTTGCCGAGGTTAGTTCAAGTTTGTACAGGGTGGTGTGAGGTGGAATTTACTTATTTATGTACTTACTTAAATATCACAAGGTATAATAAAAGGAAAAATAAGTATCTTGATTCTCAGCTGGTCCTAACATATCTTTTTCTCAGAAAATCTGAGACCTGGGCTATCTGCATCATTTTTGGTAGTGTGGAGATGCTTTTTATAGATTCTTGTACTTAGCAGTCAACAAAATACCAATGGAGCAAGTATTTCAGTGATGAATGATCAGACAGTAGTAGTAAGATCCCAGTTTCATGTCTGAGACATTTTCTTGGTGTGCACGCTTTGCCTGATCAGTTTTATTTTTTCTGTATGTCTTGTCTTCAGGTCAGTTGTCTTCAGATAGTCTTACTTTTTCAAAACAAATTATTGAGCTTATTATCAGTAGATAGTCTGACTGCATATTTAAATCTGCGTATTACTGTGGTATGTAGAAAAGGTGGTTGCATCAATTTCACTCTAGATTCATAATATAAATTACTTACTTCAGTATGCCACTGCAAAAAGAAAACTAATGAATTAAGCCTCCAGAAAATATGTGGAAGGTCTACCCCGAAGTCTTGAAAATCCATCAAATTTACTTGAGTAACATTACAGGAGTAAAAGGTAAAAAACTCGCCCCAAACCCTTAAGTGCCTTAAACAAAGGCATTGTTTAAGGGTTTGATAATAACGCACTTTGCCTGATACATAGTATTATTTGAAAGGTATGTTTATATGCCTGTGATTCTGTGCAAGCACACTCTACGTGCATATCTATAACACAAAAATATTATATCATGTCTGTATCCACTAATCTAACATGATTAGGTTGGCCCTGCTTGTTTCACTTGACAGGCAGGCAGTGACATCAATCAAAATTTCTGCCATTCATGTTGCTTTTCATGTTGCCAGTGAGAGCCCTGACAGGTTTCTTTGAAGTGGGTTAGCAGTAGCATCAGGATTTGGGTTTTTGCAAGGTGGAGGGGTAGTCGTTCATGTATATGGATCATTCCCGTGTTTAATTTGTGTGCATTTAAGTTTGTATCTATATGACGTAATAGCATACAGTAAGAGATATCCAGGTGTTCTTGGCAATCTCAAGTGTCTTATGTTCTGAACCAAAAGGTGATTTGTTTTAAGTTTGGATGAGTGTTTTTTCATGTGACTGAAACGTGTCACATGGAAAACCTTTGTTTTTTATTGTATTTTTTTTCTCTTAACAAATAACATTTGGAATGTTTTTCCTACATGCCATTTCATTTTGTTTGAAAATGAATGAAATATTAAGGAAGTGTGTTTAAATTTTGTTTTCCTGGAAGGACGTAGGGAAAAAAATCAACCTGTACTTTGAACCTGTATTTTGTATTGTTCTCTATTTCCTATGTATCCTGAAGTTATCGCAAAATAAGAAGTGTATTATGATTATCAAATCCAATGAGACCAAAGCAGGAGTTCATCTTTATCAGGTAATCTGTTGTCCTGAAACCGTTCCAAATACATCTGACAATGTGGAGCCCAATTTTGCTCCATAGAGGTACACAAGTTTTCTCCTGACCTTTCCTAGAGCTACAAACTAGGGTGAAAGAAGGAACCTGTATTGGGCCATAATTACACTGGTACAGTACGTCTCTGGCTTCAGCCTGTACTTTCTATAGATCACTTGCAGCACAGTTGTGTGCCCTCAGTTCTAGGGCTAGAAGAAAGGTGGGAGGAAGAAAGAGATGAAAGAACAAATTTAAACTTTGAGTGGAAATGCAGCTGATGTCTCTGATTTCCTGTTGAATTTCTGTCTCCACTGCACTACCTTTTCACATTCCCAGCTCCTACAGGTATGAGACTGACTGGACTGAGAGGTGTCTGTGGTTGTCCACATGCATGTGACTGCAGCTCAGTTGGGAGAATACTTTCTGCTATTGTATCATCTCCTTAAAACATGTTCTTTCTTTTCAATTATAATCTTTTTTTGTGCATGTGCCTGTTTGGAGCAAGGACCTTAGAAGCTCGAAGGAGTCCAGAGTGCATTCTGGCACTGTACTAGTTTATTGGTTTGAAAGTAAAGCACAGTGGCTGATTTTCCGTATGTTACTAATTTGGTTAATTTTAAGTATCTCTTGAACTCTTCCTGTTCTTTTAAAGTTCTATCTTTAGGCAATTATTGCCAATTGATACGTTCACTAGAAATACTTGTTTTTCTTTAGCAAAGCTGCTGGTATGCTAAATGCAATTTTGGTAGCTAGGAAACCACTCAATGTATTTTACAAGGTTTTAAAATGAGGTGGAAAATACATTCGTATAGTTTACATAGTATATTTTATGTATTGTGTACTATTGTCTCAGCTTTTATCTTGAAGTATTGAATTGTTTGAAGTGGTTATATCAGAAGTTAAATCATGGATGACAGATGGCACGAAGATATTTGATAGATATCTTCTGATGGATATTGATGTACTGTGACTTTAACAAGCATTTTGGTTCAGTGGATTGATGAGCTAAGAATTGTTTTCTGCTGATGATGCACTCGATGGAGAGTCACTTCTGCCTTAAGTTCTAAATGCAGTTTGGCTTTTCAGTTGTCAAATATTTTCTGTTCTCTCTGACTTAGTCCAAAATGCTGTTTAGAAAAACATCTTGTCTTTATTGGTTTTTTTTTTGTGATTATTTTGGGTGTCTGTGTGCGTGTGCACGCACACCCTGCCCCGGGGACATATTTTTAGAGAGAAAGAAGCTAAAGAAGAGTGTTCTTCAGCTACTTTATTGCTGAAGCTTGCAAGCTTAGTGAATAAACACTGACTGTTCTGTTAAAAAAAAATAAAATAAAATAAAAAAAAATTAAAAATTAGGCTTTCTGAGTAGCCATTCAGTTATGGATACAGTACGGTGACTGAAATATCTACTTTTTAAGTGCCTCCTGTTGCAGTACTGAATACAGGTACCAAATGTGAATACCCTCTACCATGTATAAGATGAATGAGGCACTTCAGAGTGGGATCCAAAACAACTGGTAAACTGAAAATTGCATTATTGTAAAAGTAGTTCACATTAGAACTAATCAAAATAAGGTGCTGTAGATATCCTAAATTAAACTGTTGTTTAATAGAAGTCTCTCCACCTGTATTCTTTCTTTAGAAACCAGCCCAAGAATCAAGGAATACCCTTGTCATATAAAAGACTGTAATGAATTCTGTAAATACTACAGGAAGTTTTTGCACTTCCTGTCCCCTCAGGTGAAAGCTTTTCCCTTTTTCTCGTTCCTCTTCTTTCCATTGTTGTTGTGGTGCAGTGAGTTGGGTATTTAATCCCTACCGCCTTTCCTCCTGTTCCTCCTCAGGACTGTGACAGTACTAGAAAAGCAGAAATGGGAAGAGCACTATAATCTTGGGAAATCTCATACCAACTAGTGCACTGTCCAGAAAGATAAGTCATGTAGTTTTGAATCATGCTGGTCACTTCCAGTATAATAATATTGGTGCAACCATGGCAACTCTCCTTGATTCTTTTTTTTTCTGAAGATTATGTGATAGAGAGTAGCCGGAATACTAATCTGGTCTTTACGAATTAATCCTTTGTTCTAGTAGCACTTTTTGCTTCTGCTTGACAGTGGTAAAAATGCTGTTTCTCTGAATAGCATGCTCAATCCACAGAAGAGTTTCACATATCTTTAAGCAGTATGAATTCACTGGACAGACTCTACTAGATCATTCTCTGGAGGTCATGACAGAAGTTTGCCTAGAAATCTACGGAGGTATAATCCTAAAAGAAACTTGGAAAGGACTTAAGAAACTTTGGACTCAAATACATGTGGTTTTGGGAAGAAGTGTGAAAAGCATTATCTAATGTTGATTTTTGGGTAAGTTTTGAAAGAAATTGTTTTAAAAGAAAACATTAGGGAAATTATGATCTAAACATATATGTAACGCTCATAGGGAAAGGGTAGATACGATGGCTGCAAAGTATTGATGTTATTTGTGAGAATTGTATCTGTTACAGCTAAACTTATTTGTATTTCATGGGTAGGATACTTTTGTCTTTCAGTAAAGAATTATGAGATGCCACTAGGATGTTTTAGTATTATTTGTGTTAAAGTAGTGCACATTTATTGTGATTTGCTTTGTGGTTTCCTTTGTGGTGTTTGATTTAAAAGCTCCGTAGAATTCTATTTCCTATTTAAACTGCCTAAGTTGAAGCCCCAACTGCAGGTGTGAATTGACACAGGAAAATTGCAAGATTCTCATCATGCATAGAGTGATTTTCCCAAATTTAAACATGGGATCAATAATATAATGGTATCTAATGGTCTATATTTCTGGCCTTCTGCATCAGTCAGTAATTGTATTCCAAATAGTGTATCATTTCTGTGAATCAATGCACATCTTAGTTATTGACACAGTGATGACATCTACATGTAACATAAGAAAAAAATAATATGTTTCAGCACAAACCAACTCAATCCCTCTTAAATTAAGTAAAGTTTGTGATGGATTAAATGATGAAAACATTTTCCTGGGAATAGTTGTTAAAAACTGTCCTCCAAATTCATTTGTCTAATCTGCCGTGCTACCATTTTGCATGTTTTGATATGTTGAATCAATCTAATTCTTACAACGTTGGAAAGATTATAATTTTACAGGTTAAGTAAATTTACTAGCCTTTAAGTGTGCTTTAATTGTGATGAATTCTTTCATTCATATCTTGGTTATGTCATGGTCTCGAAAAACCACTGAAGAAATGTCCCTTTTCACCAGGGAAAAAAAAAAGTCTTCATTGTTTTTATTTTATTTTTTTCCTTTTTGTCCTTAATAGAACCATAAATAAAGCTGACTACTGTGGATTCTATTACTATGTAAAAGCTATTTTAAGACATCTAACCATCTGCTTAATGGCTGGTAATACGTTTCTAATGGTCACTCTTGATAAGATACTTTCAATTTGCTACAGTAATAGTAATCAAACAGCCAAGCACATTCTACAGTGATGTGGCTGAGATTGTTCACCACTTTCCTATCAGCAAAAGGGTTGTTACAGTCTTTCATAGAAAAAGAATAGCAGCTTTGGAAGTTTTCTGTTTAAACAGCATATTTTCTGGGTAAGAAATATAGATCTGAAATGTGAATGTATATGTTGTTATACAAATGGATAGTTTTCAGTATTTATATATCCAGGTGTTTTGGCTGCTGTGGTTATAACAGGTCAGTTTAATTAATAATTATCTTTTTTTTTTTTTTTTAATCCTTGATGATACATACTGAATTGCTGTCATCTAGGGCCTTGCATTCTTTTGTGTGATCCTGGCAGCTGGTGACGGCTCTGCAAATTATGAGTTTCTTGGCTTAAAACAGACTAAATTGCAGACAAAACAAGCTATCAACTGAGTAAATACTGCACCTCTGTTTGGCTTCAGTGAGAAGAAGGAGATTAGCGTGAGTACTTAGTGTTCATAATTACTAGTAAGAGGCAAATAGTAGGCTCAGGCTGACTGGAGATTGTTCCATTATATCCAATTAACACCCACTTGATTATTGTTAATTACTTGTGTTGGATGACAGAGGAGTAAAGATGTCATACTTCAAACATACAAATACCATCTGGGTCATCAGTATGCTGACACCGATAATATCGTACTCAGTTTCAGATGCTACTGGATATTTTTTCTGTACGGTTTTTAGTCTTCACTAATTTTATCACTTCTTAAAATTCTCCTTAAATGTACTGCCTACATGAAGATTTTTTTTCTTAGGAAAAAAAAAAGAAAAAACCCTGTATTTTTTTCTGTTGAGAGAGGTTGTTTCTCCTGAATAACTCAACAACCAGACTTCTGTCTTTTTTTTT
>VWZK01015689.1:18946-55891 GCA_013396935.1 Baryphthengus martii | reverse complement strand
TGAAATAAAGAATTCCTGAGTATATTTAAAGATTTAAATAGGGAATTGAATGTCTTGACTGGTCATTTGGAATCTATAATGTTAAAATAGTCTCCTTTTAAAGGGCATTCACAGCATTAAAAATCACCTTCCAAATACTGTAAATATATATATTTTATAATGAACAGATATCAGTGAAATGGAATATTGTCATAAGATAATAGGTTCTGGCTGATGAATGCTGAAGCAGAGTCAAGATGCTCAGTTTTAAGGTATGGGACATTGATCCTGTGACAATCTTTTATTACAATTTACTTTTATTTCTCTTCTGCCACCTGGCTGATGTGGATACCATCATCTCGTCTGACTGGGACACTTAGGATGATAGCATGTAGAAAACTGTACCTGTCTAGACGCTTCATATTATGTTGTGCTGCAACTTAGAGGATCACAAAAGGAACAGCTGTCATACTTTCTTCTTACTTCTGCAAAGTAATTTCTGCCACTGAAGATGAAGAAATAACGTTATGATGTTGGGGCTGTGAAGTGGTGGAGAATGACTCATGATGCTCCTAATAAGCGGCATTTAAAGATATGCTGTCCGGCTTTAAAGCATAGCAAAGAAATAGATAGGACAGTGCATTTCTCTATTTGTGGTTCCTCAGCAGTGCTGTACTATCCTTTTGTGAACTTCCTTCTTGTTTTTTTTTTATTTGTTTGTTTTGTTTTGTTTTAGCCTCTTTAGTACGTCAAGTGACAGTCATTACTCTAAGTATACAATAGTTGAGCACGTCTCACTGCTAGGTTTTCCTTACTGTAAACTGTATGAATCAAAAATCTTTACTGGCCCTTGTTTTGATGTTCTGTTTATATAGTGTCCAGCAGAGTCTGTTCTTGACCCTTGATTGTATTGGTTTCTAATGTGAACAAAGCATGATGACAGGCAGTTCCTCGTGTTATTTTCAAGGTATTCTTTAAGGGAGTACTTAGGGAGTTTTACTTGATTTAACTTAGGCATAAGTAATTCTCGGCTCAGAGCAATGGTTTAGAACTTGACTGAATGTCCTTTTTGTGAAGTAATTATCCTGATTTCCTTGCTAAATGTTATTTTATGCATTACATTTAATAGCCTCTTTTTCTTTGGTATGGTAGAATAGTGATAGAGCCTTCTGTTACTTAGGGACAGAGTATATCCTCTGTTTGGTTTTCATAAATGCTTGGGAAGCATTCTTTCAGGACCCTGATTTCCTATAATGAGAAGCATCCCATGCTTCCTTGAGATTTAACTTCCCTGACCTACTTTTGATGGTACCTCAGTGGTCCAATAGCAGATATCATTTCTCTCTTAATCTTTTGCTGACTCAGATATGCACTGATGACTCAAGAAAACAGTCAATTGACAAGTGAGCAGGTATTTCAGTGCCCTAGCTGAAAGGTGCTGTTTGGGTTATGAGACAAAGCTGAAAGCTAAGATAATCATACTTAATTATGTATTTTAAGGTGTAGACAATCTATGAATCAACCTAGTAAGCTGCCACTGAGAGGTGAGCTTGCTCTCTTCAATGTTGAGCTGAGAAGAGCCCTGATGCAACAGAGTACCAGGAAATATTGCACATGTTCTAATAGTGTGTAGGGTACTAAACTGTCAGATTTCTTAATACGCTGTCACACTTGTTGTTTCTTGGTGTCCAGATTCCAGACTGGTGTGTTTAACTTTTTGGAAGATGGTTCTCTGTGTGCTGCCTCACAAACAAGAACATAATAGCATGGACCATGTTGTCTGATAAAATTTCTCAATGGATTTGCTTTGCGTTATGTGAAAAATTGAAATGTATTAATTGTGTAGCAAATTATCACAGTAAATGTAAGGAAATTCTTATCATGACTAATATTTCATTCAGACTTAGAGGCTGATTCTGCCAGGAAGTTGAAAGAACTTTTAAGCAGAATATGTCTTACCTTATGAAGGAAGATCTGAAGGGTATTTTGTCTTTGCAGTGAATGTGTCTGTGCATGGGAAATTAATTATCTTTGAGCAGTGACATGCATGATCACATCTTATATCATCTGCAGAGGAGACAATATGGCAGCAGTCATGAAGACAAAGAAAAGCTGTTCTGTAGTTCTGTGTCACTGCCCACTGCAGAGGCCATGACACCAAGAGCTGGCATGTTTCTATGACTAGACTTCGGCCACATATGTTGGAATCCTTTTGTAATTAAAAAATTGGGGTTTTGAGCCTTTTTTTAAAATCCAGCCACGTGCTGCAAAAAAAAAGAGATTTGACTATGATGGACTCCAAAATTTAGATTTCTGTCCTTTGTGTGACTGCTGCTTAAACTCATGACAGACATTTCTAATCTAAAGCAAATAAAAGCCCTGCCCAGGTGTTTTCAGAGTGGATTTTAAAGTAGTACAAATTCCTGATGGATAATATTCTTGTTGAAATACAGGAACCTTAAATTCTACCTTAAGAAATCTGGAAAAGCTTGGTTTAAGGTTACCTCCAGAGAGGTGGGCTGCATATAAAGATGAATGAGACATGGAAAGTCTCTTCCGTCTTGCCTTTCGTTTATATTAGTTGGATGTAAGAATACTTTACTTGTTTTCGTTACCTGAATATTGGATATTAGAAATAGCTGTTTTCTTTAAAAAGCAAATATCCTTATTTTGACTTTAGTGCTTTCTAAGCCTACTGAATCACTATTTGTTTAGAAGAATAAGGATATTATGTATAAAATTACTTTAAAAATTATAAGCCGTCTTCATTTTTGAAGGATTAATGGATCCTAACGATGCATCAATATCACAAAACTCTTTTTTGCGTGTTTTTCAAGGCTAGCTGAAAATGTGATCTCTGACTTAAAAAAGAGGCCACATTTTTAAGCTCCTTTTTTGCCTTCTCCCTTCCTCCATAGCATTTCAAATTACTATGTTATAAGGATTTACAAATATTGAGTCTTTCTGACATTTTTAACTTCACCAAGCAGTCTGAATTTGAGGCTTTGTTTTTACCGTCCCCAGTGAACCAAACTGGAATTTTCGTAAGAAGATAGGGTCTTCCTTTGCTTTTTTTCTAATACAGCTGTAGAGATGTAGAATTTTTGTTACTAAATAAAGATCCTGTAACTGTACATTCAAAGCATCTGTTTCATTGTGCACAGTGCCTAGAGACAGGGTCATTGATACAACATAGACAATACATTATATATGGTTATTGCTGCAGGCCAGTTGCACTGCATGTGCATTGCGTGATTTGTATATTAAAGTCCCATTCAGGTCCTTTACCTGACCAAGTTAACTAGAAGGCTTTTTTTTCTGTTGTTTTTTTTTTCTGTTTTTTTTTGTTTGTTTGTTGTTGTTTTTTCCTCTTCCCCTCTCCCTTACTCACTCATTTATTAATACCATAAATAGTTTTCAGAAGCTGAGCCATCTTGGGTTTATTTACCTTCTTGTGTTCCTTTGGTTGTTGTACTAAAGAAGCACATGACTTGCAATAATTGACCTGGATAGATCCACACCCTGTTTTCGTTGATAGGCATGAGCTTCTCAAGCCTGGTTACAAGAGAAAGCTGCTGACACTTGAAGGTGTACTGGATTCATCTTACCTGTGCAGACAGTATGGTGCAGGTACCAGACTGTAGAGTCCTCTTGAGCATCAAGGCTTATTACCTTGAGCTCTAATACTGACATGGCCAAATGCTGAGGGACCAGAACAAGCTTTTGTTTGTAAGAAGTGTGGGTAGATGGGAAGCTGCTATCAGGTTCTGAAAATCATTTGTCACACCAGTAGAGACAGGAACTGAACAAGCTCTCCTTACTTCTCCAATGGTATCCTGGGGTGCAGTAAGAAAATTATGTCCAGCAGGTCTAGAGAGATTCTCCTCTCCCTCTACTCTGCTCTGGTGAGACCACACCTGGAATACTGTATCCAGTTCTGGGCTCCTCAATTCAAGAGAGACAGGGACCTACTGGAAATAGTTCAGTGGAGAGCTACAAGGATGGTTAAGAGACTTGAACATCTCTCCTATGAGGAAAGGCTGAGAGAACTGGGACTGTTTAGTCTGGAGAAGGGAAAGCTGAGAGGGGATCTTATTAACGTCTATAAATATCTAAGGGGTGAGTGTCAAGTGGAAGGGACCAGTTTCTTTTCTATGGTGCCACAGTAACAGGACAAGAAGTAATGGGTACAAGCTAAAACAGAGGAGGTTCCACCTCAACATGAGGAGAAACTTCTTTACTGTGAGGGTGATGGAGCACTGGAACAGGCTGCCCAGAGAGATTGTGGAGCCTCTTTCTCTGGAGACTTCCAAAACCCACTTGGACGTGTTCCTGTGTGGCCTGCTCTAGGTGATCCTGATTTGGCAGGGGGGTTGGACTAGATGATCTTTTGAGATCCTTTACAACCCCTAACATTCTGTGATTCTTTCCCTCTGTATTTAGGGATCTTTGTAACTGAATTCTAAATTGTAAGTAGAACATCCTGAACATAGCTCTGAAGCATCTGACATGGATTTAGTAACAATCTTTTTTTTTTTTTTCTTTAAAGTTAAGCAAAAACAATACTTTATTGAAAAGTTTTCTTATTTGTATATATCCATTACTGCATGCATGACTTCAGTTTGTTTTGAACCATCTTTAAATTATGGCTTAATCATTTGGGGGAAGATAGCATGAGTTTAACATTGTCACATCTTTCATCATTATAGCTTCTTTCTTAAATAATATAATTTGTGACAAATGTGAACATTAATTACAGTTAACAAAGCAATGTAACATGAAGTGTTCTTATTTTTAAAAACATCCAATCAGTGAGATTACATCTTACACCAAGCTTTAAGTCAAAGTTCAAAAGTCAGAAATCAAATACCATCAGTTATCAAATTATGTTAATGGTTCTAATGAAAGCTTCTGGTATTTTGCTCAACACTGTGTTGCTATTATTGTAACTAATAGGACAAGAAAAGCTGATGACCATGAAAAAATTAAAACTGACTGCTAGAGTTTCTTTTTTTTTTTTTTTTTTTTAATATTTGACAATCTGTTTAGTCACCCAGAATTTCCATGTGGTACACTCAGTTTTTTTCATCAGGTATAAGAAGGGTAGAAACTACATTTTATAACCATTTTAGCCCACTACACTTCCTTTGAGTTGCAAACCAACAAAGCAAACAAAATTAAAGGCTGACATTTTGTCACAAATCTTTACATGAAACTCTGCAGCATTTACTAGATATATTGACCTGAAATCTCTGTATTGTTTACCGAGTTGACAGAGGAATAATTGATCTAAACTTCTGTTATATTAATTTTACTTTGTAATTACACTGTTTATAACTGCAGGGATCCTGGGCAGGAAGCTTGCAGGGATGTGATCGGAAGCCCAGTCACTAAGCACAATGAAATCCAAATCTGAACCAATGAATGCCAAGTTTGCAACTTTTTTTTTTTATATATATATACAAAATGGAGCAGATAAAATCTGTGCATTTTGAAGACAGTATAAAGAGTATATATTTAATGTATTTGAGTTTTAATTGTTTACATTCTTGCTAACGTGAATGAATTGCTGGAACATCAGACCTTTGGTTATTGTCCATGAACAATAATTTAGAACCTGTGGAAACTCTTCTTTCTAGTTGAGTCAGTACGAAGGAGTGTTGTGCTGCTTTAAGTTGTTGAACAGACGTTTCAAAATTTCACTGTCATTGTGGCCTAGTGCTACTTAAAGCTGTCAAAAAAAAAAAAAAGTCAACAAAACCACAGAGAGAGAGACAGATTTTTACATCAGTGAGACTTACATTCGACTTTTACAACTCGCACTGTGAAATTTTGTCTTTGAAACTGCTGAGACTTGACCAGTGTTTTCCCATTGTAGGCAACTCCTTTTCAGTAAGAAACTAAAATGGAATTGAGATTTCACTTTTCAAACCTATTCCTGCTCGGTTAACAAACAATGAATGAAACAAATGTCATTATCCAGACGTATTTAAAACATGGAGTTAGTTGTACCTGCAAGTAGTTATGCTCAAAACTTCTATAATAGATGGGAGCTTAGTTGATGGAGCTTGACCTGTGAAGAAATCATTGACTGATGCATCCTTTGTCCAATATCTAGGCTTTCACTAGTAGGACAGTTCATGCTTTTAGGTACTTTAACTAGCTTTTATTTTATAGAAGAGGCAAAATAAAGTCCAGATTTCAATATAGAAATGGTGCTACAAACTAAAAGAATAAAGCATTTGGTTTACTTAGAGGCAAAACTATGTACGGAAGATGACTGGACTAATTTAGCATTATCAAGTTTTTTTGACTGCTCTGATATCTGGTAATACAGCCAATTGTAATTAGCATGATGATGAGCTAAGTAAATCAAGTATGCATGATGCCAAAATTTGGGACTTGAAATTGTTGAGGAGCAGATTTATTTTATTGACTTGAAGAGTTGAATGTTGCAATAGAGAAATGCAAATAATTCTGAACTATGTTGTATATAGTTCAGTGTTAACTGAACCTTTCCAAAGTCTCCTAAGAAACCTGAAGGATTAACTTTGTTAGAAAAGGACTTTTTTTTTTTTGATAGGTTTGAAGGATTGAGTCTTAATTCCTTGACTAAAATTATTTAATAATGTTTTGTGAAGTAAATTATAGCATTTGTTTTAAAGATTCCTAAGTGTCTTGACAAGCTTACACTTTTTAATTCACATGCTGTAATTACTGATGAGACTTGGAGCATTGGCAGTGTGTTAGTAGTTAACAGATACTAGATTAAAGAAGAAATGTAAGCTCTTTTACCTTTATAAAGCCCAAAATCAGAATTTGTAATCCAAAATAATATAAAAATAGAGACTAATCAAAGGACTATAGATCAATAACAGTTATTAAAACTTACCAACACCCAATTTTGAGAAGCAATGGCTTAACTGCACTCAGATTTCCATGTAAACATGCTAAGAGAATTTCCAAGTCTGAGAAATATATTGAAGTCAATTAAAGGTGAAAGTCCTTCTGATGATATTAAGAAATTTTCACAGATGGAATGAGATTGGAAAGCATGTGCATCGGTTGGTTATGTTGTGTGGTGGGAATGATGTGGAATTGGGGATGAGGGGGAGGAAGTACATAGATGGCAGGCAAGATAAGCAAACCAATTTCTGAGGCTTAAGAGCTTCCACGTAACTGTCGTATTCCTTTCAAATTATACATACACCTAATCATGCTCTGCCACCGTATTTTGAAAATGGTGGCCATTAGGGTTTGAATTTCTTTTATTCCTGGAAGCTACTTGTCTGTATATGCATGGGGCTGCAGAGAATTCTGAGAAAAGGGCCTTGAATGATGAGCAACCCCATCTTCACTTATTATGAGTGTTAACTCATTTGTCTACCACGACAGTGAGCTCTGACTGTATTTGGAATGTAGTTACTGCTATGTTGTCTTGGGCATCCTACTTATGCTTTCTTTACCTGGCCTTGCATGAGACATCTGAGTTTGGACAGCCCTTTGCAAAAAAATAGATTTCAGGGATTTTCTTTTAAATGTAGAAGTTTCTCTGTGCCTTGTGCAATACCTCTGGATAACATTGATGGAGTTGCAGTTATTGAATACAGAAAATGTCACACTGCTCACTCCATATTTAAGTATAGTGAAGGGACAGGGTGCTATTTTGACACCTCTCTCCTCCAGGATTTTTTAATTAGAAGGCATACAGTAAATATTTTTTTCGAATAGAGGCAGATGTCATCCATTGGCAAAAGGGAGAGAAAAGGACAGTGGATTTGTTTATTTTCTTTTTGTAATACTGAGAGTAATTATCTTAGAAACAGACAGTGGTGTTTTTGAGTTTAGAAGCAGAGGAATCCTCTTTTAATAATTTTGAATCTGGAAGCTAAAGTAAGCATGATGTCTGAAAAAGTGATCCGTACGAAAATCTATATACAGAAACTTTTGAGTGTGTATAATGCAGAGGTTTAAGACATACGTTTTGATCTCTCTATGATGATGATAATCTAACTGTAAATTCACTTGTTGCCATCCAGAGTGATTTTCTTGTAATGGTTGATTGGTGCAGATGGTAAAAGCTGCAGGAAGTTCACAAGCACCTTAAAGTTAACGAATTATGTTCTCTCTATTTAAAGTGAGGAGGACAAAGGTTATCTGGAAGAGGAGACGGAAGTTGCGTCTTTTCATTTCAAAAAGTAATAAAAATAATAGCTGAAGACATTAATGTTGGGAGCAGGTTACTGTCAGTAGAGTCACTGAAACCTCAGCCTATCATTCTGAAATTCAGTATCAAAACAAACATGAGACCAATTCTGATGTGAGCTCTTCAACTTTAATGCCAAATGTGCAATTTGCTATGTTTTGGTATGCACACAGTGTAAGCAAAACCTAATTCTCAAAGCTTTGTGTACTGTCCTGGTGGTTTTGGGGTTTTGTCTGGTAAAAATCCATCACAAAACTGCATTCAAAAACTGTAAGGGAATCATCAGGTGCATGAAATGCTTTTTGTTTCTAATATATTTAATAAATGTAGGGAGATGTGTGCACATCTGAGTAAAAAAAAAAAAATACACCAAATTTATTTCATCTACTATTTACTCAAACAGAAACTGATAAATAATACTTGCACATTTTTGTTGTGTTTTATTTCTGCCACACCAGGGGCTCAAAAAATGAATGTATCAGTAAAGGATTTGACAGTGTGTTACGACAGTCATCAATCCAGCAAGCCCTGTAGCCATAAATAAGCTTCATACAGTGCCACACTGAAGAGGACAGTTTTTCTTCTGCAGGACATTGGAAATGTCATGGCAAGGGAATTGTTTGTCCCTGTCACCAAGACAACGCCACCAGCACTTATCATTAACTTTCACACCAAGATTTTAATCAGCGGTCTTTGTGACATAAGACCGAGTCAACATCAGCCCAAATTTTCAAAGCCGTTATTCTAATTATGACGAGAAGCTATAGATTGATGAGCTTAGTTTTCTGCAAGGACTGGTGGCAGTTAATTCCTGTGACCTGTGTGCCTCCAGTAGTCTCTTTTCGAGATGGAGTCTTGAAAGTTCGATTATTAGTGACAGGTTGTAAGTGAGAAGAAGCTTATCTCTCCAGAGAGTGTTGATAACTTGAGACAAGGTTTAACTAGGAAGTAGTGAGACAGTAGATGGCAAGAAAAAAAAAGGGGGGGGGGTGTGGAGAAGGAAAAAAAAGTGCCTCCTCTATCTCTGGGAAGCATACTGTAATGAGAAAATACAGACAGCCACAATTTCGCAAGTTGTAAATTCTGGTACCTTTCAGTTGTAAATTCTGGTGGAGCCTGTTTCACTCAGCTATCTGATAATGTGTGAAAATGTTTGTCGCGCTGCTTCTCCCACATGAACACATAGTGATTTTCAGCAAAAGCATTAAACATTCAGAGCCTTGCTGTATGCAGTTCCACCATCAGGTTTGCAAGTCCCTGAAAAAATGAGAAGAAATATGACATTCTCTTATGTAAAAGGGAAAAGGAAAAAAAATAGAAGTGCTTAATGCCTCATTTTCATGTGTCTTGATACTGGCCAAACCAGTATTATCATTGCTGTTAATATTGTTTATGTGCAAACAGTGTGCTCAGAGCTGTACAAGTCAAACAAGACAACGCGTCCTTGCTCTGAGGGGCTTGTAATCTAAGTAGACAGATAATGCAAAATGCACTAGCAAAACCCAGAGGAGAATTATGTCTGAATTTATTTCATTTATTTGTTCTTGATGATGGGTAGACAATGTTATTTTTGCTGACTAGAATCTGTGTTTGCAGAAGGAGTGATGTCAGAAAGGTGAGAGCTCTGCATGTGGATCGAATGGGGAGCAAAAATGTGCACATGTTCTGCAGAAGGATTTATTAGTGGAGTAGAAAAAAATTGTTGGGCGAGTTAAGCATCAGTATACTTCCTTCCAAGAGATTAAATGAGGCAACAGAAAGGCAGAATAGTTATTGAAGATCATAGGGTTAGGCAGTGGCAGAGCTGCAACGATACCTCAGTATTTGGGAAGCTCTAACCAGAGATGGGTACTATTCAACTGATTAATTGCCTTTTGTCTCTGATTTCTGTTAGGGATTAAATTAGTTGTGGAGCTGTACCAGCTAGGTAGAGAACTAATTCTGAGAGAACCCTGACTCCCTGCTGTTTCTTCTGTTACTTGCTTTGCATTTCTCAACGCAGTTTGGGGAAATGGATGTACAGGAATGACATCCTGCTGAGCTGCATGAGAGAGATTTTCTTTCAAGTGGTCTAGAAACACTTGAGGTACTTATAGGATCTCCAGGTCTCATTTAATCAGCAAGACCATGACAGATGTGCTTATTCCTAAGTGTGCTCAAAAAAATCACGAGGGTAGCTACGTACTACAATGCCTTGGAGAGCGAGCAGAACAATAGAGAAAAATAAAAGAATAGGGGTATATAGGTGGCTTGAGAAAAAGCAAGGACTGCAAGAAACATGCAATATATTTACAATACTTAACAGTAGTAATGGAAATAGTCTGTTGTATCCCTGATTCTGCTGCGCATTGTATCAGATGTCGCTTAAGTGCTGAGTGCTGTCAATATGAGAACTGTTGATCTCATTTATTATGAGAATTAATAAATGGCTTCAGCTGAATTCCTAAGCTGTTTACTAGTGGAAAAAGCTTTCAGATTCTTTTACTTTTCTGATTTTTTTCCTTGGTTATTTTACTGCTATGGCCAGCAAGCTTATGGACAAAGACACTGGGACTCGACAATGTGAATTGTCTTGAAGGTTCAGCAAATTGCACAGTATTTTTAATAAGTATTTTGATAGACCCATCTGCTTTTGAAAGATGAGTAAGGTTAGCAAACCAAAGGAAAGCAAGTTTAAAAAACCTTGAGCACGTAATACTTTCTCTAATCTGCTGTATTGCCTTTCTTGAGCTTTCAATGAAACTTTTGTCTGAAAGTGTTCCTTTTTGTGGCCACATAGATGTAAATTGCAGTTGGAGGTTGACCTCATTGTCAGTGTGAGTGCCACCTAGTTGTGCGTAGTCTTTCCTGACTGGGGGCTTGCCTGTGCTAGGGTAGTGTCTTGCCAGTTGTGCTGGCATAATTCTGCTGGCAGAGTTTCCTAGGGGAGAGCAAGGTATGCCAGAAGGAGCCGTGTTTTCATCTAGTGTTGTTGAACCTCCTTGAAGAAATGCATTGTCATGCCATCCTGACCATGTCTATACCACAGGCTTCACTGGCATGGCTGTTACGGTATTTTCTTCCTCCTATTCTTCCAGCTGAGTTAGCTGTTTTAGCAAAATTTTGTGACTGCTTACAGCAATGCAGCTGCTTCTGTCTCTAAACTTCAGATTCACAGCTGTAGGACCCCTTTTTTTTTTTTCATTGAGTCAATTTTTTTCTAATTAGAATAGGATAGAAACTGAACTAGTATTTTGATGAAACAGAAGAAAATGTAAGAGGAACATGTAAGTATTAGGAGATGGGGAGGGAATCTCTTTCTTGAGGTTCACAGTGTGTACTGGAGATAAGCAAAAGATGATCATAAATGAGAGAATATGTAATTGAGATCAAGCTAATGAATAAGATATTCTTTCATCAAGGAGCAGTGTTTTGTATGGTGACAGCTCTAGTTCACAATGACAATGATATTAACAAACTGTATAAATGGAGCATTACAAAGTTAAAACTATGCATTTGTTAAAAAGCTATTACTGCTTTTGTTGAATTTCAGGTTACTATGTAAACGTTGCTGCGGCCCAGTTCTCCTCTAGCTGCATGTAGCAGTCAAAGGACGAGTTTGAAATTAAATGTTTTGCATAAGCAGTGGATTGCTGCACTGCTCTAAGTTTTTGGCCCCTAATTTTAATCTATTGAAAGCTGATGTAACCAGTGGAGCTATTCAGCAGGTTTTTTGGTGTTTTTTTTTTTTTTTTTTAAATGCCTGTCTGTCCTTGTTAATTAGAAGTATACATATTGGGAAATTAACTATGAAATACTAAAAATGATAAATTATTTCTTATTTGAAAGTATAAATTAAAGGTTTAGTGTATATAAAATTTGTCATGTTTAATTGCAAGTTCAATTAAAATTCAGGATAATGATGATTTATACAGGTTTCTGTGTAATTTGATATTCATTAGCTTAGCCAGACACATGCTGATATTAGCTCGTTAATTATGTTTCCTTTTGTTGAAAGCAGCCTTGTGAAAGCAATCTGCTCAAAGTTTTTTAAACTCATTCTGCTAAATGAATATTTGGCAGCTGTTCATGTTATTGAGATGGTCACTGCGGCTTCACTTCACTCATATAGCATCAATCATACCTATTGAATGACAAACAAGGGTTTCTCGTTACAAACCTATTTGTGAAGGTTATGGTTAACATTAAAGAGCTATTGCATGGCAACATGATATTGCTTTACAGTAATGTTAGAGTATTACTACAGCTAGAACTGGCTTCTCTCACACAACAAAAACAAATATAGTTTAATAGGGTGGGAGAAAAAAAAAGCTGGTAATGTAACCAGTGTACGAAGTGCTGAAGTTCTTTCACATCTCTGGCATGTGGAAGGCGAGTTACTCAAGGCTGAAAAAGTTGTGAGACATTAGTGTATTAAAAGCAATGTGTGTAGCCTTCTGGGGTGTTAGCTTGATGCTCTTCAGGTGTTCTTAACACTTTCTTCTAAGTGGAACTGGCCTGAATAATTTTAGAGCTAGATGTCATAAAGTAGTTCCCAGAGAGAACTGCATCCCAGCTAGTGAGGGAAGCCATCCTTTGGGAGGAACCGACCCTCCTCGGGAGGCCTCTAGCCTTTACATTAAGTAATTTTGCAGAATTGTCAAGGCAATGGGGGATTGAGCAGTTTAATATTTCAGGGTGATTAGGGATTTTTATCTGAAAATATTTGAGGTAATGCATTTACTGTTTAATGAAGACAAGCATAGCTTTGAAGGATTGATGGCATGAAATGTAATATTTTTGTCTCTACTAAAAAGCAAATGCACTGAAGGCTATGACACTCAAAAGGAGTTATTGTTTCTCTTAGTGTTTGCTTCAGGAGTATATGCATATCTTTATGTCCGAGGGCTGTGTAGCCTCTGCCCTTTTCATTAGCAGCCAGCAATGTCACAGACCTGTTCAGATTCTGTTTCTCGGATTTGAAGAGATCAGCTTCCTTCTGCAATCCTTAAATTTTATCTGCTGAAGTGGGGTTAACTCAAGAACTTCAGGGAGAGAAGAAATGCTGGACTGATGTATGTGTTGGACTTTTTGTCACCCAAGAGAAGGAGTGTTGAGGCTCAGAATCAGAATGATGGACTGAGAAGAGCTGCCTTTTTTTCTTGTCTCTTTCAGAGCTTGCTCTTGTGATGGGCCCTGTCTTTTTCTGTCTGTTATCACGCTGTCCAATAATGGGAAATCAGTATTACTTTCAAGGAAAGGACAACAACCAAAAATCTATAGATTCTCTTCCTACTCATCTACATCCCCCAGATTTTTTGGAGGGAAAGTGCTAACTATGAATTCAGTTTAAAACTCCTCTTAAAGGATTAAAACAAGTGGAAGTTTACCTGTTGATTGTCTTAGCTTGGCCCAAGATATTAATAGGCAATAGCTTCGTTTTGCATTGATGGTGGGTAAATCACTCTTATTTATCAGCTGGAAGAGTTTCACTCATCTGTGGTTATTTTTCTGACAACAGCTCAGGTTGGTTAGTATAAAAGTTACTTTTGCATCCATCAGTCCGTTACCTTTCTTGTGTAGTGCTGTACTGCTAGTAAAGTCTTTTTGACAAGACAGTTCCTCGTTGTTGATACTCTTGGAAGTATTGCCTCTTAGGTTATAGAGCCAGGTGGTGTGTTCCTGTAGGCAGTATGCTAGTAGCTACTGTAGGCTTGGAGGAAGATCTTAATATGAAAAGCAGATGTAATAGAACAGATTTTCATATCAGGATATTAAAATGCTTTGCAAAATTTTAAAGGGTATAAAAATTTTGCAGAGATAGTAGAAACTCAACTTTCTTTCCCTGACCCTGCAAAGTGCCTGGCTTCACATTTTCTTGCTTTACTTTTTAGAAGTCAAACACCTGCTTTGAAAATGAAAATAATTTGTTTTTCATAATTGTTCCAAATTCTTCTGATTGTATATAATATTGTTTCAAGGCTTCAATTGGATAAAAGTACCCATGGAATATGTGTCTAGGGCTCAAACTGTTAGGACACATCTAGATGCATGCAGCAGTTTGAAGGTTGCTGGTTTTCAGATATGCACTTAGTGTGTTTCCTGCTGTTCAACTATAGAAGTGTATTTAAGATAAAACTTCATATAATAACAAGAATGTGACAAAAATGAGAAATACTTTTCCTTCATTATTTCACTTTGAAAAAAGCTGTTAGAGTTCTGTTTGTTATAAAGTGTTGTGCATCATCCTCTATAATCTCATATCCTTGATGAGGAAGAAGTGTTTTATGCTTTTTATGTCGATCCTTTAATGTAGTATTTCTCACATAAAAATGGCCAATGAGGAACCAAGAAGATAGAATTCTAAGCAAGCAGGGATAGCTTAGACCTATTGTCTAGACCTTACATCTTTTACCTAGTTATTTTGAGTAGAATTACACTTAAACTTCCCCTTGATAACACTTTGATTAGACAAGATAGAATTTTCCAATCAAGTAGTGCACGATATTTTAGGAGATGTTCTGAAATAAGTTTTGAATGCTGCTACTTTTGCTTTAAATCAAAATGATCTGTGAACATAGGGACTAAGTTCTAAGTTTACTTTGTAGGAAAAAAAGTAAATCTCATGTTTGGTGGTTCTTTTCCGTTTTTTTTTTTAATAAGTTTAATTTTAAGATGGGCCAATATAAGGAATTTTTAATTTTTTTTTCCAAAAAAATATCAGCGCAGTTAGCAAGTTGGTTTTATTTTTTTTTCCCCCAGTGGAAGAGTTTGATTGTAGTATTTGTTGCTCTTTTGATTCTCAAGATTTTATTAATTTTAACATTCAACAAAAGGAGGTATCCCCCTGATTATAAATGACAGCAGAATGTTTATAGAAGCACCTGAAAAATCACTGTGGACATTTAAGAAAATCTTTCATCCCTAGTAGCAAAACCATGCCAGTAACTGCTTGCTGAGCAAAACCTTCTCGGCTTTTTATCACAGTGCATTGTTGGGTAATAGTTTAAAAATTATTTATAGAATGGAATCCCAGCTGTACTGAAAATACCATCATTTAATATGTTGTCTGTGATTCTCATTAGCTCTTTTTGCCTAAGGGTTTATGAAGAGAACAAAGGTTTGGCTGTATGTCTAAGATGGAACACTATATAAAATTTTTGTCAGGGGACTTGTTGACCTTATGTAAAGTTACCTCTTTGAGGAACTCTTTATATTATGGCTGCAGTTGCTATGGAAGTTGCATAAACCTAGCAACAGCCGCTGTGCCCTGGCGCAACGTATTTCAGAAATTTGGCCTTTAAATGGGTATATCTGCTTACTGTGAAGTTTACATCCAGTATAGTATAGAAGTAATGATCAATCAAGTGAATTGTGTACTTGAAAAGCATAAGCTGATGTATTTTTCACATATGTAGCACATGCCCGCGTATATAAAACATGGCAAATTGTTACTCCACACAGGATTGTACATTTGCTACTCATTGTTATTAAAAATAGCATCCTTCAAGTAAAATATTTAATTTATGAACATTCACAACTTCTCTGTAACTTGAGGTAGAATATTGCAGTACCTCTATTACTTTTTTTTTTTTCCTTTTGATACTTGTGTTCTTGTAGCGTGGTAGCCTCTAACTCATCTTAAACTGTAACATTCTGTTGTTATAAAAACATTGGTTTGATCTCCTGACATATTCAACCTAAGACATTACTTTAGTGACATTACCTGTTATTTTGTACCTGGTGGTGCTCCTGGGAAAGGTAGACTTGAGCAACAACTTTATGATTGCTGTCTGCTTGTATGTATGACTGACTCAGCAGTATGTGGTTAGTCTGACTTAAAGGATAAAACAAAATCCTACTATTACCCATCTCCTTAGGGACAACTGCCCTTCTCCATCAAGAAGACAACCATTCAGGCAGAAAGATTGACTCCCAGAAATTCACTGCAATGACTTTAGTATTTTAAATTTCAGGTGGGACTAGAATTGATGGTGATGAGGGCAGAGGCTCAGAGCCTTGAATCTTTATGCTTGAGTTAAGCAGAACTGCTGGCTCTGAAGAAGTCTCTGTATTTCTTTTTAACAGCTAGAAAATAGGATAAATGAGGAAGGGAAAATGTAGTCAATGTGTGAAGGTGGGGAAAAAAACCCCAAACATTTTAACCCTTTTTGATAAGAAACCAAATCCTAAATTATTATTTAATCCTGGATTAATCTTATTTACGTGGGTGTGTCATAGGTTTAAAAAAGAAGATATAATGAACATAATGTTTCTGTAGTAAGTAAAGCTGTTGAAAAGAGGCTTGAATCTAAGGCTTAATCTACTGTCCTGTTGACAGTAGATACCAACATATCTAGTAAGCTCAACTTGTTATCCTTAAAAAAAAAAGAAAAATAAATAAAATATAAAATAGTTAAGTGAGATTAAAAGAAATCATGCAAACCCAAACTAGCATTTTATATTAAGTGCTTGGCTTGTGACAGATAGTGCTGCTCCTGTTTACTTGCCATCCGAAACTGTTCCCACTCAAATGGGTTACCCGTGTTTCTACAGACTCTTCCTTTAGTCTGTGTTCATTCATACAAGAGATCAGTGGAGCTTTCCTAATGCTATAATACTGTTTTTTGAGGTATCTCAGTCTTTGAAATGCTGAGTATTATTTGTATTTTGAAATTGCACTAATGTTTTTTGTATGTTTTACGAACCAAGCATATCAAACAATGGAAGAATATCAGCAAAATGCCAGCATCATCTTGTTTTGCTTTTATTATTGAATGATTTTAAATACAATGTAGTAATAAGCTCCAATATTTTATCAGACTACTGTAGGAACACATTCTCCTTTCTGCTCCTACCCCAGCAGGTGTTCTACCTTAAAAGTATAAAAGGTAAAAAGTCAAGTTGTCATTCACTGTAGCTGATTTTATTGTTGTATAGTGACACATTTAGAAAGCTCTAGAAAGTTTCAAAGAGAATGTTGGGGTAACCAGAGCTTGTATTTGATCTGTGCTCTTGAAAATGTAATATGTCTGAAGTAGAACATGGCTTTTTCATAAGCAGAAAATTAGAATTTTTTTAGTAGATGAAGAAAGTATTTATTGTTTTAGAGCACTGCTATAACCCGTAGTTGTAGGCTGTTGTGGAATTTGGGAAATTTTTGGTAGTTAGAAGGTATCATTTTTCATTTGCATGTTCCAATTAAATTTTTCTCTGACACCATCTTTCTGGTACACGTGTAAATTTCATCTCTAAAATAAGTGGCAGGAACTAAAAGGACATTAGTCTGTAATTCCAGCTTTACTCTGCCTTTAGAGCCTCACCACTGATGAAAAGGGTGCAGTCTTATGAATTCAGCTCTTTCTAGCACTCCGAGGGATGGCTGCTATTCGTTGCCTTTAATCTGAAAATGGGTTAAAATCACTATTCATGAAGTGTAAATGCATGTCTGTTTTATATTAGAAATTTGTATCTTTTTTGCTAATACTTCCATACGCGTTCATAGCCTGCTTCAAATTGTGCCTGACAAACTTGATGGCCTTCTATGAAAAGGGCACAACATCAGTAGACAAGGGAAAAGCAACTGATGTCATTTACCTGGACCTGAGCAAAGTCTTTGACACTGTCCCACACGACATTCTGGTCTCCAAACTGGTGAAACATGGGCTTGATGGATGGACCACTCGCTGGATAAAGAACTGGCTTGATGGCCGCACCCAGGGAGTGGCTGTCAGTGGGTCCACGTCCAAGTGGATGCCAGCGACGAGTGGAGTCCCTCAAGAATCAGTACAGGGACCAGTCTTGTTTAACATCTTTATCGGTGACATGGACAGTGGCATCGACTGCACCCTCAGCAAGTTTGCCAACAACACCAAGCTGTGTGGGGTGGCTGACACACTGCAGGGAAGGGATGCCATCCAGAGTAGATGGCACTTGACAGGCTAGAGAGATGGGCCCATGCCAACCTAGTGAAGTTCAACAAGACCAAATACAAGGTCCTGCATCTGGGTCGGGGCAATCCCAAGCACTGATACAGGCTGATTGGCTTGAGAGCAGCTCTGAAGAAAAGGACTTGGGGCTGCTGGTGGATGAGAAGCTCAACATGAGCCGTCGGTGCACGCTTGCAGCCCAGAAAGCCAACCCTTATCCTGGGCTGCATCAAGGGAAGTGTGGCCAGCAGGTCGAGGGAGGTGATTCTCCCCCTCTACTCCACTCTCCTGAGACCCAACCTGGAGTACTGTGTCCAGTTCTGGAGTCACAAGAAAGATCTGGATGTGCTGGAACGTGTCCAGAGAAGGGCCACAAGGATGATCAGAGGACTGCAGCACCTCTCCTATGAAGACAGGCTGAGAGAGTTGGGGTTATTCAGTCTGGAGAAGAGAAGGCTGTGAGGAGACCTTATTGTGACCTTCCAGTATCTGAAGGGGGCCTACAAGAAAGCTGGGGAGGGACTTTTTAGGATATCGGGTAGTGATAGGACAAGGGAGAATGAAGCCAAACTAGAGGAGGGTAGATCTAGGTTGGAAGAAGTTCTTCACCATGAGGGTGGTGAGACACTGGAACAGGTTGCCCAGAGAAGTGGTGGGAGCCCAACCCTGGAAGTTTTTAAGGCCAGGTTAGATGGAGCTCTGAGCAACCTGATCTAGTGGGAGGTGTCCCTGCCCATGGTAGGGGAGTTTGAACTCAATGATCTTTAAGGTCCCTTCCAACCCTGACAATTCTATGATTCTGTGATGCACTTTACAGAAATATGCTTTCTCCTTTTAAGATACACAGGAATCTAAACTACTATTAAAAATTAGGTTGCTGCAGCCATAATGTGTTCATAATGTTTATCTTATCTTCAGGAGAGAAGTGGATAGGCTTTATCTGGTTTGGGGAATATATTTCTGTTTCTTTCAGGATATGTAAAGCCTCAGAGCTTTATATACAAATTATTGGGATGGTGAGTAGAGTAAAGAAGGGAGAGGATGACTCTTACAGATGGATGTTCAGCTCTCAGAGATTTAAAGCGTTCTGTGAAAGAACTGAAACATCTTCCTCTAAATCAACCTCATAATTCTGCCATCATATTAATGATGGTGTTTGTATCATAAGGTAGAAATTGCTTAAAAATTTAGAATTAAAAACAAAGTGGTATGTAGGATGTATGGATTGGAGGGTTATTTTTAGATTGTGATAAAAGAACCTGTAGATGGTTCCTTGGTTGTTTGCTTTAGTTTACATTTAATATCCTCTGAGATGAGTTATACGGCGTATTGAAAAGTTTCCTTTCCCTTTGGACTAATGAGCATAGCTTGATGAGCTGTAAAACACCTACCCCCTCAAAAAAACCCAAATAAACCATAAACCAACCAAAAATTCACCACCCTTCAGATGAAGTGGGTGACAGCAACATTAGCGTTCTTTTAATTGTTGGAAGACTATAATGATTTCATGTAGTTATTGGAGGAAATAGTAAAAAGTTCCTATCTTTGGAAATAAATGTGTTTAATACCTGAACAGGCTCCTTTACCTTGGGAATGTGAGTGATGGATTTAAAGGAGGTATCACTGAGATCTCAGTTGTTACGGAGCTGCTAACTAGTGACACTATGGAGACTAGTCTGTTTATGAGTGTGTTCATGTAAAGTAATATGAGATAGAAATTAGGGGTTTTTTATGATGCTGTCTTAGAAACAAGTTTGCTAGAAAGTAGAGTAGCAAGATGGATAAAAGGGGAGATAACTAGCCTCCTCATTCTCCTTTATTAGTAAATTGTACTGGTTTTCCAGTGCTTGAGGTCATTGTTCATTTCCTAGTGAAAAAATGGATGTAATGCACAAAAACTGTAATAGCATTTATGTTTAGAGCTATGTTTTAAGATGTATTTAAAACTGTCCTTAACAAGAGAGGGCACACGTAAACTTTCAAAGCTTGTTCTTCCATTTTCTTGAATATTGACTTCACAGATTCATGTAGATAATTTTGATTTACAGATTTTTATACTCAAAAGTCTCCTGATCAGTGTGACTTCCTACAGGAAGCCTGGACACAAACAGGGTTCAGAAAGAAAGAGCGAGGTTCTCTGCACACAACGTTAATAGCCTTTCCAGTGGAACTGATGGACAGAGGGGTACTAAAAGTACCTGTCTAACCCCACAGCCTGAGAGGAAGGATTTCTGATTGGTTTTCTAAGTAGTAGATGTGTTGTTCTATGTAGGATCTAACTGCAGTATCATCACAGTGAAAGTATGAAAGAACCTGTTGTACTTAATTGAATCAAACTAACTTGAAAGGAGAAAGGGAGTTTGCAAACATCAAGCTTGCTTTGCTTTCGCTGAAGCTGGGTGCCTGAATGTTGGTGGATTTTAAGTGCTCTTCATTTTTTGCTGATGTTTTTCTTGATTAAAGCTTCAAATAGGAGTTAAACTTCAGAATATTCCTAAATACCAATTGCAACACAAGTTTGAGTTGTTCTGTTGGTTTTTTTACATCCTTGTGGGGCTATTGCATGTTTCATTGTGAGTCGAGTCTCTCTTTTATTGGCTTGTTTTTCTTTTGCTCAGAATAATTCCTTAGCTTATCAAACAAACTCTACTCCCTTTAAGTCCTTTTAGGTCTGTCTATGTGGATTCAACTTCTAGATGGTGAATAGTGATGACTCTTCTGATGACTATGACCAGATGCTATGAAATGTGTTATTGTTGCTTTTGAATTTAAAAAAAAAAAAGTATTTAAGCACATGGTATTATTATCATCAACTTCATCCTAGTTTATATTTTAAACTGATCCATAAGTAATACAGTTAAAAGATTTTTCACTAGTACACTAGTCTCTTTAGCACCCTTTATATAGAGATGAACTTGCTCAGAGGCTACGAAAATGCAGCAGAGAGTAGTGGTTTGTGTTTGAGCAGAGAGGAAACGTACTGATGTAAAAGCAAATATGTGAAAATTTAAGAATATAAAAATGTACAGCAAGCAGTTGTGGAATAAGGGAGAAGATGAAAAATATAAAGGAATAAAGAAAGAAACAGTTGTAGTGGAAAGCTGTGATAGATGGGTTTAGTGCACTGTTTGCAGAAAGGTGGTAAAGGCAGGGTCTTAATGGGCACTGCTAGAGAAAGCAAGTTGAGAAATCTGTTTATGCTGAGTTGCAAATTGGAAACAGTACCGTCAGTAGTTCACTGAAGAGATTTAAAGAAGTCGTAGTATCTTTAGTGGGTTGCTTGGGTCAGAACTACATTCTTCAATTTCTTCAATGTGATGTGAAAGTAAGAATATTTTAGTAACACAGAATGAATGTAACTAGTGATGGACTTCAGGATCACTTACCCTTTTGCTGATTTTTATTAATTTACATTCATGCAGTCCCTGTTTTTCTTATTGGTATATTCTTTATTCTTTCTAAACAAAACAGTGTAAAATTAAGTAATACAACGGTTTATCTCAAAGTTCTTAAAAATTTTCAAAAAATTCCTTTAACGTTTTCATTGGATGGGAAAGAAGGGTGGTGAGATTTAGGCAGGATAGCTCAGTGATGTGGGGTAGAGCTTGGGTACGACAATTCATACCCTGTATGCTTTTCAGTAGTCATATTTCCACTGAAAACCGGAGCCAAAATCAATGCCATATTAGTACATAGTGAGTGAGATGGAGGTGATGCAATTGGCTTGCAGGTAATGTAATATTTGGTTGCAGTTGGTTAAGATAAGGGAAAGAGAATCAGATGTTTTGGAGGCCTCTAATAATGCTGATAGAGAACTTGGAAATTTGAAGTGTATGGTTCAAAACAGGGAGAATTTTTATCGGGTGAAACATGCCTAGGAGAATGAGTCTAAAGAGTAACTTTACCCGCTTTCATGCAAAGTCACTGTAATATAGGAAACCCATTCTGAATAAACTTATCGTAACTAGATCTGAAAGAGTTATATCATGATAATCTATAATCAGCAAATCTTTCTCATTCATTACTTCTGTTGGGGATTATCAGATATTTTATTCTAAGGCATCTGTGTTGAAGCTATTGACTGAGCAGCTGTTGCTGGCTTCATTTAGTATTGTCCTTGCCTCTTTGCTTTAAGGAAATTCCGGAAGTCTGAACTTTACCTCTTTACCTCTTTTAAAGAAGCGACAGGGTGAGTCTGAGAAGATTTTACCTGAGGGTGTGAGATCTTCGATATGCCAAACAGATTTATTTCTCTTTCTTGTTATAGTCAAAAGAGCAACTGTGCTGATGCAACTTGAGGTGCATAGTACGTTTGCTTACTTATAGCGGGGTTTAATTGTATATAACTTTGAAAAGTACACTGTGATAACTGAATGACACTTGCAGAAGGATTACTCGCCACTGACTGTTGCCTATTCTCTCGCTACAAGGAAAAGCCAAGTTACCAATTGCCAGGAGAGGGATTATAAATGCTGTGAGCTACTGTCTTAAAATATGCCATTAAAAAATTTGCCTTTCACTTGAATCCTTATTTTCCAAGGATTTTGGCAGCTCAATGAACTTTTCATTTGTACCTGTGACTATTTCTGTAGGTTCATCTTTCCGTATGTAAGAACGCAAGCCTTTGTGCATAAACCGCTGAATGGAGAGCAGAGAGGTGTTTGTCACTGGACATGTCTGCTGAGTGTACATTAGCAAATCATTTCACCTGCCCTTATACACAGAAAGCAGGAAGGGGAGGCTAATTCTTTCCTTGGTTTTTAAATGTGTCTGTCTGAAACTGGTTATGAGGCTTACATGAAAGATTCCTCAAGAGAATGTTATTCCTGTAGGGATTTTTTTAGTCCACCGAGAGAGACTCATTGTGGCATAGGACCAAGATGTAGGCCAAGTGGAAATACAGCAAAGTGATTTAATAGAAAAGGTAATTCCTATTCAAACTGGATGGTCCCTTATTCATTTCCTCGGATTATCATCAAATTTATGTCACCAGCAAAGGAGCTTTATTGAGTTTCACAGATATATTCCTTTTGCTTTCATTGTCATTAGTTGGCACACTGACATTTTCATATGTGTCTCAGCTAATGCCTCAAAATTACTCCATCTACAAATGTAACAATTGAACAGATAATTTTAATAAGATTCAGCTTGACTTCAGACTGCACTCCTTCCTTTCTTTATAGAATGCAAATTGTAACCTGTTTTTAAAGCCGTGCAATGCAGTGAACTTTAATGGGATTTGACAACATCATATTAAGCACAACAACTACGCATAATGTACCGAAAAATTGGACGTGAAATTGGAAACATAGCTGAGAACAAAGTAAATTTACATGGTTTGGTAGTTTGAATGTCTGATATCATATTCTCTCATGCAAGCTCCATAAAAAGCAAGGGATTTAACAATGGATATCAGCGGAAAGTGCTTTTAAAGTTAAAGCTGATGGATGGCTTGTCAAAAAAAATAATTGCATTGGTTGGAAAGTCGGGATGCGTGCTGAGGGGGAGAGAACAGGATATACAGAGAGGATGATGGGAAGTGACAGTGGTCTGTCAAGAAGCAGTGGCTGCCCAGAGAAGTGTGAAGCCAGAGCTATAAGGTGGCAGAGTAGAACAGGCTGTCAGAGCGGGAAAGTGGCTTTAATACCCTGAAAAGCAAAGGAATCCGCCTGTCAGCCTTGCTCAGCCGTGCTGAAAGAGGAAAAGAACATGGCATAAAGTTAGAGACATTAAATGGGAAAAAAAGAGAGGCCAACGAAAGCCAGTGAGGAGGGGTGGTGAGCTGTTATGTTTTTAAATAGACAAATGACACATTTCTAGGTGCAGCAAGAAAGCAAACTGTCTAAGAAATTTAGAACTGATTAGAAGCTTTTTTGAAAAAGAAATACAAGATGATCAGTATCTATTTCTGGCGTTTTTAAATGTACCACATAGCCCTGTGACCTTCCCTTCACTTCCATCTTGTGTAACTGCACTGGCTCATCACTGCTATGAGAGGCAGAAATGGTTTTGTTATGGAAACAGCTTTATCCCTGTAAACACTGGAAGAACCTGTATCAAAATTAATTGTTTCAGAGGACTCTTTTTAGCCATTCATAAAGTATCAGTTTATAAATCTGAGTATCAACCTAACCAAACAATTTTTCCTTAATTTTTTTTTTAAAATCTTGAGATTAATTTGGCTCTACATCATTATGATTTATACCTGGTACTAGTGCCGTGCCAGACAAATCGCAGCACCTATCAGTTTTAAAGGTTGGAAATGCTGGAAAATTCATTTATATCTTAAAAATTGTAGGAAAAAACCCAACCCCCTGAGTAACTGTCAATAAAGATTTTAAAAATAAAATCAACCCTTTTCAAATACAGTTCTCTGTAATCATGCCATAGATATATTTTAAGAATAAATTGGGAAAAAACCGAGTAAAATATAAAATTTTTTTATTGTTATATATAAAGTCTTTGCATAGATAATACATATTTGGTATAGGATAACACATTAAAAGGCCCGGTGCTACATAGCAGCTGTATAAGAACGGCATCAGAAACACTGTCCATGCTATACTTTTTCAATGTGTTGTCTTAACTTTTCTGAAGAAATAACATCTAATAGAAAAATGCAAATAAAAAGCAAGAGACTGGATACAGCTTGTGCACCAATATTCAGAAAAAGTACACTGCACGTTAAAGAAGTTTTGCAATACAGCCACATCTTGAGAAACACTGAGTGCAATGAAAGCTGCAAGGAAATATTGTTAGGTAGATTTCAACACTTTTCAGGATTTGACTCAGTTAATAATTGCGATAGACGTTGTTAAATGCAATTAAGTTTCTGGGTGTTGCTCCATAGAATTTGTTCCGAATGCTACTAAGGCTGTGTTTGAAATAAAATGCCAAGTTAGCAGTTCTCATGTAAAGGAAACAAAGGTCACAATTTTTGATCATAAACTGTTCCAGATTTGGGCTTACGTCTCGGTTATAAAAACTTAATTCAAATAGGGACTTATTGATGTTTCAGTTTTATGTTTTAGTTCTATTGCAACATCTTGAATGGGAGAATTAATTTTCTGTCTACAAATACATATTATCTAATTAATAGAAAACAATGATGTAATGATTAGAATACAGAGACTAAAAATCCATATAATTTGTTGCTCTAATAGCATGGTTACTCTTTCTGTTGGTCTGAATGTCATGTGTCCAAAATTGTATTATATCCTGAAGTAGAAGGCCCTCAGTTAAAATGTTGAAGCATTATGTTGCTAGTCCTTTGTTAAAACAGCAGCAGAAAATTGAGAATATATTATCGTGAATGAAAAATCTAGAGTGTTACTAGGCATTTAAAACTTTTTTTTTTTTTTTTAAAGTGTAGATATTAAGACAGCATTGTTTGCATTTGGAAACCAAGATGTTCATTACTGTGTTTTAGAAAGGTATTAAACATTGAACATGCATGCTTTGGGGTTGTACGATGGCCCCCAGCTCCCTAAGGATTCTCAATGCTGGACCTAAAGGTCATTTTGGTTTTTTATGGATGCAATTTGAAATTACATAATGAAAAAATCAGATAAGGATCTTAACTTCTCCCTTCTCACATTAGGACCTAATGTAAAGTTGCAAAACTAAATAAATGAGAAAATTACAGTAATCCATGCCTTTTATGTCTAGGTATTTTGTGAGCTTCTAAATGGGAGATGATCTTACAGATTGTATTTCTTCATCCAGGCAATTTTCCTATAGTGTCTGTTGCCAGTGCATATGAATACATTACAATATATATAGTCTAAGCAAATGCATGAATGATAAAGCGCTCTACTTGAACAAAATGAAAAAAAACAAACCAAAAAACATTCCTTCAGAGTTTGAATAGCAGCATTTGCCCAACAAATAAGATACTTTCTTTCTCCCCTTCTTGAGTCAGTGAAAGTCCTAACTAGAAATGAATGAATGCAATAAAATGTGCAGTATTGCTAGGCTCAAAACAACGATGTTAGAGCTAGAACTGCAACCTCTGCTTGTTTTTTCTTACTCCTTATACATTCAAGAAATCTGTACTGTTGCTTGCAATATAGTGTTTTGTGTATTAATAGCTCTTTTGGCTTGCAAATAACACCTCTTTGTGTCACTTTGTGGTTCCAGAAGGGTCACTGGTTTTTTACACTTTAGGAAGATTGCTGCTGTTATCTGTAAATCTATTGCTCGGACAAGAATGGGATTACATGATATGATTTAAAACAGTATCAGCTGTACTTTATTCTTTTCCACAAGGAAATGACCCTTTACCTTATACAGCTTAAATAAATAAAACTTCTGTGGCATATAGCAGCAAAGCTTTTGCCTTTGTTACCTCAAGAGAATCTGAATAAAATGTCTTATTAAGCAAGATATAAAGGCAGTGAAGAGAAGAATAAATCAAATTAGCTGACATCTCAAGCTTGGAGCGCCATATATATTGCTAGTAGCTATCTGTTTAGTAAAATGGATTTAATGAGAAATATGAATGCTGGTGTTTATATGGCTGTATTTTGGTAACTTGGATGTCGACTTCCAAAATCGTATAATGATGCAATATTGCATAGTTTTTAAGTACAGCAGGAACTGTTCATTTTTGCCTCTCTGCAGCAAGGTTTCACAGAAAAATGTGTTAGGCCTTAAAGAAATGAGAGCAAATACTGGATTATCTTTTGTAATGTTGTAGCCCAAACCCAAAAGTCATTTGGTTTGTCTCATACCACTGGTCACAGGTGGAGTTTGAATATTATTAACCAACGTATCCTAAGGTATTCGACCACTCTTATGTGTTCACCTAAAAGGCTTGAATGCAGAAATCGGTGGTTAAACTGGATTCTGAGAGACTGTGATGTACATAATTTTTACAGAAAAGCTGCATATCTGTTGTTATCCTGTGTGAGAATATTGCTTATTTCTAGGCAAAATTACTACTTCCATGTAAGTTCCATTGAGAGAGTAAAACTTACACCTTGGAATAGATAACTCCTAGCATGCAAGGAATCAGTTTTCTGGTGTTGAAAATGCCCTAATCTTCCATTTCATTATGCTTTACTGCTGATCTACCCATTCAATATCCTCATTCAACTTTCATAATAATAATTTTGGACAAACTATTTCTGTAATACACTATTGGGCATGTATTACTTACAAATAGGAAGCAGAAGACCAGGCTTCCCGTTAGAATGACTCCATGTCAAATTAAAATCTGTGACACGGCAAGAAATTTAAATCATGTATCTCAAAGGCAACACCTCTCTTCTGTCACTTCCAAAGTTAATATGTATTTTACTTACTTTTACTGCACAAAATGTACCATGTACAGGTATGTATATCCATATATATATGTGCGTATCCTAGTATTGTAATGATCGGTCAAATGTATCGGTCTTTGTAGAGAAAATTTGCAGAAAATAGTAGCATATGATATTGCAGCAAAAGATGTGTAAACTTGATTTGTGTGTCTTTTATGGCTTTGGTAGGAAGCCAGACACTATAAAGAAATGCCTCACTTACGGTGGTGATCTAGAAGGCAGAAGGATTTTGAAGCTTTTCCAGCAAACCTCTGCTTATTAAGATCTTAGAAGAGAATAGTTGCTGCTTAGTTTGCCTGAATTTACATTTTCAAATATTAGAAATAAAGGATAGAAGAATATAGAATTATCCTATGTATTTTTGTCTGGGCTAAAGGATTGTCATGTTAATGAAAGGAGGTCTGCACAACGCTTGAACCTTTATTAGTTGTACTTGCAGTCTAGCTTGCTCCAGGCTGTAAGTGCTCCTCTTACTAATTATTAGGGTCTTAGCCAAACTTAGGTATGTTAGCTAGTATAAAGCATTGGCCACAAAGAGAACCAAAAGTAGAAGGAGCTCACTTCTTTCCATTTTACTTCTTGAGAGAAATCACGCTGGCATGATGTGCAGTGCACTCTCTTCCCGTCTGTGCTATTCAACAGAAAAGGGCTAGACCTGCATATGATACTGTGCGGTGCTTTTATAGTTGAAGCAGTTTGGGAAAGGACTTCTGGTCTCGTTTACTGTAGTGAAGAGTATCTCTTAGAAATTTGATGGAGAGATTTCTTCTCTTGTCATGTCCTAAAAAATCTGGGGGTGAGCATACCTGACAGCTAGGTGTTAGATACTGACTCATCTTTAACCTCAGACAAAAAAAACAGCAAGAAGGTATTATTGCGGAAAAGCGAGTTGCTACTAGTTGCTTTTGTGAGTAGCTCTAATAAACTCCAGGCGTTTTTTCCTAATATCCAGCAATGATGAAAGCACCTTAATAACATAGGTTGCAGGCCTGTTTGAAATATTAGTAGGGGATTGAAGCTCTCTGAATTTGTTCAACCGCATATGACTGCAGCCGCATAAATAGCAGATACTAACTTCCTTTTCTTTATTGAACAAGTCATGTTCTGAAGGCTTCTGTAAGTCACTATGAACCAATATTCTGCTTAGAAATTGATTTTATTGTAATATAACTTTATATAACTTAAACCTTGTCAAAAAGGTCATGCTATCCATTACTAGTTCTGTTCCACTTAGGGTTTGTTTGTTGTTTTTTTTAACCTAGAAGTGATTTTTTATTTTTATTTTTATTTTTTTCAGAGCCACTTTGTAACGAAACTAAATTTGTTAGACCTTTCTCTTGCATCTAGTTTCTCTCAATTCTTCATATAACAAATGTTTTCTTGACATTCTCTCCTCCCTTTCCCCTGTGAGTGTGGAGTACTTTTTTCTTCTGAATTTGCTATTTCCTCCAGGAAAGTGAGGACCCTAAAGATACAAGGCTTTTGTAAAATAAAAAACCCACAAACAAACAAAAAATATCAAAAAAACCCAACCAAAAACACTGGTCAAGATGGATGGCAAAACCCACCATGCATAAATAAAGTACCCCCTTCTCTCTCTCCTTCTCCCCCCTCCCAAAATGAACAATGATTGTGTGGTTGAAGACCTGGCTGAATAAGTGTGTCAGGTACTGATTGGAAGAATGATAAATGGAGTGACCTAACAAAGGATTGACTTCTCCAAAAGACAGGCCTTTTTTAATGGATGGAAAGGGAGGAAGCCTCATTTAGAAGGGAAAGGCTGTTGGCAGTGCAGATATGACAAAGGGGAAGTCGACAACCATTGATTTACGTTCGGGAATGACAGTTGAAAAATTCAACAATAATCATGACAAATGAGAAGCGATGCAGTCAGAGGAAAAAATGCCAATACGTTAAGCCTGAGAAGAAATGCCAAGGTCACAAGAAAAGGTTCCCAAACTTCTGCTTTTGACAACCTTAATGGAAATATTGGAAAAGATGGGGTACAGGTTAAAAGGTATGGTTTGGAATGAGGAATTGTAGGTGATGCTAATTAGAGTTTGTTCTTTTCGAGGAGGTCGTGCATGTTGCCTACGGTAGTGTTGAAACGAACTGACCATTAACTGACCGTTATCCTCCAGAGTATAATTTTTTTTTTCTCGAGAAACTGTTTGCCTGTTGCTATTAATTTATTTCAGCAATCATGTTCATTTTAAAATATCACTTTGTTGCTCATTGAATAAAGCAGATCTGCAGTTTTTTGGTTTTTTTTTTTTTTTTACTCTGTTCTTATGCATACTACGTAACTTCTGTAAAAAAAATATAATAAGATTATAAAAAATTTAGAAGCACTGTTAGGTCAGATCTGAATAAGTAAGTCTGGCATCTGAGAACTATAAGAAATGTAAATCTAAACACAGTAGCATAATCTCATAGTGAAAAGGTTACAAAAGAAGCAGTGCTGCGTTCATTTCTTGTTTTCAGCTTGTTGAAGCAGTTATTGGAATGGGCAGACCGTGTGTATGGAACAGTTTTCTTCTAGTGCATTAGGTTTACATTACATTATTAAGTAATTTACAAAATTACAATATGCAGATAGTCACTAGTGTAATGAAATGAACAGGTCTCTGCTTACTTGGAAACCTGAGAAAATAGCATTTGTGAGAGAAACATGCCTACCCAGCGTATCTTATGGAAATGAGTAGGAAGGCATTTGTGTGGTATTTAGTGGCACAAATGGCTTTCAGATGTATGTTACTTTGCAAATATTCCATGATTCTGATTTTAAAAAAAAATAAAAATAAAAAATTCTCCAGCCAACAGATCTACCTTTACATGAGGCTAAAAAGAGAAGTTTCTTAATTAGAAGTGATGATCAGCTTTATAATAACTCATTATTGTAGTACCTCTTTCAGATTAAACTCATTTTGAACTCCTGACATGTAAAGGGTTAAGCCCTCACGCACAAGTACTAATTCAGCATGCAGGGGTTATTTTAACCTTACATGTACTGAAGAAGATTATACATTTAAAAACAAATCTGAAATACAGTCTGAGCAAACAAGGAGAAAAAAGACACACCAAAAAAACCCACAAAAAACAACCCAAAACCATCCCAGAAAGGCTGTAAATTGCTAGGACCTGTTATTTGAGGTAAATCTAGATCTATTATGGGGTTTTACTAGCCCACTTATAACTGAGGCTGCAAAGTGGAATGTAAGGAAACTAGCCTCTTTAGATTAAACATTTTCTAATCAGCTTTATCACTCATATCTGAATTTATCTTATTTGAGGAAAATGCCAATATATTAGCAAGCATGTATGATACACAAGGTGACCCTACCAACTTAATGACATAATACATTATCCTTAATGAAGTCAATATCTTGTCTTTTAGCTGTCTGTCTATTGGGGCGATTAATTGCAGTGTCATTAAAGTTAGCTCTCTTTTCATTTGAGCTTGACAAGTCGCATAAAACTAATGTTCTTAGTTATCAGCCACTGGAATAGGATGGAGGATGGAGGAAATTGTAGGACAAATAAGGGGGTACTGCAACAGCTAACTTGAAGGAATTTTTCCAATGACTGTTTCCCAAGCTTTCTATTGCCAACTAAGCACTAATAGTTAAACATTTGAAACGGAATTATACAGATTGGGGTTTTGCTTCTGTCTATTGAGCTTAAAGTAGAACATAATTAATAGCAAACTATCATGGACCACTGTGTTATTAAAACATCAGGACTGAAAAATTTGCGGAAATAGCCCCATGAGTAAAGTTAAATGAGATTACCTCTCCTAAGTTAATGCTATAAACAATATAAATATTACGTATTTTTCTATTACTGTAGAGTTTGTCATTTATCAGTGTTAAATAAATATAAAGCAATTTAGGAAATGAGTTTATATGAAATAATGACTTTGCATCTCTGATAAAACAAGTTTCAGTCTCTCGTGATGATAGCAACGAAGCTCTGGTGCCCAGTGCTAATTGTAGCGCAAAAGCATCACTCCCTGCCTTCCCCCTACCTCGGAAACTACAAGACAGGATGGCTGTAATTTACAGTGTGTTATCTTTGTCTATAGCGGCAAGATGATATGAAGTAAATCAAGGTACGAGTAATGAAAGACTGAAAATTTATTCCTTGGAGCACACTTTAAAGTGTAGTATCTGTTATAGTGGCACTGCCTGAAGACCCTGAAATGAGACTTGGATGAAGGGCAATAAAGAAGCATAGAGGCTCATGTTAATGTTGTTTGTCTGAGGTTAGTAATTGGGTTCCACTGATGAGTTGTGTGAAGACAAAGTGAGAATCCTAGCAAGTATTGTAAATCTTACATTGTTGGAACAAGAAGCAATCCTAACAAATATTGATCCTTCCTGTGCCCAGAGGCGAGGAAGAAAGCAGTATGCTGCTGAGCCAGTGTTGTTTCAATAGCACCAATTACCTTAGTGAAGCTAGCGCTCTGCATGAAATCCCACCAGGCTCACAAATTGTGAATTATCAATGATTAGGCTTTTTAGATATATCCCCTAAAATCATGCCAGGTTAGCTTTCTGTATCAATTCTCCTTTCAGCCCCCAAAATCTTATCTCTCAAAAGCTTTTATTTTTAGTTTTTAAAATGCTCTGGATATGTTTAGAGTACATTGTATGCACTTAATCTTTTCCCTCCCATATATTCCTTTCTCTCTCCTGCCTGCTCCCCTGCCTGCTCCTTGCCCCCCCCAACTCCCCCTGCCCCAAATAATTAAAAAAAAAAATAAATCTCTCACAACGTTTGAAAATATTCTTTGCAATATTTACTTGATTAACTTGTATTATTTATAATTTAATTACTAGGGAAGACATAGATTGAGAAGGGTTTCAAGGCTTATTTTAATAAAACCTCATTCTGCATCTGAAACTTTGATGTACTTTTGACTGAATTCAGATTTCTTCTAGAGAAAACTCAATCATTATTAAGTAATTTACGAAATTACAGTGTACTAAAAAATGATGTTTGACTCTAAAATCATATGCAATTTAATGCTTGTGCTTTCAATGCTAGCTTTCTGTCGTATCTCATTTGAGGTTACTGTCCATATAGAGTGAGGCTGCTAAAATGCTGTATGAAGGAAGGACTTTTGGTAGGATGTGAGGGAGAGGGTGCCAGTAGTAGTCTGGAGGTTCAAACCAGCAATGTAGCATCATGACTAGTCCCTGTCCTGTTGAGCTGAAGGCTCGTGCATGTTGGAGGCAAAGAAACAGGGAGTTAGAGGTCAGTAGTGGACATGGGAAGAGATGCTTCTCGTGCCATCTTCTAGTCCTGTGCTCTATCCACTGGAGTATACTTGTGTCTTCTGTAGTATTTGTGGTTACTGATGACGTTAAGGTCAGTAGGAGCTTTCTAGGAAATTTACTGAGAGTCTCTGCTATGCTGTGTGAAAAGGGAGGCCTAGTAAGGTAGAAGAGTAGTGCATTAGCATGTATTAAGCTCCTGCTTTGTTGCTTAATGGTAGGCATTGACCTTGAGGTTAGCTACTACCTCATCCTATCTTTTGGGAAATACCTTGCCATGTGACTGACCACGTGACTGGCAGGAGCTCTCTTCAGTAGAGGCCTGTGCCTTTCATCCAGAGGAGTGAACTTTTTCTGCATTTCTGATAATTTTACCTATATCCTCTCCCACATTACCTCTTTTATTTCTCTTACATTTGCTTTTGAGTTCTCATCATGTGTTTGTTGTATTACCAGGCTGACAGATTCTCAGCTGAATCAGTTCAGAGAATGGTAGGGCAACCCCTTGTGCCTGGTCCCCTGTGCTGTGCTAGCTGAACGGAGGTGTGAAGGGACATCAGGGAGGGGTTTGCAATTTGAATATTCTTTTTCTTTCTTTGTAAATAGCATACTCTCACCACTTGCGGTTGGCAACCACTGAAGGGGAGCTACATAAACTAGGGTGTGTGTATTTGTGCTACAGGAGTGTGTGAGTATTGAGGGAACCCCACTTCGACTGAGTAGGCTGGATGCATGGTTTCAAAGGACCTGGTATCTGGTTTTGAAAGATCCTGTACATTTTTGCACATGAGCCTACTTGAAGCTTCCGTGCAGGTGTCAAGGATGATGTTGAAGGCTTTGTGTTTTGAAGCATTTTCCTGCAGAAGATGAGAACCAGCACCCACTGCTTTGTTGCACAGTTCTTTTTCAGCTGATCACAAGCCAGCAGCAGTTCCAGTGATTTAAAGTAGTTGGTTGATAGGTTTAAGAATCTGTATAAATGCTATCATATCTGCACCAATAGCATAATGAGAAATTCATATCTTTATTGTATAATAATCATAACATAAAAATGCTGAGCATTATTGCTGAAATGGACCTGTGAAGCTGGTGGCCTGTGTACGATACTCAATACTGTTTAGTGTTTCTTACTATGGTACACACAGAGCTGAACCCTCTCTGTGTTGAAAACATTTTAATTGCAAGTACAGAAAGCACTTCTATTGTCAGTAGGACTACACAGAATATTATTGAAACCATTTTTTTTTTTTCTGGGAATCAGACATTTGTTGGAAGGAATTCTGCACTGCTTATAATATCGTTAAATATATTTCTATACAATATTAGAAAAACCCTGGAAACTTGAGAAGAAAAGGTGAATATAGTAGTGGTCAATTTTCAGCATGAGATAATTTCCCAGTGTTACAAAGGGCTCTTAATGAGAAAAAAAGCCCTTGAAAGTAAGTGTATCAACAAAAATTAGGAATAAAATTGGCTTCGTTTCCTTCTTTTACTGTTCAACTGTATTTGTCTACCATTATTGAGCAATGCAGTTTTCCTAAAAGAAAATGGGTTGTTTTGGTTGTTGGGTTTTGGGTGTTTTTTTTTGTGTGTGTGTTGTGGGTTTTTTTGTTTGTTTTGTTGTGTTTTGTTGTTTTTTTTTATAGTTTGTGGGTTGCTATATGTCAAATTGAACTACAGGTGATTGACTCCCTGGTTAGAAGCTGAGTGCCAGTGAGCTATAACATCAAAGCTGCAGGCTAAGGGAAGTTGCTTTTTTACAGGAGTCAACCTTTTCTATTTAAGAAACAATACTTTTTCTTTGTGAGTGCTAGTCTCTGAGTGAAGTGTGTAGCTTTGATTCCCTCCCCCCCCTCCACTGGAAAATACTTAGAATTGCTTATGTTTAGACATAAAATATCTGTGATCCTCCAGGCCTAAAATGCCAGCTAGTAATTCCCTCAGTAATTTCATTTTTGTATTTAATTCTAGAGAATGCAAGTAATTGTGGTGACAAATAGTCATTCACTGTTTCATGACTTTTTTTCTCAACTCACTTTTAGATATTCAAGATGGGATCTGTGTTTTATAATTTTCCATTAAGTTAAAGTTTGTGAACCTTTCTTTTGGTTTAGAACTTTCCATGTCCACTTACTTTGGTCATTGCCCTTGCTCTACTTCATTGTCCAGTCACCACAAAAAAATGTTTCAGAATTTTGTGCAAGAGGCTGTGCATAGAGCATAGCTGGTTATTTCCCACCTTAAGCTTACTAGGTTGTATGTAGAATACTGTTTTCCTGGCCCTCTTTCAATTTAATTCATTTTATCACTTGCAGATGATTTAAGACGTTCTGATAATCTCTGGAAATCTAGATGAATCTCCTCCCAATAACAATACTCTTTCTTGTTTGCAGTGCAGCCGCAGGACACAGTGAGCAGCTGGCATGTTGTTAGTGTTTACACCCAGATATTTAGGTACCTAGACCATGTTGTTTTCTTGCACCCTTCTGCTGTTTCTGGACCTAGTTCTGTGATCTGTCTCAAACTCAGTGAGCTTTAAGGCTAAGATTTACCTGTTTTAATTAACTTGTTAATCATTTGGACAGGCATCAGTTCTGGGACAGAAATGGATGGATATTTTGATTAATCTTGGTGACTGGTTCTGCCCATTTTACAGTATTCTTTTCTTACCACTTATTAATTAATTAGTCTATATATATTAAGTACTTTCCTTGGTGCCTTCCAGTGTTCTGGGAAGTTTTAAACATCTACCCTGTCCTGACTCTGACTACTGAATAACCTTTCTAGAAGTCCATAAACTGGCCACCGAAGTTCTGCCTTTGTGCAGATGCTAATATTCCTTTTACAACCTGTGCAGTGTTGGAAAATGAATGCGTTTTCGCTTGATGCAGGTAAGCTGTGACTTTAGTTTTCCATCATGTTGCTTGCAAGACCACATTTTCTAAGGAAAGGTAGAAGGAAGAAACAGTCCTGCATGCTTTTCATCATCTAGCCAGTTGCCCTGCTGGAATAAAAGCTGTGGGTTTCTCTCTGGCAGGCTCGTAAATGTGTTTAGCTGCCCTTTTCATTTGTGTCCTTGCAGTCTGCTGCCTGTTTCAGGACAAGGGCAGCGTTCCATTGACTTTATGACTTGATCCCTATACCCTATCCAGAGATGACTGTAGAGTCTGCCATGGACAAGGCTGTTTAGTAAAATTGTGTGAAATAGGTAATGTACTCCATGAAATTTTTAGTTGTGCTTTTGAAAACAATTTTCACATTGTCCAGCAACACAATATTTTTTTTTTTTCTTTTTTATGCACTTCTTTATGTGTAGGGAACATCTTCAGATTTTGAGAAAAAGAGCTGAAAGGTAGGAGGATGAGAATACAAGATGCTTCACAGAAATCTAAGCAGCACAATAGTATATTACAAATAACATTGCTATAAAATAACTGTTATGAAGGTGTAGAAAAGCTTTTGAGAATTCAAAGGTTTCCAATGATTTTTAAGCTAATCACTTAATTATTTGAAATAGATCTGTATTGAAGATGTTTATTCTTTTTCTGTGTTTTAATCACAAGAGATTTCTCGTGAAAGTAGAACTTTATTGCAGTTTCCTGCAAGTAATTATACCACTACATTGGAAAGATTCTTGTGGACTAACAGTTGTATATATTTGAATCCTTCAGCTTTGCATTTACTTACTTCTTTCCCCACAATGCGAACAAAGGATTAACCCGTCTCTCCCTATATTTGTATATGCAAATGTTGTATCTATTTGCCACAAGCATTTTGATTTGCAAATTAAGAGCATAGCCTACGAAGCCTATGTTGCTTGTACAGATAGAATGATATTTTTATATTTTTATGGCACTGATAAATAGTGAGTATTCATTTTTGCCACCTACCCCAGATGCCCATCATAAGAGTCTAGCTGTTAATCATGCACTGATCTCTTTTTCTAAGCCTCAACAAGAAACTAGGGACCACTAAAAACATGCTCCCTTTCATTAAAGAGGAAATTATTACCATATATTTTTGTAATAACCAATAACATTTCAAATTACTCACATTTATAGCTTGTAATCAAGTTTATGTTTAACCTCTAATCCCCATGAAGTAGGTAATGACTGGTTTGTTAGTTAACCACTCATGGGAAGTTAAGGGCAGTTAACAATCTACCAAACCAGTCATTAACTATCGTAGTGACTGATTTCTCAGGTGTTATTTGCATTATAAACTTCCTTCAATGGTTTGTAACTGAAATA